>CM076579.1:668474541-668901398 GCA_034641835.2 Pinus albicaulis | reverse complement strand
GTGATCCAGGTGGATATCAGTGGCCACCCACTTATTCCGTTTGGACCTGCAGCATCAATTCTTTCAGTTTTTCAGCTTCAGCACAACTTACTATTTTTAGCAGGTTTTTGGGTCCGGCACTCCCGGAGCCGTTTTGGGGCATTAATAATCCAGGTGGATATTGGTGGCCACCCACCGAGTCCATTTTAACCCCTACCATTAGTTATTTCAGTTTGTAAGTTTCAGTACAACTTACTATTTATAGCAATTTTTCGGGTCTTGAAATTCCGGAGCCGTTTTGAGGCCCTAAACAATGTTTTTTGGGAAAACGGGGAGCAACATGGGTCATAGACTATGTTTCTCACTCAAAATTTGTAGTCCTTGGATATATATTTCTAACGAGCTATTGAGCGCATCAAACGGAGATCGAATGCCAAAGTTACATCCCCGTGAAGTTGAAACACCAACTTACCCAAACGGGGCCCACAGTTTTGGCACTTCATCTCCTAGGGTTAGTTTTTTGGACGTTTCGGGTTTTAAATTGTTTCTCAACAATAAATAGGCCTTCAAGCCTCATTGTAACACATTTCAGGGGCTGGTAGCTGACACATCTCTTCTCAGAGATAAGCATTGCCAGTACCTTAACTCATCTATTTCCATTATGTCTGTAATAGGCCTGCGAGCCTCAATGTAACATAGTTCAGAGGCCTACGTATACCACATCTCTTCTCAGAGACACGCTACTAGTTCCCTAGTTTGTTTCCATTATGTTTGTAATCTTATTTCAGTCATTATTTTATTAATAAAATGAAGCATTATTTCCGCTGCATCTTTGTATCTATGGCTATATGTGTATTATGTTACGTTCTTGCATAAATCCGGATCAGTGGTATCATAGCGGCCTACTCTTTCTTTCTTTTTCTTTTCATGTCCCCAACGCGGCCAGGGTATAAGGAGTTCAACCTCGCAACCCCGACAACCCCCCATGGAAGAAGAAAAGAAAGACGAGGGAGCAGGAGATCCTATCAAAATATTGCTCGAGGAGGCCCTCAAGAATCAGAGGAACGTGATGATGGATAAATTTTCCTAGATCCTTCAACAAATGCCCACCAACGGCACATCTACATCCAGCACGTCTGCCAACAAGTCTGCGACATCTTGGAAGATCCAACACCAAGTTCAGCAGAATTCCCCCCCCCCATGGAAGAACTTAACGCAATGGAGACCATTGCTTCCGAAGGAGGGAGGAATGATCCAGGTGGATATCGATGGCCACCCACCTATTCCATTTGGACCTGCAGCATCAATTCTTTCATTTTTTCAGCTTCAGCACAACTTACTATTTTTAGCAGGTTTTCGGGTCCTACACTTCCGGAGCCATTTTGGGGCATTAATAATCTAGGTGGATATTGGTGGCCACCCACTGAGTCCATTTGAACCCCCACCATCAGTTATTTTAGTTTGTAAGTTTCATCACAACTTACTATTTATAGCATTTTTTCAGGTCCTGAACTTCTGGAGCCATTTTGAGGCCCTAAATGACGTTTTTTTGGAAAATGGGGAGCAACATGGGTCATGGACTGATTTTTTTCACTTAAAAGTTGTAGTCCTCAGATATATCTTTCTAACGAGCTACTGAGCGCGTCAAACAGAGATCGGATGCCAAAGTTACGTCCCCGGGAAGTTGAAACACCAACTTACCCAAACGGGGCCCATAGTTTTGGCACTTCATCTCCTAGGGTTAGGTTTTTGGACGTTTCGGGTTTTAAATTGTTTCTCAACAATAAATAGGCCTTCGAGCCTCATTGAAACACATTTCAGGGGCTGGTAGCCGACACATCTCTTCTCAGAGATAAGCGTTGCTAGTACCTTAGCTCATCTATTTCCATTATGTCTGTAATAGGCCTGCGAGCCTCAATGTAACATAGTTTAGAGGCCTGCGTATGCCACATCTCTTCTCAAAGATACGCTACCAGCGCCCTAGCTTGTTTCCATTATTTTTATAAGCTTATTTCAGTCATTCTTTTATTAATAAAATGAAGCATTATTTCTGCTGCATCTCTGTATCTATGGCTATATGTGTATTATGTTGTGTTCCTGCATCAATCCGAATCAATAGGATATTTGCAAGCTGATGGTTTCTTGTCATGATTTATTTCATACATACATATTCTAGGAACAACATGGAAATCATGTTCTAGGAAGATTAGTCAAGGAGAAAAAATAAAGAAAGCATGGAAAGAATAAATAAAACTCTTGAATCTTGATGATAAAAGCACCCTGAATACTCCATTAGATAAAAGACGCTTTGTAGGGTGAGGAAATCAACAAATTAAAGATGCATGAGGAACAAAGATACAAGTGGCAGCCATGTCACCACTAGAAAAAAATTCCATGTCATCAATTACTATTAGTCTCAGTCATCAAAGATAGTGACATGTCATGTCTCATTACACGATGATGTGGAAGTCATGATGTATTGTTTTAATCATTGTAAATACAAATAAAGTGGAAGACGAAGAGTCATGTATGAACTAAAGAGACATGGATGTCCAAAAGACATGTAATACCAAAAATCATATGTAATTAAAATAGTCATTTGGAATTCCAAAGGTTGTAGAAGTCTAAAGGTCACTAGAAGTTGGAAAGTCAAGAGTCATGGGGGTGTGAAAGGTCACGCCTAAAGTTATAAATAGATCCTCATTTCTCATGTTAGGGAATTTTTTAACCTTATATTTTCCCAAAAGGAATTAGAGAGAAAAAGTTAGTACTTGTGGGGAGAAAGTAGTGGCTCTAACTCTCTATTATTAGAGCTAGTGATGTTCATTGTATTATGTATCTTGGGACTTTTTCTTAATATCGAAGCCTTCTAGGACAACACAATTTCACACATGAATTGTGAATGTTTCTAAGACTATTCTTTGAATGTTTGTGGTTCATGTTTTCTTTCATCAACTATTTCAGTGACTTCAGTGCTTCTTGTTGGAAATGTGTTATAATGTTATAACGATTGTCACATCTTTTTGAACTTTTTCACTTGGTGTTAGAAGAGTATACATGTGTCTCCATTAGGGTAGTAATATTACTTCTCTCTTAGAAGCTCACTTTAAATCCCCCTTCGCAGTAACAAAACCTTGATACATCTGCAATCGAACATTCACAAGGCACACTAGCTTGCTCATTCAAAAGGATATTTGTGCTTCTCTCTCATTGACTGATCTAGAATTATTTAAGAACGAAAAATAATACAGATACAATCATAAACACAGAGATGCATCAGAAATAAATTCTTATTTCATTATGTTGAGGAGGTAAATCCCCTCTGCGGACAGAGGCGATCCCTACTAGCCCAGCAGGGGTCTAGCAACAAACAAACAATGCTATGACGCAAACTCCTAGTTACGAATGAAAGACTTGGGATAAGAGCCTACCTGGATTCCAACGCTAGATCTGAAGAAGAGATGTCCCCGTCCTTCAGCCCTGGCAGATCACAATCCTTCCACGATCTCTGTGGATGAACACCTGCACACAGAAGAAACGAACAGATACATGCATAGGAAACCACGACATACGTAACTAAATATCGATCAGAAAAAGATATTACTCGCATTAACATAATAGGAAAAAAGGAGTGGAACCATAATCATAGTCATCTATTAAAATGATAAACGAATAGAAGTTACAACCAAGTCCTGACGTCGCAGACTTCCTTCGAACGGGTCTCCGTCTGAGTCCACGTACTCATAAAGCTCGCGAGGGAAAGGAAAACCTCTCCCTGAGTCTCGTAACAATGGTCTCCTCGCTTGAATGGGCCTTAAGGGAAAGAAAGGATTCTTTACAACATCAGCAGCACTTGGGAATAGGGAGATGCAAGCTGTCAGCACTTCAAGACTAGCTTGCCATGGATGCGACAAGCTTTTATAGATGGGGAAGGAGGGAGTTGGGATCCCCTATTATTATGGGATGGCCCTATCAACAAGGAATGTTCCATGAGAAGGTGGCTTAAAACCACTTCCCTTCCATAGAACTCCCCGTGAGCCAAACCTCCCAACTCAAGATAGAGCAATGTTGTGAGTTTGTTTGAACTCAACTTCCGCCATCCATATTTAAAAAACAATCCCTAAAATGGGTGGCGCGATTGCTGCTCTATGACGAGAGCGCGAGTGGCGTGACCTCTTTACGAGTTTCATTTCGATTGGCGCGAGCACCTGTCTGTCTACCCGCGCCAATGCAAAAAAGAGCTGTTTTTCATGGATTTTTGCAAGAGAGATGTCTCGAGGGGAAATGAAGCTCATACTCGCGAGGGATGCATTGATGATGTTTTCAAAGCATGACGGTGTTCACGGAGTCACATAATGGGTCCTCCATTGTGCGGGACGGGGAATGGTAGGGACGGTGACAAATTACGTATGCAGGATGCCCCCTAAAGCATGAGGCCCGAGAGAGAGAGGGTGAAATGCTTCACGAGAACATGTCCAGCGAAGGCCCGCAGGTCGGAAAACTCAGCGAGAAAGATACAAGCGATATCTCAAGTACATGATGTATATATATGGTATGGACGCGGCCCATCCGAGCAGAGTGTGCTATAATCCGGATCTAGGGTATGGACGCAGCCCATCCAACTCGAGATCAAACAAATGAGCTCGGTATGGTTGCATCCATCCAATCGGTGAGTGCATGTACATAATGATAATAATCCACAATCGCGACTCGGATTACAACGGACACAATCCGAGGGTCTTGCGCTCCATCTCGGCCCAAAGCAAGTACAAGTTCGAGCATGCGGATATGTGAGCTGATGTCGAACATGCAAGAACATCGTCGATTACCGGCCCGGTGATGAAAGGCATTAGCGAGACAGAGAAAACCACCAATAATGACAATGGTCCTCGAAAGGTACTACGGAGTACAATCTACGCGCGTGCGAATAAATGAGGTGATGTCGAACACCCGCAGTAGAATCATTCGATCGGAGGCCAATGATAAAAACCTCACGTCGAATGCGACGAACACCGCCGATCAGAGGCATGCAGAGGCGTCAAGGTACCATCGGAGTCTCTAGACCAACTTCCCTGGATAATGAGTTGAAGTCGACGGAAGTGACCTTGATCGAAGGTGGGCCATAATGATTCCCACATCATCGACACGAGACGAGAGGAACATAATGTTTTGTTTGTGAATCGAGGACCATATGAGAAGCAGAGGAAGGTTGAAATTCGCAGAGGCCAACTTCTCTTGAACACATGAACGGCAGCGACAATGGACTTGGCGGTATTTGACATCAACGGATCAAAGGTCATGGCGGCGACGAGGCGATGAACGAGATGAGGAGGTCGAAAAGAGATTACCCAAACCCATGGAAGCAAAGTGAAGCAACGAGATGAGATGTCCCCAACCCGAGATGAGATGCGGACAAGTGCCATGTTCAAGAGCGACATCTTGCTCGACAACAACGATGATGGTTCCATTTTTCCCCCACCATTTACAGCGAGTACCCCAATTATTTTTGATAACAAGTCAAGGGGATAGCATATGCTTGTGATATAAGTCCGCACCCCTTCGAGGCGATCCATCCCAGAGTGTATTCTAACGAGTCCTAGGAAGGAGAAACTCGGAGAACGTCATTTCGACGAATCCGATGTCATCGGGGGTTTTACTTGAGTCGACAAAGGAAGAACTTCGGCGTCTTTTCATGTTTAGAGAGTTTGAAAAAGACAGTGAAGAAAAAACTCCACAGGTCCCTTTTTCAGTACATAGTTTCCCAGATCAGAAAAGGTAGAAAACAATATAGGAAAACCTCCTAGTCGCGATAGGCTAGGGTATTCCTTTTCGTAATCGATCCAGCCCGACCCCAGAAAAAGGGTTAAACTTATCATTTGGGTGAATGTCGAAATTCGTGTCCATTTAACGAGATCGAAACGACAAGGGCCCCGACGATCTTTTCATATTTAGAGAGTGCGAAAAAGAGAGTGAAAGATGACTCGAGTGACTTTTTCGTGTATTTACCGAGTCCGAAAAAGTATAAAATACAACTCGTTTCACCTTTTTTAAGTCGCAAATACACACTTATTGCACATACCCAACAAGCGTAAAACCCATTTTACGACATAATACATGCAAATATTTGACAAAAATAACTTTTTAAAAACTCATTTAATCGTCGAAAAGCTATAAATATGTCCAATGGTAAAAAAATGAAATTACTTTTCTACTATTTACCTTGTGGAGAGCAACGATGGTCCATTTGGAGCGAGAATCTTTTCCGATCGGCGATCGCGACCAATCCAGCAACCATTCAAATGCGTCTCGTGCTGCGGCGGTGTAAGTGAGCGCTCCTTTTCTCTTTCCTTTCCATACATTTTTTAATGCATTTCCCTTTAGAAATCAGCTCACGTAAGGTACTTTTTGAAATTTTAGGGTCGGGCCAGGTAGCGCGGGTATCGAACATGGTACCCGCCACTAAGCTCTTTTTTGCAAGGGCCAGCGCTACGATGGCGCGCTATCGACAGAGCGATCACGCCAGTAGTGAACCCAAATTTCCGCCTAAAAATTCCACCATTTATGCCTAATTTCTTGAATTTTGAAGCTCACAAAAGATCTAATCAAGGGCTTTGGACCATGTGAATGCGGATAAACGATCGAATAGGCAATTGAATGGAAGGAACGGGGAACACTGGAGATGAGGGACAGAAGAGGCTATGCAAAGCGAGTACATGAATGCTCTAAGAGATCGTGGCTTAAAAAAGTTCTTCCTCACGCCATGCTTACGAGCTCGGCTGAGCTCCTCCAATATCTCGATCAACCTACGGGATGAAAACGACCAAGTATTCGAATACGAGACCGAGGTGTTGGAATTGGAGGTCAACGACATTTATTTCATTACTTGGATTATCCCATGATCCAATCCTTATACTGGCAGGGAAGCAGAACCATCGGGGAAAAGATGGAAGAAGTAATGGGCGGGTGTGCGTGGGGCACAAATGAGGGACAGGGAGTAAGAAGGTATACATCTCAACCATCACCCGATCTAGCACCGCGAGTTGTGCTCACACCATTACGCGAGCTCTTGGATCGCGAGGCACTGTACGGAGGCTACAAAGACTCAACTCTTCACGGCCTCGAATGCATGGGTCCCCGACGCGTATGATTGGAGCACTTGTTTGTGACCATCAACATGAAAAAGGCAGTGACAAAATGCAAACAAGGGGCAAAGCGAAGCAGGTTTGGGAGTATGGTTCCATCTTGGTATCGTTCATTTCGGAACGCATACCAACCTTCCCAGGCCAAGAGGCCCATGTGGCGAGTCACGGTACCCACGAGAGCCAAGGATGGCTCGTCAGGCGCACCGATGCCCCCCGGATGCGGAGGGGCAACTGCAGATGTCACCGAAGCAGGGAGTTCTTTAGGTGGCTACGGCGCCAGCCGATCGTTGTGGAAGATTGGCCCTATTCGGAAGCCCGACTTTACGGGGACCCGAGATCTCCCACTGCCGAGAAGAGAGACGGCGGGACGAAGAGCCGGGTAAGACCTCATATTTTTGATTTTATGTTTATATGTTTTTTTTGTTAATACATACTTGTCTAAACACAATTATAAATGCATGCGGATGTAGGACTCGAGAGACCCGCGGGATGTCTCCTATCTCTCGGAGGACACAACTCGCCCCACGAGATCCCGGGGAAGGCAGGAGGAGGGAGCACTGGGTTCGAGAACCTCGAGGGGATCGTCCATGGGATCCCGGACTATGCTCGATCGTCGGATGTACCCATTTGGATTACCGGCGCCATACGGTGGGAGTTCCAAACCGACTCCACCGAGATCCCGAGGCGGCTAGTTCGTGCACGGTGACGTGCTATCATGAGCACTGTCGTTTGATTAGTCTCTAGGATTTAGCCACACTATTTTTTGAGAGACACGGTGTCTCCGGATGTGTTAAGACAATTATGTATATTTTTTGAGTTTGTATATGACACACTTCTATGTAAACATTTCGATATATATATATATATATATGTACATATCTATTTACTGGATGAGTCTTCTTTACATATGATGATGATTTATAAATTGCGCAAATGCCTCGTCTAACACCAAATTTGCTACTGCATCCTGTTAATGTATTCAAATGTACGGGTATATGATGATATGTAATGTATTCAGAGAATTCCTTTCAGATTAATCGAATACGCAAATACAATCGTAAAATGGACGGGTTTCTTACCGAATAGTGTCCATTCGATGTGCAACACTACAAGTCAGTGAATCTAGGTACCACCGGAGCAATTCCACGGATACCAAGGTTGATCGCCCTCGGTTAATAATTCCAACACGACGCTATATTCCGCGATATTGTTCGTAGTACGTCCTAAACACACACCCATGCGATCGATCAACTCACCACGGCGGGATCGTAGATTACAGTGCAGAGAAAGGCAGATTCCGAATGCTTTCGGGAGGCACCATCCCGCGAAACCAACAAATGGATGGATGAGACATACGCACAACCGGAAGACCCGATCAGCGGAAAGATGTTTACAAAGCACACACCACACCATGCACACAAATGACAATCACACACCTATGTACACACACCACACCAAAAATCATTTCGGGCGTAGGTACTTCTTAAGGTACAACCCATTTACGGGGAACTGCGCCAATGGAACTCCTTAAGTAGTCTATAAGCTCGTAGGCCCCATTTTTTCAAAACACGTTTTACTATATAGGGGACCATGCCACATGACTCTGGGCTTCCCGACACCAAGCTTGTCATGTGCTCGGTCGATACAAGAGAACTAGGTCTCCTTCAATGAAAGAACGGGAGAAGCAGATTGATCCAAAATGCAGATTTGACCCTCTTCTTTTGCTGTCCCGATGATCAAAGCGACTAGACGACGGGTTTCATGGCAGGTTCTAGATACGTAAGACGCTCTTCTTCGGGAGAAGTATCCGTGAAGAGCTCCACGGCTAATTTAGCGAAGGAATTTCACATTCAACCCGTAAGAAGTAGCTTCAAACGACATACCCAGTTGGAATGGTGTGAATCCGGTTGCACTTTTAGCGAGATGTTCGATAGCCTGAGAAGGCGAGAGCAGTTGGAGATGCCAACTGGATTTATGAATCCCATGATTCGGTCAAGCACTAGCGACCAAAACCTTGTTCAGCTTTCCAACTCGACTGATTAGCTTGAGGTAGTATGGCGTTGATTTGTCGTGTGTCAAGCCTAGCGTGTATGTCACTCCAGCCATCATGTAATCAGCGGAAATAGAGTACGCAGTGATCGGTGACGATAGCTTGAGGAACCCCCGAATCGTGCAATAACATGGTTGAATAAGAATGAAGCGTCCGTTCTTCGTCGTCGACTAGTGTAGGCATGCGCCTCAGGCCCACTTGGTGAAGTAGTCGACGGCGACAATGATATACGCATGCCCCCGTCGAGTGAGGGGTTACACGTCATAAAATCCACGCCCCATTTCGCGAAAGGGCCGACGGTAATAACGGGATGCAAAAGCAACTCGGCGCGCGCATCTTGCGCTGAAAAATGCGGCACGGATGGCATTTTCGATGCTGCGGTGATACAATCCTTGAATATAGACGGCGAAAATAACACCGCCTCCGAAATCTTTTGGGCGGTGGCGTATCCCGGACATGTGTCCACCACGGTGCGCCATTTGTGGCGGTCATTCAAGACTTTCTCGACCTCGTCCAAGGTAAGGCATCGTCGAGCACCGAATCTACTCCAACACGATATAAGGTATCCCCCTACTATGCGGTAGGGTTGGGGCCAGTGCGAATCCGACGGGCGCGTGCGGCTTTATCCAACTCGAGGCCAAAATGTCGCGGTGCGAAGATACACTATAATGTCACCTGTACCAAGGATCACGAGTATCGATAAGAAACGGCGTTTCGTCGGTATGTGATCTTCGAGTGTTCGGAAGAGTACGTAGGAGAGAACATATCAAATCCGCGAAGACCGGTGATTTAGTTGACTTGGCGGTGGTGAACTCCAAGTCAAACTCCTGCGAGATGACGATCCATTTGGAGTACTTTGCCCTCGACAATTGTCTAGAAAGAATATATGTCATGGGGTTGCGATCGAAACCACATTGTATCGTGCGCAACGGGATGTAATGGCGAAAGCGTTGTACGGCGTGTCACGGCTGCTAAAACCAACTTCTCGACATGTGCATAACGCGTTTACGGGTCGAGAAGGTTAGAGAGAGGTAATAAACAACATGTTCATCACCGTTCTCGTCATCTCAAGACCATGGTGATGGTGCTTAATGCGGCGGCTAGATACAAAGTAAAGTCGCGGTGGTAGTCCCAGGGAGGACAAGCAACGGAGCATTGACGAGCAATGTCTTCGACTTCTCAAAGGATTCTTGAGCGATTTCGTCCCAATGAAAGGGAACATTTTGCTTTATGGCAAACGAGTGAATCCTTTGGCCACCTCGGACGTAATTCGGGATGAAGCGCCTAAGAAAGATTCGCTTTCCCTTGCGGACTCTCGCACTGATAAAGGGAGGAGGGTGACGGGGAGATTTATAATGGCCTCGACCTTCGGAGGTCGAGGGAGTAATTCAGTCTTTCGAGACTATAAAGCCTAAAAAGACGGCGAATGTCCATGTAAGACGCACTTTGATGAGGGTTGAGCCTAATATTGTAGCGTCTACAACGAAGAAATATCGTGGGCGAAGATGCTCGGGAGTGATCCTCTCGCTTACCCGAATGGGCGAGCAAGTCGTCCGAGATAAGGACATATGGGACAATATACATCACGAGCGTATGACATCGCTCGTGCGAAATGTGGCGCTGACGTTCTTTAAGCCGAGCAGGGAGTTTTTTTTACATGTAAAAGTGCCACCACGGACGGGATGAATGTGGTCTTATGTTGATCCTCGGTGCAATATTGATCCCGGTTGTAACTGAGAAACCGTCCATTAAAGAATAAATCTCACTCCCCTGCGCAGTAAATCGTCGATAAATGCAGTCGATAAACGCAGTGGGATAATTATCCTTAGGACGGGAGCGATTAATATTGCGATAATCCACACGGACTCGAATGGTACCACCTTTTATCGACGTGGGACGATATTGGACACCGCATTACGTAAGGGGATAGGATAAATAAACCACCGCGTTCGGGAAAGTTTCAACCTGCGCTTGATAGCGGTGGCTTTCAGAGGATGCATGGGGCGCAAAGCGTTGGCGCACGGGTTTCGCACACCGGGTAGGTTGGAATCTCGTGCACGACAATACTAGGATCAATTCCCGAGCATTTCCTCATAGGACCACGCAAAAAACATCTCTGAACTCTTTGAAAAAGTCCCGTATAGACTCGAATCTCTCGGGAGAACAAGTCACACCCACATGAATGTTCTCAACAACCCTTTGGTTTAACGAGAGATGTTGATAGGAACCGTTTGAGTAATGTTACTCGAGTTACCCTCCGAAAAAGACCTCGTGCGTCAAGATCGGTGTTTGAAGGAGGGGGGAAGGAACTCGAGTAACATAGCGCTCGAAGACAGATCAGTCATTGCCCCCAAGCTAGGCAAACGAGGAACGATGATGCCCATCGCCCTGCGGGGGTAGCTCTTCGAGAGACATAGTTTCGATGATAGCCTCATCGCGAAGGAAAAGTCTCTCTAAGAGGATCGGAAGCGAATCGGCTGGACAAGCCGAGGATTGTGAGTAGATCGTCAAGAGCCATGCTCATCTGAGCATGCTTTGAGAGGTGGAGGATCCGATGCGGCAACAATCTCACGATGAGCTGATCTCTCGCGGCGTTAAAGGCATGGATTCTCCAAACTCATATACACCGCTCGGAGTGTACGAATGAGCCGAGGGGGTCATCGGACACGGACGGCATGTTGACTTAAGCGGTATTCGGTGGCGGGCGCCGTGAAAATACCCATGAGGGCGGGTCTTTTAAAAAGACCCGGGATCCTATCTTTGTACGGGGGATTCGGAATTTGATCCTACGACAGCGTTGTTCTCGAGCTAGGGAGGTAAAAAATGACAGCCGATCTACCGTGACAATCTTGCCCTCGTGAGGGAACTTGATACATCGAAAGACGGTAGACGGCACGCGAGCATGGCATGGGTCAGTTGCGGCCAAGAAGTATGTTGTAGTTGAGTTTAGCGTCAACCACTTCCACTTCTACGTTGACAATTTTTCCACTGTAATGTGATCGCAAGACTCTCGAGAACTCCCGGGGGTTTAGATTCGAGCCATCAAATGCCTCAAGGGCATTAGGAGACGATGACAAGGTTGGAGAGCCGATGGCCTTCCAATAGGCGGAGGACATAACGCGGTGGATGCACCCTCATCTCAGACGGCCACCGTGAACATTGAGGCCAGATTAATCCCGACTTGAATGACCAAAGCGATTTGATGTGGACATGGCGAGTGAAAAGTTTCTCGGATCGAAGGTGAGAAGGCTCGAGTCGGCGGGATCGATACCAGATGGCGAGCGGTAGCAGCCTTCGTTGCGAAGGACAACTTTGAAGAACCTCCGGTCACGGACATAGCACTTGGCGCACTATGCCAAATCCTCAACAATTCTTGTAATGTTGAGCGGACACGAGCATTTGGATTATAAGAGGATCTCAGAAGAACACCCTTTGGGGAGGAGTGGCTTCACAACGGGTTCGAAGTCGGCTTCTCAATTTCCAATGAACCGAAACGAGGTGGGGGAGGCGGTCCATCACGCAGCGCAGCCTTCAGGGTGCTGCCGTGATTCATTGTAGTCCTTCGACCGCGTAAGCAGTAGTGATAGGTGCATTAGTCTTCATCATGAAAACACAAGACCCAAAACCGGTGCGAGATGGTGATGCCTGCTCGACCATGCGGGTCTCGTTGAGATGGAAATGGCTCTTTTAAAAGCGGTACCGGAGTTCCTTTGAGCCTTTAAGAAGTTGAATGATTTCGGATCGTCGTGGACAATCCTTAGTATAGTGGTCACCTTCGTACGGATGAGGCAAGGAAATTTCGGCTTACGTTGGGAGCCATCCTCGGATCGCATTTAGATTCAGGTTTCGGGGCATCGGTTTTGATTTGCCTTTGCCCTTCTTCTTCCCCTTGGAGGATTTATCTGCGAGATTGGCACGAGCACGACATTCTACCTCAGCGGTTTTACCGAATCGGACGAGCGGGATTAGCGGAGGTATTATGGGAAGAATTAGCCTTCGCTTCCCATTCGAAGACTTCTTCGACGTTTGAGGAAGACGGAACCAATGACGCCATCCACCTGGTGGGGGTAGGCGAGGGTCTTCTTGGCTCCCGACCGTGGAGCATCGAGCGGATGTCATAAAAGCGTGCAGATTGTGAATAAACAAGATCCGGAAATCACCGGGGCACGCGCGATAGCTTGTTCCTCCCGTCACACGCTCCCATCGCGATATCACGAGCGATTTTATTGACAAAAGAGGTGGTGAACCTGATGAGTCAAAATCGATCGAGCATGTGAAACGATCGATCGACGACGACGCCGCCACTCATGGATGTGATCGAGATGTGAGTGGCGAGTCTGCTTCGGGAAGACAGAGGTGCGTCCCGATCTCATACGCGGACCGGTAGCTGAAATGCGTGAGGAAAGCCATAGCTAACGAGTTGAAATCTGAAAAAATACCACGGGATAGCTCTATGTACCACTTAGCGGCGGCTCTACGCGCATGACGGAAGAAGCGCGGTGAGCAGACGATCGTCGGTCGAGGGTTAGACGAACACCGGAGGTGATACGTCATCACATGCGCACAGGGGGTCTTCGCGGTTGCCCTCAAACTTGGGACAATCTCCTGGTATCTTGGTCGGGACCGGAGGCCAATATGGATTATGAGAAATCGGATCGTTGGTCAACTTTGAAACGTCCGCGAGATCCAAGGTAGCCGGGAATGGCAAGGGAGGGTTGATTCCCATGCGGTCCCGGGAGATAAGGGTCGGTACCCATGCTCCACGATGGTTGTGAATATCCACGCTTTCACATGGAGTTCTGTCCCGTAGGATTACGGCCAGTGAGGGCGTAGTCGTATACTTGAGGAGCCGGTTGGATCTACAGTAACCATTGTGTGGGGGACTGACAACACGGAAGTTCGTACCATGCAGTTAGGCGTTTGCCACGTCATAACACTTTGCATTTGGTTGGGCTGTGAGCATAGTTAGAACACGGGTGGAGGAGGGTTGATGCGAGAACCTCGAGTGGTTATAGTTCGGTTGTGATTGACCATGAGGATAATAACCACTCCGAGGATGGTGAGGCTGACGATAAGTGGAACCTGCCGGAGCACTAGTACGTGAGAGGCGCGGTTGTTGATTTGGGCTGCGACATTGAATGAGCATGTGCTGGCTTGGCGATGAACGGAATGAGAGGCGTCATCCTGAATGAGAACGAGGTTGACCAGTGAGTGGGGCGACCACTGGATGAACGGGTTGGCCCGGGATAAGCGAGGCGGCGGTACGCGAGTTGACCTGGTTGTGAGTGAGCCGGGTTGCATCGAGATAAGCGGGTTGGCTACGAGGGCGGGACACGCCGAGTTGTACCGGATGACCCGGTTGGCACTGGTGGTGGAAGCGAGGACAGTGCTCCACGAAAGCAGGTTTGACTGAAGCGAGAACCATAGAGTGGTCACGCTGATATGCAACGTTAGAGACAACGGAGATGCTTGCGGTTACGCGCATCGGTAAAGAAAAGCTGGATTGCCCGGGACCATAGGCAGGTCCACATGTGATATCCGTGAGAAGTGGCGGGTTGACCGACGAGGTTATAACTATGGTCATGCGGATTATAGAATGGCCCTTGGCGGCGCATGAGTAGCCTTGATTGGGCGCGTCACTACCGGGTAAAGTGCTGACAATAACGGGTTGGCTGCGGGTTGGCCTTAGGAAAAGGCTGTGCCTGCCAGGGTTAGGACCTGGTTGTCACGGTAAACGCTTGAGCATACTGAGATAAAGCCTTAGGAGCGAGGAAGAGCGCAAAATGTCTCCATGCTCGTCAAGGCGACCAGGAAGCATACTGCAGGGAGTGCCGTCACTGTGCATGAGTGCGAAAAGAAGAAACGATCGGTAAGGATCTTCGAGAATTTAATCGAGCCACGGCGATTAGGGTCATTGCAAAAACAACAGATACTCTCAGGAGAGATATTCTGCGGTATAACGATGGCTAGATAGGCACGTCTTCGGGGAGTTGGCCGGCCTGCAGTAGGCGAGACAACGGCGGAAAGAGCGACTACACAAACGGTGGGCGCTACAGAGCAGTGACGAGGGCGTCGAAGGTGACACCCAGGGGTAGTGGCGGTGGCCTCAGAAAACGAGAGATGATGTTCGCATAGAGCGAGCGGCTGAGATAATCTGACCCGAGAGATACGTATCCTTGCGGCAAAGAGGACCGCGGCCCTGCGCGATGTGGTGGCCGACTCGAGAATACGTCTCCCTCGAGCGATCTCTGAGGGATGCGGCGATAGTCATCGAGACCCGGGAATTTCCTCACCAGAATCACTCATGGTTGATCCTCGCTGGTTAAATCACGGAAGACGGCGAGGACTAGGGGAAAAAGCAGCGGCAACAAAGCAGTGAACCCGATGAGAGAAAGAGAAATCGGCTCTAATCTCAATTCGGTACACGAGGGGTCCGAAAAGGCCAATTGAACTCAAGCGGCTCTCCAAAGGGGTTGCGTCGGCGAGACCGGTCCGTCGAGAAGCTGCGAAACTACAGAGCTGTGGTTCAACGAGTAAGAAAGCTCGAAGAATCGTCCGTGTAAGGACTACCGATGAAACGAAACCGAAGGTTCCCTGCCTACGTGACAAAAGACTAAAGAGAGGAAGCAAACACACACACGGGCTGAAAACGAGTTCAAGACACACGATCAACGATCACAAGCAATATCTAAACAGGGTGTGTAATCGTGGGAGATTGATTTTACCACATTGGAAAATAAACAAGTTCTACGGATTTCATGTTTTAAGAGTCGACGATAAAAAAGATGACTCTATCTCTTTCGGAGAGTTGAAACAAACGTGAAAGGACAAGCGCTTGACGCGGTCTTTTCAAGTTTATGGAGTCGAAAAGACCAAATGAGCGCTTTCCGGAAAAAACTGAGGCACAAAGGGTGTACCAAATATCAGGTGAGCTGCAATATACACCTTGGTTTCAAAAATGAAACGTGAAATCGACCAAGGACTTTCCGTACGTGCGGGTAGTCTCCCCGAATCTTTTGTGTTCGGTGTATCACAAGTACGGGCGGCGGACATCGGCTTCCCGTGGATAAAGGATTGAAAACCTATAGGGGTCTCCCTTTATATACGCGACTGGTGCGGGGGGAGCGCAAGTCCGTCTGCAGCCGTCTAAAGCCAACAGACGACGACAGATGCTAGGGTTTAACGACGCTTGGGAACACGTCTCTAGCCTAGACCTTCTAAATATGTTGCGTTAAGTTCAAATGTTGCCTTAGGTTAATTGAATAAGTTTTACGAGTTGATCTTCAATTAGATTTCAATTTCCGAGCCCTATCGTATGTAGTGTCTCCTAAATGCAAGCTATATGCCACGATGCAACATTTCGTTCGATGAAAACTAGTTAAATGAGAGTTGAGAGCTTTTATACAAACGAAATGAACGGAATACGAACAAGAATGTCTCTAATGCAACTAATGCAATTGCACACTTTTCATTCAAACACTAATCACTAACAATATGGAAAAGATCACAATTTGCACTAATTAATCAAAACAAAGAGATTTTTTTTTGATTTTCAATGTTTAATGGTTAATGTGCCCCTGAAAACAAAAGGAACAATTTGAGAGATGATATCTAAGAGAGGCGAAACAAACAACATTCACTCAACAAAACAAGCAACCAAATCTCTAAATCAACCCAAAAGTCCCTCAAAGCAGAAAGACTTGAAAACTTAGATGGACAGTGTGATACGGGGTCCAAAAGCAAGACAAACGAATTCCGAATGAAGGAATGAATAATCACTCAAAAAGACGCGACAAAACAATCAAAGACCGATAAGAGAGCGTGGAGAATCAATCAACAAGTTGACAGAGGACAATCAAAACACCAAAACTCCCAATGGAGGGGCTCGATTCACTAAGCCACTAGATGCCCTAGGGGCTCAAAACGCGAAATCGGTAGATAGAGGCGAACAACCAAGGGATAGCGGTGAATTCCACCAAACAAGACTCCAACACACTCGGACAATCGGGAAATCAAGAAGAAAAGAAATGCGAGTCAAGCTCAGAAAGCCAAAAAATGAAGAAACTCAAAAAAGTCACGAGGGGTGGCGCGACTGTGAAGCTGACGCCCTGAGAAGGGCCGATAGGCGCGGAGCAGACAAATGCAACAAGCGCCCAGTGGCAGCATCTGTCGGTTTAAAACCCGCGCCGATCGAGTTCTTCAATAAAAAAATTAAAAAACAAGCTATTTCAGAAAGAACCAATACGAGCTAAGCAAACCAAGAAGCTAAAATAATGAAAGAATCCAACCCGAAGGTTCATCAAGCAAGAGAGAAACAATCGAAGGCGAAACAATCATAAACAAGACAAGAGAAGACACGGACGATCCCCGATTAGAGTCGCAATTTGACGAGGAGGTAAATCCCCTCTGCGGACAGAGGCGATCCCTACTAACCCTGACGAGGGGTCTAGCAACAAACAAACAAATGCTATGACGCAAACTCCTAGTTACGAATGAAAGACTTGGGATAAGAGCCTACCTGGATTCCAACGCTAGATCCGAAGAAGAGATGTCCCCGTCCTTCAGCCCTGGCAGATCACAATCCTTCCGCGATCCCCGCGGATGAACACCTGCACACAGAAGAAACGAACAGATACAAGCATAGGAACCAGCATACGTAACTAAACATCGGTCAGAAAAGATATTGCTCGCATTAACATGATGGAAAAAGGAGTGGAACCATAATCATAGTCATCTATTAAAATGATAAACGAATAGAAGTTACAACCAAGTTCTGACGTCGCAGCTTCCTTCGAGCGGGTCTCCGGTCGTCCACGTCTCGCAAAGCTCGCCAAGGAAAGGGAAACCTCTCCAGAGTCTCGTAACAATGGTCTCCTCGCTTGAATGGGCCTTAAGGGAAAGAAGGGATTCTTTACAGCACAAAGGCACTTGGGAATAGAGAGATGCAAAGCTTCAGCACTTCAAGACTAGCTTGCCATGGATCTGAGCAAGCTTTTATAGATGGGGAAGGAGGGAGTTGGGATCCCTATTATTATGGGATTGGCCCTATCAACAAGGAATGTTCCATAGAAGGTGGCAAAACCACTTCCCTTCCATAGAACTCCCATAGCCAAACCTCCCAACTCAAGATAAGAAATGGTTGTGAGTTTGTTTGAACTCAACTTCCGCCATCCATATTTAAAAAAAGTCCCTAAAATGGGTGGCGCAATTGCTGCTCTATGACAGAGCGCCAAGTGGCGCGACCTCTTTACATGATTTCCCTGATTGGCGCGAGCACTGTACTGTCTACCCGCGCCAATGCAAAAAGAGCTGTTTTTCATGGATTTTGCAAGGAGATGTCTCAAGGGGAAATGAAGCTCATACTCAGAGGGATGCATTGATGATGTTTTCAAAGCATGACAGTGTTCACAGGTCACATAATGGGTCCTCCATTGTGCGGGACGGGGAATGGTAGGGACGGTGACAAATTACTGTGTAACACATTAATATCAAAGAACTGTAATATGCTTACATATAGAATGGAAATAAACTAGTTCGAGCAATGGTATCTTACCTCTAAGAAGATGTGTGGTGGCTACATGCCTCTGAATTGTGTTACAATGAGGCTCAAGGGATTTTTTATTATTGAACAAAAAAAGGAAACCCTAAACAACCAAAATCCTAACCCTAGGAGATGGAATACCAAGATTTTGCGGGTCGCATTGGGGTTAGTTAGGAAACCAACTTCCAGGGGTCGTAAATTTGTCATAAAATCTCCATTTGGCACACACGATACCTCATTAGGAATATCTCTCTAAGTACTACAATATTTTCAGATATCTATGGGTATGTTGTGGACCTCAAAAAAACATCGTTTAGGGGGTCAAAACAACTCCAGAAGTTAAGGACCCGAAAATTTTCTAAAAATAGTAAATTGCGCTATAAATAAGGAAAATAATGAAACCGACTGAAGGTCCAGGGGGAATAGGAGAGTGGCCCCCGATATCCACTTGGATCACTGACATCCAAAGCTAAGGCATATATTTAAGTAAATGACAGTGAGGTTGTAATCTGGATGGGAATCCTACACCAAACGGTGTGAGGTATATTTGGGACCTTATATCGGGGAGATCCCATATATGTTAGTAGTATCCAACATTTTCAACACAGTTGAATAGATAAACTATTATAATTACATGCTCTAGCTCTGAGCACCACATGCAAAATAATAATTGTTCTCTCTACTGACTGATAACTTTTTTTCAACACTTAGCCAATTTTTGCCTCATCTAGCCTCTTATTTCCTTGTGCAATCCTGAGAAAATTTGAGCTCCTAAAAAATAGGGAAAGTCCCTATTTCCTTGCGCAATTCCCAAGGATTGATCAATTTCCTACATGCAAAAATTTATACACTCCACTAGTATACAAATAATTTTACATTAGCCTTTATTAATCCACACCAGCTAAGGAATTTGAATTCCATGCATGCATGAACTATTTTGGGTTGATTTATCAGTTGACTAATAGATCTTTGAGTTATATTGATGTCTCACTACACAACTGACTTTATTAATTGTTAGACGTCATCTAAGTGAGTACAACTGAAAATAAATGAACTAGGTTGCTAAAATTTAGCAATAAACACATGCATGACTAAACTCCAAGCCTACTAACTCAAATTTACTGAGCTAACTGAGTGAAAAGAGCCATGTCACATTAGTTAACTACCTCCAAGTTGCCCTGTTGATGTGGAAATTAGATTTACTCAATTTGACTAAGGCTAAATTCAAATTGATTGTTTCTTACTACACCTTCTAACATAAGTCAAAGGATTGACGTTGTGGTAAAGGCATTGTATAGGGATTATGAAGGGTCATGATCCCTAGTATGGGAGTTCTATGTGAATTATTATTAATGGAATTGTAATAATTTGGTTTAAGAGCTAATTATTATGTATTTTCATTGATCTAATTTATGGTGTATATTTCCATTGTGAAAAATTGTTTAAAGTTCGGAACTACTAATGTGTTTATGTTTATAGTTAAAAAATAGACTATACCTAGGGTGCATGGAAAATTTAACATGGTATCATAGCTACTTTGAAGAGAAGTTGGCTCAAAAATGTGCACAAGGATCAAATTTAAAGAGGAGGTTGAGTTGTCTTTCTACCAAAGGAAGGACAATTGGTCAAGATGGTTTCTAGCTTTAGGTTTGAGGATCAGTTGGAAGGGAATTCCAACTATAGTTCATGGAAGGAAAGGATCAATTTAGTTTTTTTGGTGAATGGTTTATGGAATCATGCTAGCACCAAGATTTTAGAATCAACTAACGTGATAGATTTGGATTTATATAATCTAGCAGAGGCCAAAACCAAGTGGATCATTCTTGATAGATTCAAGGATCACTTGATATCCCATGTCACCAGAAATAAGATTGTATGGTGCATGTGGGAAGATTTAAAAGCTTTGTTTCAAAAAAATAACAAAAAATAGAAGATGGTGTTGATGGAGAAGCTCAAGGACATCAAGATGGGAAGTTCAAAGAATGTGACTTTGTATCTCTCAGGGATTTCATAAGTTTTTGATGAACTTGTAGCTATATTGGACGATGTGGAAGAATTGGAGTTGGTGAGAATTTTGATAAAGGGCTTATTAGAGTAATTGAATCCATTCATCAAAGGAGAATCTCCCATATTGGAGCTGGTTATGGGTTGATTTCATCTAGGAGGAAATTTAGGATGAGGATCGTGAGCAAAACACTGATGGAAATAATGTTTCCCTCACTAGTGAGTTGAAGAAGGAAAGACTTCCAAGGAATGGAAGTACCTCCCTCACTAAGAGGGAGTGTTGAAATTGGGTAGCATTGGTAGGCACTCCCACAATCCTCTATTTCTAGGCTTGTGAGAGAGAAACACTGACAAAATATTATTTGTAGGATTTACACCCAATGTTGGGGTTTTGGACCCAAAGGAATGGGTTTGGAAACCAAGGAAAGGCCTTTATTATTCTAACTTAATTTTTAGAATGATCTGGAGGTTCCTAGAAGGACCTAAGGGGCTTCCTAAGTAACCTAAGGAAAAATATATATTGCAAGAAAATGGAGAGCCTTAAGCATAAAAGGTGAACAAGTCTTCTTGAGTGGAAAAGGAAGGGATATGCAACTAGCACCAAAGGAGGCCAAGTAAGGGAATTGAGGTTTGTGGAAGGTATAAAAGGTAACATAGGTCTATACAAGAGGGCCAAGATATATTGGAGAGTTGTTTAGGGTTGGCCACAAGTAGTCGCAACTCTAAAGAAGGGTCTTGGTCGACAAACAAGCTAGGCTATAGGGCCTATGATTGCTAAATAGGGAAGTTAGAGGCTTGTTTTGGAAAGGTTCCTACATGAGTGCTAAGAGGCTTAAAAGAGTATTGATAACAAGGAGGCATAAGATTGTGAAGTTCCAAGGAGGCCCACATAGTGTTGATAAGGCCTTCCAAAGGATTGGTGGGGTTTATAAGAAGGATAACAAGTGGAACATAAGTCAAAGAAGACTACAATAGCAAGGCAGATTGTTGTCGGGTGTCTAAGGAAGCAAGTTGTAAGGGACAATGAGAGTTGTGGAAAAATGTGGGATAAAATAACAAGCCTAGGTGAGTAAATTTCCTTTTTGGTTGTGTTTTTGTAGGAAAAGGATAATCGCCTTATTATAGTTGGGAAGATGAGAGCCTAAAGGAATAGGCACCAACCCTAAGGTTTTTGGTCAAAGGATTGACCTTGTGATAAATGAAATGTACAAGGATTGTAAAGGGCCATGATCCTTGGTATGGGTGTCTTGTGTGAATTATTATTAATGGAATTGTAAGAATCTAGTTTGGGCATTAATTAATATGTACTATCATTGATCTAATTGTTGGTGTATATTTTTGGTTTGGGAATTAATTAATATGTACTATCATTGACCTAATTTTTTGTGTATATTTTTGGTTTGGGCATTAATTAATATGTATTATCATTGATCTAATTGTTGGTGTATATTTCTGTTGTGAAAATTTGTTTTCACCTTGCTCTAATATACCAATTTCCACCCTATAGATAGTGGAACCTAAAACCTTATCTATGATTTAAATTCTAATACCACTTGTCATGACTATCACATTATGGTGAAGAGAAAAAAATTGGCTGCACTTCAGCTTTGATACCACATGTCATGGATGTGATAGTGGTGAAGAACATCTCATGGTTTTCCCTACCCTGATACCACCTTCTAGGGCCCTATGAAGGCCCACACAAATCAAGGCACATTATGGACTTCCAAGGTGTGTGACACCATCATCGTTCTACCTAATGGATGACCCAAATCGTTTGTACTATAAATTGACTACAACTCACAATGATCCTTAATAAATTGTTGTATAATAATAAGTTGCTTGACCAATTTCAAATATACAACTGCAATAATTTCTATAGCCATGTGCAACTACAATTCCAAACACATGTACAAAATATAAATATAGAATGGGTGGCTCACCAACCTAATACCAAATCATCATATAATTAGTGACAAATTTTTAGAATGAATAGCCCTCTAGCTCTTTTACATCAAGGAAAAACCCACCAAAACCACCACATGACCTCACTATGATAAACCCCAACTTTATGGCACAATCCATAAAATTATGATGTTTACAAACTATAAATTCCATCCCTAAATTTCATCTCCAAAATTTAGACTCTAGTAGTATCATGCAACACTTCGGTGACACAATTGTTTGTCCCCAGAAACCAAGCCCACACACCTTGCCTCACTAAGAAAGGTACAACCTACATTAGACTCATGCCATGCTCTCTCTTTTTCCTACCTATGTGATATTGGTTCCACACTCTATTAGTTACGTCTCAACCATAGACTGTTCATTGTGTTAAACTCCACTATTCGTTCTTGTCATCCACAAAACTCTTCCACTCCACTATGCGACCATTTTGATATTTTCTTGTCCGAGTAGTTTTTAGTGCGACTTTTTGAAGGGTTTACGGTGGTATTTTCCGATCTAATTTCTCTAAAATCCGGCAGGAATTCATTGAAAATAGAAGTTTGATGGGTAACCTTGCACAATGGAAGTGCCCTAGGGGTTTTTTAGGGTGTTGAATCTATATATACAGTAAAAAAACCAGTTTAAATAACAAAAATCAAGATTTTACCTCAAATTTTTTCATCGGATTCCAGCACCTGAAACTCCAAAAAACCGCACTAAAAACAACTCCATTATTAATTATTAATTAATTTATAATTTATAATTATAATTATTATTATTATTATTTTACTATTATTAGTATTTATTCATCTTTATTTTTTTAAAGGTAATTTCAGTAATTTTAATATTATCACTTCATTAAATTAGAATGAACATGTTTTTTTGAATAGAGAAAAAAAAGAGTTGTCTTTAATTTCACGTGTCGGAATTTGGTGAAAACATTTGAAGTAAAATCTTGATTTCTATTATTTAAACTGTTTTTTTTTACTATATATATAGATTTAACACCCTAAAACACCCCTAAGACACTTCCATTATGCAAAATTAAGTGAAATGGCTTTGAAGATGCGCGAAGCTAGAGTATCAAGCTGATCCGGCTGCCGCAACTTTGATCGATCACACTCCTACCATAGGCAATCGCTCGGTACTTGTATGCATGGTGCATATGATACGTCTTTCCTCACATGCCCGAATACATTCGACTTCCCACAGTGAAGAGCGCGGGAACCAATCACTTCCCCGGATTTGGTTATGAGTTAGATCTGATCCAAAAGAAATCCACCTCCACCTCGGAAATACCCCTGAAGACTATCATGCTTTGATCCTAACATTGGAGGTTTCGCAACATGGGTTTCTCGATCAGGCTATAAATATTCTGCACAAGGATGTTGCTTATTTCTTGAAAGATACTTGAAAGAAACTCGAATCAGATCTACATGATTGAACAATTTGCGCAGAATAAAACCTCCATCTCCCCTCTTGTAGATGAATATCACCTCCATGGTCACCGATCGTTAATGTTATCAGCAGAGCTAACTTTGTCAATTTCGCGCGGCAGGCTCTTGACACTAGATCACTGGCATGAACCCAGTGATCTCCCATTCAACTGGACAGATTTGAAACCGCATAGCACGATATCTGTCTCCCTCTATTTTTGTATAGCTTTTCCGATCAATCTGGCGTATGGAGGCAGATTTTTTCCTGCACCAGATCTGTGTGGGGTTTATACAAATAGTATGCTTGGTCACCCCGGCATCCATTTCGTGCATATTATACTAGAGGTTTGGTATATATTCAATCGTGGAAGCCATGTATCAGATGCGAATGTGAACCTGCCCTGTCGCACGAAACACCAGCATACGGTGAGCGCCGACATTCTATGGGTTTGGATCTAGATGACCCAAAACCAGATCCACTTGAAGACATCATCCAGATCCAAATTTTCATCATAGCATTGAAGGAAAATCAATCTATATGAGAGTCAACCACGAGAAATGAATCAACACTCTTAGACAAAGGATTCAAGACAAGACATTGGACCATACTTCTAGGTGGTTTCCTGGAACCAGTTCCAAAGGACTGGTACCATTCAAAGATGCAATCAAGGGGAAGGAGGTACCATCACAAGCTCCCACTATACCTGGCCCGTACATTGTGAGCAGATGATCCAAGCGTCGTCTTTGGAAATAGACGCCTGAGGTAAATGTGATTCACAATGAACTCCATAACAAAGCAATTATTATATGTAGATTCAATGGATTTGGCACAAAATCTATGCATTACTTGAATGGATTTATTTTATATGTACAATAAATTGTGATATCCATTTATGTTCTAGAAGATTCTTTATTGTTAAATTTGATACAACAAAAGATAGAGATTATGCACTAAATGAGAGACCATGGTTCCAAGGTAATGCGGACCTATTTACAACACCACGGTTTCCAAGATTTGATGCAAATACCATGGTGATTTCCAAAATGTCTTTATGGGTTTGGTTATATAATCTACCACTACATTTTTTGCATCACAAAGTATTAGCAGGAATTGGGAATACACTAGGGAAATTCATAAAGATAGATGCCAATTGAGTCTCAATGGTCATTTATACTTTTTCCAGAATCTGTGTGGAGGTAGACCTTAGCAAATGGTTACCAGATTGCATCCAGCTACATTTCAAAAATCAACAGTGGTATTAACCCCTTGACTACGAGAATACAGCCTTTCGTTGCCTTATTTGTCTTCATACATGCCACCTCCAAAACGCTTGTCCACAAGCTAAAAAATAAAGGAAAAAAAGACAAACACAAAAGCCGAAAGGATGGAAGTTTTCAGGAACTCAAGAATCAGAAATAGAGGCAACAGAGTCCACATACAATACCACCATCAACAATGAAAAGAATACTCAGGAAAATGAGATGAAGGACGAGGTCGAGCATCAATCTGCATTGGTTCCAATCCCAACCCAACAACATCAACAACTTGAGATAACTTTGGCTGAGAAATCAATTAGTGGCACCAAGCGAACAC
Organism: Pinus albicaulis; assembly: GCA_034641835.2. Lineage (NCBI taxonomy): Eukaryota > Viridiplantae > Streptophyta > Pinopsida > Pinales > Pinaceae > Pinus > Pinus albicaulis. The sequence continues at coordinate 668,875,705 of CM076579.1, read as the reverse complement.
ACATTTCAGAAAATTTAGATTATGACAAAGAAATACATCCAAATGTAAAAGAAACACAATTGTCTATTGTATCAACCCCATCTAACTCTAATGGTTGGCGGAAAGTGGAAAAAAAATAAAGGTAGGAAAGAGTAGAATAGGTTAACTCTCATGTGAGTTGTTTTTACTGATCTTGTACACCAAGATCTATGATTATATGAATATGCTATCTAGCATCTACTACATGTCATTTCATTCAAATGAATAAAATTACGATTTTACCTTGGGAAAAAAATTAATCAATAAATAAAGAAACATTGTTAAAACAAAATAACGAGGGAAAAACGAAAAAAAAGGAAAAAGAAAAAGAAACTTCAAGAATCAACCAAAAGAAGGGATAATGACACTAAGAAGGAAAGGAGAAGGGGAAAGGAATTAACTTAGGGAAAAAGAGACAAGATCCAACAACTGCTAATCTTCCACCCATCATCCCTATTCAACATGACATACATTTTTTCAATTTCGTTTGCCTCCCTAAACTTACAATGATGGAAGTCGTCAATCCTTGCAATGAATCTAGAATCTTCCAAACAAACATGGTGTTTAGTTTTCTTAACATGTTCCGCCAAATATGAGGAACACATCATACAATATTTGATATTAGCAGCAGGCTCACGAATCCTTTGATTTATAGAGCGACCCATTTTTGCAATATAGGTTGTCCCACATTAGCATGGGATTAAATAAACACCTTTCATGTTTTTTGGATCCAATTGGTCTTTGACAAATCTAAGGGAGCTACGAATGGTGTTCATGGGTCTAAAGATAGAAGATATCTTGTGCTAGGCTTAAAATCTAAGCAATTTTGTTGGTGGTACCTTGGATAAAGGAAATTTTAACATTGGTAACCAATTCTCTTTGTTCTTTCCTTAATTTTGGACCTTTGCTTGCATTCAAAAAAGTTCGGAAACCTTGGGACTTACTATAACCATTATTCTCAAAAAACTTAAGGAGATGGGTTTTATCTTCTTCCAAGTGATCCTTATCGGAGATCCTAAGAGCACGAGTGGCCAAAGTGTTGAGAACACCAAAATTTTCAGCCGGAAAATGATGGGAGTTAGCATGAAGGTATTACTTCATGTGGGTTTTCTTCCAAAAGACCTGGTGAAAGAAAGAGCCACCATTTCTCTTAGAGATGGGAACGTCAAGGAAGGGAAGGATACCATTAATTTCAGTCTCCATGGTGAACTTAATGGAGTTTCATATATTATTTAGATGTTGGAGGAATAAATCTAACTTCTCAGACCATGAGGCCAATTGATGAAGGTATCGTCCATTAACCTATTCCAAATATTAGGCTTGAAAATAGTTGAATCCAAGGCTTTGGATTCAAAATATTCCATGAAAAAGTTGGCAACAACAGGGGAGAGCGGGGAACCCATGGCAACACCGCAGGTTTTTTCGTAGAACTCACCTTCAAAGCTAAAAATGATAGAGGTGAGGCGGATTTCTACCAATTTGGTTGTATCTGGATCATTGATGCAATTGTCACTTCAACAGCTTCATTGATAGGGATATTGGTTTAAAGTGAGACAACATTGAAGCTGACAAGAATGTCCTCTAGTTCAAACTTTAAACTTTTTAACTCATGAAAAAAGAGGAGGGATCCTTGACAAAATATTCAGAAAGGCCAACCAAAGGCTTAAGTTTCCGAGCTAAATATTTAGCTAGGAGATAAGTTGGCCCACTAATGGTGTTGACAATGGGTTTGGGGGGCTCTTTACGTATTTTGGGAAGCCCATAAATATTAGGAGTGAGAGGGTTTCTCTCAATAAGCTTATGGATTATGGAGCTCGTGATAGTGCTACTAGATTTTATATAAGAAGCCACAACTTTCGAGACTTTTTTATAAGTTTTTACTGAAGCTTTCTATAAATACCATTGTTACATAAATGGTCTAACATATTTCTTATGTATTCATCCCTATCCATGATGACAACTGCTCCACCTTTATCTACTTTAGGAATAAAAATGTTGGGGTTATTTTCGAGGGACTTAAGGGCATCAAATTCATATTTACTAATGTTACTCTTAGGCGGTTTAGCATTCTTAAGAATCTCTGAACAATCCTACCTAATAACATCTTTCAAATTATCGGCAACATATTTGATGTCATACTCTATGCTACAAATAATATCCTCAACCATAATTTTATTCAATGCAAGAGAGAAATTTAATCACAAAATATTTCTTGGATTTTAAGGAAGCACAAGATCTCTTATAACTTTAAACCCATGAACACCATTCTTAGCTCTAATATATCCTCCAAAGACTCATTGGATCCAAGAAAAATGACATGTCTTTATTTAATCCCATGTTCCTGCGTGACCCCCTACATTGGAGAAATGAGCCGCTCTATAAATCAAACTTGGATTCATGAGCATGTTGCTGATATCATACATTGTAGGACGCATTCCTCAGCTTTGGAAAACCATGCTGAAAAAATTAAACACTGAAAAAAGTTCTATGATGTTGGATAGAGATGATGGGTGGAAGATTAACAATTGTTAGTGTTGGAACACCTAATCCTACATGGGTAGGTGTGGAATGTGAAAAGTCACAATGGAGTCCAAGTGACCTTGGAATGTGAAACCAAGAGTCACACCATTGTATTATAAATGTACATCATGTATAATGGAAAAATAAGAAAGCCTCACGCTTATCCTTCATTGTGTGTTGAGTCTCTTGTGTGTGTGTTTATTCTTCTCATACACCATGTGTGTGCCTAAACATGGTGTTTAACATGGTATCAGAGTGGGCGATTGCTGGCCCTGCTCCAAATCGAGTGAGCCATTTGTGTTTATGGCCTGTGCATATCTGCAAAAATTCTGATAATTTTTGCAGCACTCAGAGATTGTTGCAGCAGTGTTTTTACCGCATTCAGAAATTGGCACATTCAGAATTTGTTTTGAAGAAGAGCAGCATTGGTTTTGAGAAGGAGCAACATTCAAAATCCATGGCAGCATTCAGAGATTTCATCTTGGAGAAGAGTAGCACTGCACATCTGAAGATGGATTGAATATTGCAGATTTGCATTGTGATTTGTGGCATTGATTTGAAGGGTGATTTTTCTGAAGAAATTGACATTTGAAGACAATTTTTCCATCATTGAAAACAACTCTTTGGAGAAAAAATTCAGCTGCCTTAAAGGCTTCTTGCATAGTGTTTCAACTGCACATCTTTACAAAATACTTTGCAGAAATATTGTATTGTATTTCTTCTTCATTCATAGTTGCAATCAAGACTTGAAGTGTAAATTTGAGTTGTTGGATTGTTGATTGCCCTCCATCATTTGAGGAGCAGATTTTGTGCCTTGAGAATTCCTTGGAGTCATTTGTAATTTTTGAAAGCAAGTTGCATCACATTGTAAACGGGTGCATTTTCGGTTGAAGCCGACACCCTTTCATTTTTTGAGCCTAAGTTGTTGAAAATGGCTAAAATCAATGAGGCATTAGAATTGTTGAATAACCTCATTCATTCCAATGTTGATGACATGATAAGAATGAGCAAGGATGCTCTTTGTAACATTCAAAGTTGTTTGCAAGATGCACAAGAGAAGATTGAGTTTTTGCAGTTGGAATCTCAGCTCTAACAAGACGAACTTCAGCAAAAGAGTCACCATTCTAAACCTGTTTCTGTTCAGAAGATTGAGAAGGACTCCCATCAGTGGCAAGTCGATAAAGTTGCAGTTGATTCCCATTCAGTTCCTTATAGAAGAGCAGATGTACATGCAGATGCAACAGCTCAACCTGCACTTCCTAAGCCCATCATCAGACCTTGGGAAGAGCTTGTCCACAACAAGCACCGAATTGGTCTTGGATATGACAAGGATGTGTCCTTTCATATTCCAGACTACACAAAGCCCATCATATTTCAGAGTGCTAGATTCATGTATGATAGTTCACCTGCAGCTGTTCCAGATTTTGTTCCACAACAACAACAGATTGAGAAATGCCAACAATGTGATCGAGTTGGCCACATGAAAGATCACTGTTTTGATCTTCATCCATGCAAGCATTGTGGTCGACACACTCATTCTTCAGACAGATGCTTCAAACATAAGCCTCCTGCAAGAACAAAGATTCATGTTGGATGGATCGCTTCTTGGCAATGGGCATCAGCAGCCAAGAAGATGTTTAATTCGCATGTCAGAACATGTTCACGAATATTGAGCAAACTTGCAGTTGAGTTTTCGCCATTATCTCACCTTGTCCCTGACAGGGGAGAAAATGGTGGTCATGTACAAGCTTCGACGTCAGATCAAGTGAGCCTGAGCCACAATCTCTCATTCCATGTTCAGAGTTGTAGCCAGCAGTTCAAGCGAGCTTGAGCCACAATTCGTCATTCCGGATTCAGAGATGTAGCCAGAGACATGGATGCCCATGAGCATGCCTTCGGTTGGTGGACAACCTTAAACCATCATCTTTGGTTGGTGGATAACCTAAAACCATCACAAGTAGTAGACCTCCCTTCTTTTAGGTCGAAGGTCTCCCTTTCATATATGAGGAACACTTCCTCTAGCAGAAACCTTCAGCTTCTTGCCAGCTTTGGTTGAGTTCCAGGAAATGCTTCAAAGAATTCCAGAGTTGTTGGTAATCCTAAAACCATCACAGGTAGTAGACCTCCCTTCTTTTAGGTTGAAGGTCTCCCTTTTTTATGAGGGACAATTCCTCTAGCAGAAGCTTTCAGCTTCTTGCCAGTTTTGTGTTCCAGTGTTGGTGGTCATCCTTAAACCACCTCTTTCTTCCAACATTTCAGAAAGTTGATTCAGCCCAAGTGCTGCCATGTATACTTTGCAGATATGTATTACAACTCTTTTCTTGGACTCACACATACCCCTTCGGATTAAGGGGGGATGTTGGAACACCTAATCCTACATGGGTAGGTGTGGAATGCGAAAAGTCACAATGGAGTCCAAGTGACCTTGGAATGTGAAACCAAGAGTCACACCATTGTATTATAAATGTACATCATGTATAATGGAAAAATAAGAAAGCCTCATGCTTATCCTTCATTGTGTGTTGAGTCTCTTGTGTGTGTGTTTATTCTTCTCATACACCATGTGTGTGCCTGAACATGGTGTTTAACAGTTAGATCTTGTTTCTTTGTCCCTAAGTTAATTCCTTTCCCCTTTTCTTTTCCTTCTTAGTATTGTTCTCCTTTCTTTTTAGTTGATTCTTAATTTTTTTTTCTCTTTTTCGTGATTTTATTTTTTAGTTGCTCCCTCATTTTTTTTTAACTAATGTTTCTTTATTTATCAATTAACTTATATATATATATTATTTATAATTTCTATTAGTAAAAAAGATGAATTTTAATAGAAATTTTAAATATTAAAAAACTCATCTATTTTTACTAATAGAAATTTTAAATTATATATATATATATATATATATATATATATATATATATATATATATATATATATATATATATATATATATATATATATATATATATTAGTATCAAAATAATAATAAAATTTTATTAAAAATAAAAATAATTTAGCATTTTTTTATATTAATTATTTTGTATTTAATGTTTATATTGATTATTTTATAAATTATACAAAGAGGGGTCGTAGTTTTGCTTGATGCAAGTATTTGTGAGGATTGAATTATTAGAGCAAGCTTTTATAAGAGAGGCTCTATTAATATTTTTTGTGAATCAGTTGAATCAAGGTGATCAAGATGTTGATTTCTATCTAAATGGGTGTACTGGAAATATGCCTTCTCAACACAACTATCACATTGGAAACTTTGATAAGGTGGAACAGTATAGATTACTACGTCCAGTTTGTAGGGTATGGAAAGATAACATGAGTGATACCATTGAACTCAAAAATCTTGATCCCTCTCTTTTATTGAATTTGTTTTTATTTGAATATTCTAGTAATGATTCTAAAGGGATGAAAATGCAACCTGGTGGATTTTCTGTAGTGCCTAGCTTGGGAAATTAGTTAGAATACTTGCTTTTGTTAGTGATTAAGTCATGTAGAGTCTGAATTGCATGATATTTGGTTTGCTTCCAAGAAAATTTTCCACCTTCAAATGGGCAGTGAGGAAATTACAAGAAAATGTAGGGATAATAGTACAATACAAAGAAAATATTTGTTTATCTCATGCCTTGTTAATTTCTTAGGAAGCTACCTGTCAGGTATTGAAAGCCTTGATTAGCATATATTATTAATAGATAATATTAGTAATCACTAGGATACCATGTGGCTACCCAGAGTTGAAGGAACAATGTCATTGGTATCCATTTAGTGTTTTTGACACATGTGGAAAAAGGTACGAAACAAAGTACCTTCATGATGGGGATCCAATTGAATCCCTCTCAAAAACATGATCAATAGAGTATTATAGAACGTTGGAAGTTGATAAAAATTTCTTAGACAACATTTGAGGAAGGAAAAGTTATAGATTCTTGCATTGTTAATTGGATAAGTCCAAATCTATGCATCTTGGAGAAACTTGGGGTCACACTGCATCTCAATAATGCTTTAAAGGATCTTGGGTAATTGAAAGTGAGAATTTCATTGGATGGATTTGAAGAAATTTTACTCAAAATGGCTAAGCGTTATGGGGGAGGGGATTAGAAACATACCTTTTACAAAATAAATCTGAGTAATCACATGAGGCCAAGATTAAAATGGAATGATAGCAATGTATTTTTAAAAGAGCCATGCTCACATGTTTATGAACTGTTTCAATATAGGTGACTAAGAGATGTTTATTTGTAGTGAAATGGGTGGTGATAATATGCCTTGTCCAAGGAAATTGTCATGTTGGAAGCTTTGATAAAGTGGAATTAGTTGAGTTTTTAGTAGGTGTCTAGTTAATAAGGTATGGAAGAGTCATTTTCAATGTACAATTTGAGTGGGTTTAATGGTTGAGAATCTTTGCTTTCTTGTAAGTGGTTATTATAAGTTCAAATCCAAAGAGTGGGATGGAGTATGTACACTTCCATAAACTTTAGTAGTCAAACCACTCTAAATGGAGGAAGATAACACCTGGGTGACTTCTTGTGGTGCTTAGCATAGAAGGGTACAATTAAACACTTTTTTTTTGGTGATCTAAAGTCTCTGTTATGAAAGTTTCCATCTTCAATTAGTTAATCAAACACTTTGTTGTTGCTGATCTAAAGTCTTTTTATGCAATTTTTCATCTTCAATTGGTCACAAGGGAAGATAAAAACAAAATAATTCCATCATTTATTCCTCGAAAAACCTTTCTAAACTATTGTAGTATAATTTGTTGGAAATCAAATGTACAATACCAACACATCCACTTCATTTGTGGTGGATGAACGTCATTTTAGTTGCACAAGCCCTTCTATAAGACATAAGGTGAAATTCTTTAGACACTCACCTCAACCATTGCTTGAAAAAACTACTTGGTGCTTCCAAACGAGATTCTAAATTATTATATTGTAATTTTTTGGATATCAAATACACATACCATCACAACCACTTAATTTGCAGTTGATGAATAGTGATAGGAAATGAAAGTGAGAGAACCTTTGGGTATGATAAGAACCTTTAGCAAGAGAACTCATGGGCATGCTCAGAGTTATGGGAGAAAACTTATGGGCATGGTCAATCTTGTGGGCAATGACGGTGAGAGAACTTATTGGCATGCAAATTCCCACAAATGGATCTTATAATGAGGATAACATCCTCATTCTCTATTTTGTAATCTCACATAGCCATAATCCATTTCATAAGCCATGTTTCCATTTGTTATTTGATAGTTGGTATGGTAATTTCATAATCATATCAAGTAAATGTGAAAAGGAAAACATATTGAGTAATGACAAGCATATAGATTTAGAGATGAAGTAAGTTAATATTGAAAATCTCATTCGTTAATATAAAGGAGAGTACCAAAAAATACCAATCTCTTTTATTTCTAACCACGAGACAATGATTTATAATTAAAAGAGAGGTTACTCTATTAGATTTCAATAAATAAGATACATATTAATATAGTTAAGAATAGGGTTAATGAAAATTTCACTTCAACTAGTTATAATTATCATCACTTCCACACCGCATTCATAGTAAATACATCAATCATTTCATTAAATTACAAAGCAACAACATAAAATAACATTTTTTGAAATTAAAGATAAACCTTAAAACAATAATAAATTCAATAATATTATGGATAAGTTTTCCATAGTACATAAGTAAAACTCACATTTATTTGTATAAGAGTTATGAGTGTAAGACTAGGGAAGAGAACAAACCCTTTATCAAAGTCATGGATAGCGAACACCTTTCACAATATTAAAGTTTCTCTTTGATAATGAGGATGTGCATTCAGGATTGTATTTAACTTTAATATGGTTATGGCCACCATGTTGTTGTTATTAATCTATCTCTCACACACACATATTACCACTATGAAGTGTCCTTAACTTTTACTGTCATGATGTTTACCTTAATTGTGATATAATTAAGTGATTCATCATCTTTGTATAACTAATTTGGTTTATTGGTTATTAAAACAATATCTTATATTTAGTGCCAAAAAATTGATATGGTTAATGATTTTATTAAAAATATTGTCTAATAATAATATGTCTTTATCGGGGTGATAGGTGAAGTGTAGAGAGGGGATTGTCTTCCATTTTAAAGGAGTGAAAGAAGTTGTATTTGGTGACTTGGAATATCAACTAATAATGAGGTACAATCCTTAGCATTGTACATAGGTCTTTTGATGCTAAAAGACAAAGGGGCATAAAAAAGACAAAGGGGTCCACACAACAATGGTGGTGAGGAATTTTGTTATAATTCTAAAATCCATTCATTAGGAATTCCCTCGTTGAACTTCAGTTAATATGATATAAAGATTTCTATTAGAGGTTGAATACTTTGAAAAGATAAATGATTTTTTCATGTCTTGTGAAAACAAAACATGATTTAAATGAGCATGCTAAGAAGGGGACTAGGTTATAAATGGGTGGATGTGAAACAAATGGGGGTTCCACTATCCAAATTCCCCCTTTGAATCTTAGGGCCAACCTCATTTAAACACTTAAAATATTACAAATTTAATGGGATAACAAGTTGATACATAAGTGTCACTTGTTTTACTCCTTTTCTACATAAGTAATATACAATATGTATGTTGTTATTTTTTGAAAAAACTATGGCATGTGTATGAAATGTTTAACATTTTGCGTGGACATTTCAATCCACTCATCATCATAGATAAAATTTTCCTCGTGTTTCAAGCACAGGCTACAGTTTTTCCCAAAAGCAAAAACATATAACATGAATTAAAACTGTGAAAGTCCATGTTTGCAAACAATATGTACTTTTATTCATAATAATAAATGTTGTATGGATAAGAAGGTATGTGGTAGATTTAAATGTTTTTAAACTCAACATTGTATATATTTATTTATGTAGCATGTATTTCTCTGCAATTCCTTTAAATCGAACATAATAAATCTCAAAGTATATAATATGAGGTCATTTTCCCAACTTGTAAAAATATAATCTGATTTGGAAACCTTGATAAGATGGAAATTGTTGAATTTTTAGTAGGTTCCTAGTTTGTAAAGTATGGAAGGGTGATTTTCAATGTATAGTTTGAGTGGCTTTAATGGTTGAGATTATGTTTATTTTTGTAAGAGGTTTTAAGTTCAAATCCATTGAGTAGGATAGAGTATGTACACTTCTATAAGATTTAGTAGTTAAGCCACTAGGGCCCAATTAAGTACTTTGTTGTTGGTGATTTAAAGGCTCTATTATGCACAATTTGGATTACAAGGATTTTGGTTTACTTTCATGGAAAAGTTTCCATGCAAGAAAAATAATTCCATAATTTATTTTCTAAGAAACAAGAAAAATAATTTCATTATTGATTTTCTAAGAAATTACCTCTTATAGAGAAAAACCTTGAATTAGAAAATATTATTAAAATAATTGCTCACATCCACTTTATTTGCGGTGGATGAACTTCAATTTAGTTGCAAGGATCCTTCTATAAGACCTAAATGGTGTAAAAGGAAAAGTAAACCAACTTGGTGCTTCCAAACAAGGATTCTCAATTATTAGATTGTAATTGTTGGATATCAAATATACAATACAAGCTCAAGCTTGTGGGAAATTACAGTGAGAGAACCTATGGTCCTGCAAATTCCTACAAATGGATCTTACAATGAGGAGAACATGCCCATACTCAACCCACATGCATAAGTCCACATAGCCATATTCCATTTCATAAGCCATGTTTCCATTTGTTATTTCATAACAAGTACGGTAATTTAATAATCATATTAAATAAATCTGAAAAGCTAAACAAATTGAGTAATGATAAGCATATAGATTTAAACATGCAAGAAAGTTAATATTGAAAATCTCATTCCTTAATGTAAATGAGGCTACCAAAATATACCAACATCTTGTTTTCTAACCTCAAGATAATGATCTATTTAAAAGAAAGAATACTATATCACCTTTAAATTAATAAAATACATAATAATATAATTAAGAATATGCCTAACTAAAACTTATTCATAGTAAATACATCAACCTTTTCATTAAATTATAAAGCAATAACAAAAAGGCGTATTTTTTGAAATTCATACTAAGCCTTAAAACAATAATAATATCCAATAATATTATGGATAGATTTTCCATAATACATCAAATAAAACTCACTTGTAGCAAACTCTAGATTGCTTTATGTGTATAAGAGTTGTGAGTGTAAGACTAGGGAAGAATAGAATAATCTCTTTATTAATAAGCATCCATGATTATATATATATATATATATATATATAACAACAACATGGTGGCCATAACCATTAATCACGCTGGATAAAATCATGGATGCACATACTCATTATTAAAAAGAAAAATTCATATCATGAAAATATATATATTTCTTACCATTAGGAAGTCTTATATATATATATATGAAAAACAATATGGTGACTATAACCATTGATCAAGTTGTATACACACAACAACATGGTGAGCTAGATAAAATCTCGGATGCACATGCTCATTATCAAGCATAAATTTTCATATCATGAAAATATATATATTTCCTACCATTATGAAGTGTCTTTAATTTTTAATGTCACATTTACTTAAATTTGTGGTATAATTAAGTGATTTATAAGTTTTCTATAACTAATTTGGTTTATTTGTTACTAAAACAATATCTTATATTTAATGCTAACAAAATTATATGGTAATGATTTATTTGAAAACATTATATCGAATAATAATGTGACGTTAGGGGGTGATAATTGAAGTGCAAGAGGGTTGGTTGTCTTCCATTTTAAAGGGGTGAAATAAGTTGAATTTTGGGACTTGGGGACTTGGGATCTCAACTAGGTAGAAGGCATAACCTTGTACATAGGTATTTTGATGCTAAAAGACAAATGGGTCCACACAACAATGGTGGCGAGTAATTTTTTAATAATTCTAAGATCCACTTATTAGGAAATCCATCATTTAATTTCAAATTATTTGATACAAAGAGTTATATTAGAGGTACAACATTTTGAAAAGATCAATTATTTTCATGTCCTGTGAAAACAAAACATGTTTTAGATAAGCATGCTAAGAAGGGGACTAGGTTGTAAATGGCTATGTGTGAAAAAAATGGGGATTCCACTATCCAACCACCCCAATGATGTGTTTGAATCTTAGGGAAAACCCTCATTTAAACAATTGCCAAATCTTACAAAATTGATGGGATAGAAAGTTGATACATGAGTGTCACCCCTTTTACTCCTTTCTCACATCTTTGGTGCACTGAGTGTTTATGAAGTGTACAATGAAGGAGGTTAGTGGTGCGAGTGCACTTATTTGGCCTAGCAATGAGATGGAGACTACATTATTTTCCCTTGTAGTAGACTTTTCCTCCTCTCTAAGTGCAAGTGATGGGTGTGTGGGCTCATTTAGTTGGAAATTCGGATTTTGTTTGAGTTATCTATAATTTTCTAGACCATGGCCTCAAGCATGAGTAGCGGAAAAACATTAGGGGAATTTTGAGGTCTAAAATGGGCCTCCTAAGAAAAATGTACAACAAAAATAAACTTTATAAGAACCAATAGGATTCAAGATGATGATGTCAACTATGGGGGATTATTCACAATTTTTTAAGTAAAAGGGTAAAAAGATTAAAAAATAATAAAATAATAAAACTACTTTTTCAACTCATATTTTCAACTTTTCTCCCAAATTTTTACTCAAATTTCAAGCGGGAGTACTCGTTGGATGAAAAATTTAATTCCTCATCCAAGGAGTACCCAGGTTGCATACTTTTGATAGACCCCGCTACACGAAAAATGAGAAATACATGATTGCAATCATGTTTTTCTTGTATTTCTCATTTTTTGTGTAGAAATATCCATCGAAAGTATGCAACATGGGTAATACTTGGATGAGGAATTAAATTTTGCATCCAATGAGTACTCCCGCTCAAAAATTGAGTAAAAAATTTGGGAGATAAGTTTAAAATACGAGTTGAAAAGGTAGTTTTTTTCTTTTTTCTCTCTAAAGTTTGATGATGTAATCAAATATTATTTTATTATTTCCACTACTATTTTATAATTTCCTTAGGAGACCCATTTTAGACCTCAAAATTCCCCTAATGACATGGTGGTTTGGTGTTTTTTCACATTGCTATGGTGGTGGTAATGGATCTCTACCACTGCAGGAGTGGCTCTTATTTTTTGTGCAAGCATGAAGAGGTGAAAAGATGAGTGAAGCAACATGCAAAGGAAATAACATAGGCACAATATACCTTTGAATACAAATATAAAGATTATATTATGGATAAATTATGAGACTTAGTTATATTTACTTTGATTTAATTATTGTTTTTTGTTTTGCTCCTATTTTTATCGAGTTCTTCTTTCTCAATATTTTAACATTATTGTTTTATTGTTAACATTCTTGGCCTTTGAACATAGTTGATCTTATGAGAAATCTTGAAGTTTTTAATATTTATTTTCACTTTTTTGTTTGTGTGAGTAACATTTTACTTAATTAACAAGACAAAAAATATGATTGGGTAACGTTAATAAGTACTTTTTACTTTTATGTTAGGATTGATTAAGTTGTTGAGGCTCCTTTCATATTGTTTTATTTCATTTTTTTGTCTTTGTTCCTTAATAAAAATATATAATTCATATAAAGCTAAAGAAATATGAAGGAGAATTTGAAATTTATCCTAAATTTTTTATTTATCTTGCTTCACACTCAGTTCCTATATCAATACCGCTAGTGAGTAGCACACAAGGGAAACTAGGGACCTTTAGGAGCTCTCACATTAGGTATCAATCCCACTATGCATATAATTATATTCTAACATTGATTTATAGTTGAATGCTTGATATGCATATTTTCAAGCATCAACACATCAAATCCTCTTACCAAGAAAAGAAACCATGCCCCTAGCCTCCTCTATAATCATTGTTACTTTTTATGCTACCTTATTTCCTATAAATATATTTATAGTTCCTACATCCATTGCCTTCCACTATAGTTGGAAGGAGGGGTTTAGGGTGGAATTTCTTAAATGATGGAACTCACATATGCCCCTTGTGGTGGGTTTTCATACTATTCCAAGTAAATATAGGAATTGTTTACTAGGAGGACCACCTCCTCATAGTATGAGCCTTGTAAACCTCAACCAAAGTCATAAAAATATCACTCATTCATTTTTCTTGGGTCTAGGACTATTCCTAGTGAAATCATATGTGGTAACCTTGGTGGGGTCTATAATAGCATTGATAGTCATAATTCTTGGTAGGAAGACACCAAAATTCCCTATGGTGCTTTCCTTTTTATTTGTTGATTGGAGTAGAGAAGTGTTTTGCTTGTCTAAGTGATAAGACTAGTAGAAGAACAAAGAAGATGCCAATTTAGCAGAATATTGATTTATTTCAATATTTCCTAGATTTTAAACTTAGGAAAAAAGTAAAAGTTCATAACTTAACTTATGATGTAATCCCATCCATTGATCACAATTTAATCTTAGCCACTAAGAATTAGATTAGGGTTGAGGTTGAAATTATGAGACAAGATAGAACGAGTTGGTGGCAAGTTAGTTGAGCAAAAGCAGGTGTGAGAGAGTAGCGAAGGAAGACTAAGGGTTTCAACAGATTGTAGAACTCAATATCCAAGCATAAGAAAGAGTGAGGGATGAGCCTTTATATCCCAGCACAAAGGTTTATTCGCACATGTGAATCAAATTGCTAATTTGCATAAGAATTTCGCAAATCTAATGCACGTGAATGGAATCTATTCAATTGAAGAGTGTATGAGTATTTTTCTTGTGGTAAAATGGGAAGTTTATCCCATGTTGTAATTCTAAGAAGAAAATATTTTGTTTTAGAACAAAATAAAATACACACAACATTGCAAGTTTTCACTGGAGTTGGGGCTTCCTAGGTATATCTTGTGTTCTATCATTGATGTGTTTGTCCTACGATTTATCTTCCATTGTGCATATTAGGTTAGAAAACCCAACATATTTCTTATTTAAGTTTATAGAATATCAATTATTTGTGTTTATGGATTTTTACTCTTATAAAATCGCAAATCAATCTATTGGGCTTGGTATCACAGCTCAATTTGTAATTTAACACCAAGCACAAACTTTATCTTCAGGAGAAGATTTTGTGATTTATAGGGATCAAGTTATCATATCAATTTGTTCATTAGGGTTCTGAGAAATGCACATTGATTCTACCAATGTCATTTGTATTCAGATGTTTATTTCGACAGTATGGCATATCAGGGTCTTGGATTTGAAGATAGATTGGATGGTGCATCAAAAAAAATTTCATGGTGTAAAATGATAGCAGTGGTGTTGGAGGAAAAAGTGGTCTGGGATTTGTTTGATAACGTCCTAGCCGAATCAACAGATCCTCAACATTTGGCTTAGCATAATAAAATGGATGCCAAGGAAAGAAGGATTATCCTAAAAGGAGTCGAATACCACATTATCCCTCACTTAACTGGGAAGAAGAAAGCCAAAGAAATGTGTACTACCATCATTGGTCTCTATCAAGGTTCAAGCAAGGCCACAAATATGGTACTGAAAGACAAGCTCAGGAGTATTAAAATGTCCAAGTTATATTTTGTGGTTTCTTACCTCACCAAGTTTTCCAAGGTAAACGAAGAGTTGGCTAGTGTGGGTGAGAGTGTTCCAGATAAAGATTTGGTGAATTTTTCTCTATTAGGTTTCACCAAGTCATGGCAAGAATTCACGAATGGGATATTTTCTCAAGAAAAATTTCCATATTGGGAGCATTTATGGGGTGATTGTGTCTAGGAGGAGATTCATATACAATATCAAGTTGGATATTGTGTTAAAAGAGAGGAATATGAAGAAAATTTCACTATATCTAGCAAAGGGGTCAATTCCAAGGGTAAAAAGAGCAGTGGTGGTAGTGAGTAGAGTTCTAAGGGAGAGAAGAAGAAAAAGGATCTAAAAAATATCAAGTGCTTTTCATGTTATCAGTTTCGAAATTACAATACTAAATGCCCTAATAGGAAAAAATGGTACAAATTGCAACCTCTCCATAGATAGATGATTTTTCCTCTTATTTTGAGGAGTTCTCAGTCATTTCATGTATGGAAAGTTCAATGATCACTAGTTTATGTTATGTAGACAACATTTTTTCATGTCATATGACGGGAAACAAGAACTATTTTATCAAATTGTTAGAGAAGGAAATGCAGTTTGATATCGAGATGGGAGAATATGGGAAGTATCGGATCAAGGGTACTGTTACAATTAATTTTAACATCCTTTATATCTCAAATATGTTCTTTATGTACCTGGGCTCAATAATAATCCCGTTTTAGTTTCAGCATTGGAAGATAAGGGGTAAGAGGTGACCTTTAGAAAGAGTAGTTTTTTAATAAAACCCTCAGACTCTAAGGTGGAAAAGTAGATCACAGTTAGGAATAAGAGCTTGTACATATTATGAATTTAGACAGTTGCAACATTGACTAGTAGAGGAGGCCATGACTTAGGTAATGAGCTTGGTGAGTTATGGCATAAATGCATTGGACATTTGCACCATGGGGTCTTGAAGATTCTTAAGTAAATAGAAACATGACTACCATAGTACAACGTCGATTAGCATGATGTGTGTAATGGTTTCACACTTGGAAAGTATGTAAACTCACATTTTCCCATCATAGATAACAAGGCTAAAGATATCTTGTACCTTGTTCATTTAGATGTATGTGGTCACTTCTCTATGGTTTCCCTTAGTGGATACAAGTATTACATCACCTTTATATATGATCACTCAAGGAAGACTTGGATTTTCTTAATGAAGAAGAAATATGAGGTGTTCTTGAAGTTTCTAGAGTTTAAGTCCTTGGTTGAGAACCAGACTGGAAAAAATATTAAGGCACTAAGGTTATAAAATGGTGGGGAGTACACCTCAAACACATTTAAGGAGATGAGTGCCAAGGAGAGCATCAAGAGGGACTTGATTATACCATATAATTCTCAGTAGATTGAGGTGGTAGAGCACCAGAAAAGTTCCATATTTGAGTGGCCAAATCCATGTTGTATGATCAGGGGATACCCAAGTTCCTTTTGGATGAGGTATGCAATACAACAATATTCTTGCACAACAAAATACTTCACAAAGTGTTGGGGCAAGTTACAACAGAAGAGGAATTTACTGGGAAGAAACTAGACGTGTCTCATTTATGCATATGTGGTAGCCTTATATATTACCATGTACCAAAGGAGAAAAGGAATAGATTGGAGCCCATAACAGAGAAGGGAATCTTCATGGGTTACAATGACATATGTAAGGCATACAAGGTGTACATTTCAGCACACAACAAGACAATAATCAGGAGAGATGTGAAGTTTGAAAAGGATAGGGCTTTTAGAAATTAATTGGAGCATGAGCAAGCTACTGTGCAGGTGGAGGAGTAGCAAGCTCCAAAGAAAGAAGTTCAACTAGCACCTTAGACCACAATTGTGCATGGGCAGGATGAAGACGGTTAATACAAATAGATGGAAGAGCAAGTGGATCCCACTCAAGCAGTGACTCCTGGAAAAAGGAGAAGGAGAGCGAGATCGGAATATTAGTTGATTCAGAAGGGATGGGAGCAAGTTGGTTCTCCAAGTACTTTAGTTCGACAAAGAAAAAAACCACAAAGGTACACAAGATACATGGCACTTATGATTGAGTTGATAGATTTTGAGCATTACAATTACTTGGAGGAAACCACTTAGTAGGTTGGAGAGATACGATGGTGGAAGAGTATGCCTCCATCATGAAGAAATAAATTTGAGAGGTGGTTTCAAGGCTAGAGGAAAAATTTGAAGTAGGATCTCGATGGGTCTACAAGATCTATGATGGAGCTAATGGGATTATCAAGAAGTATAAGTCAATATTCATGGAAAAGAGGTTATAGTAGATAGAGGGAGTTGATTATGATGAGGCCTTAGCCTCATTTTCCAGGTATTCATCTATTAGGGTGGTTGCAACTGTTGTAGTATAGATGGGGTGGAAGATCCTTCAGATGGACATGAAGACAACCTTCCTCAATGGGGTTGTTGAGGAGGCTATTTACATTGAGTAGTCAGAGGGATTCAAGACATGAAACAAAGATACACATATATGCAGACTCAAGAGTGCTTTATATGGGCTCAATCAGGCTCCACGGGCATGGTATGCTCATAAATATATTTACCCTCAAGGATTGGGCTTCACCAAGAGTGAAGCGAACCCCAGTTGGAGGTGATATGCTTATTCTGGTGCTATATATGGATGATATAATTTTAAGAGGTGTAGACAATATCATCTTGGAGTGAAAGATAGATATTGCAGTTAAGTTTGAGATGAAGGATATGGCGTTGATGCATTATTTCCTTAGACTTTAGTTTTGGGAGGGTGATGGAGATATCTTTGTGGGACAGGGAAAGTACGTTTTGTAAATTTTGAGGAGATTTCACATGCAGGATTGGAGGCCCATGACGACACCTCTAGTGAATTGAGAAAGGTGGATACATCTAAATCTGAGCGAGTAGATCCCACACTTCACCAACATATTATTTCATTGTTGATGTATTTGGTGAACACACAACCAAATATATGTTTTACAGTTAACTCGTTCAACTAGTTTTTGGTCAATCCTACTAGAGCGCATTGGGTTGCTGCTAAGCATATGTTGATGTATCTCAAGGGGAAAAGAGGGCATGGATTATGGTACATAAAGGTTGATGAGTTGAATCTTGAGGCTTCACTAATGGAAATTGGGCAGGGAGCTCCATAGACAACAAGAGTGCATCGGGTTTCACATTCAATGTTGGATCAATAGTTATTTCTTAGTCAACGGAAAGTAGAGATCAATCAGATTGAGCTTAGTTGAGGACAGTTACATGGCTTCCAGTTTGGTGGGGTTTGAATCTATATGGTTAAGGAATATTCTCATGGGTTTATTCAAGAAATAGTTAAAGCCTACAGCAATACATTGTCATAATCAGAGTTGCATCAAGATCTCTAAATATCTAGTGTTTCATGATCACTCTAAGAATATTGACATATGTTATAACCACATCACATATATTTTCAAAGAGGTATCATTAAACTCTAGTACATTCCAATATAAGAGCAAACAAAATACATTATAACCAAGGCATTTCCAAGTAGAATTTTTTTTACCTCAGAAAAAAGTTGGATGTATTTTAAAATGCCTTCCTCTCTAAGATGGAGTATTGATTGGAGTAGAGAACTGTTCATATTTTCTAAGTGTTAATAATAGAAAAAGAACACATAAAGCTTCCACTTTGGCATAATATTAATTTATTTAACTATTTCCTAAAGTTAGACTTAGGAAAAAATAAAATTTCCTAACTCAACTTATGATTTAATCTCATCCATTGATAATGATTTAATCTCAACCATTGAGAAGTATATTACGGTTGAGGTAAAAATTATAAGACGAGATAGTACTTGGAGATATAATTCCAATGAGGTATTTTATGCACCAAATGGAGATAATATGACCAAGTTATGACCTTGGGAAGTTGGATGCCCATCTAACCCCAACGGGGCCCATAAACTCTTAGTGTTCCATCTCCTGGGTTATGGTTCTAGTTGTTTATGGTTTTCCCTTGTTATTCAATAATAAAAAGGACCTTGAGCCTCATTGTAACACAATTCAGAGGCATGTAGCCACCACATCTCTTCTTAGAGATAAGCTACCATTGTTTGAGCTATTTTATTTCCATTTTGTTTGTAATCATATTTTAGTTCTTTGATATTAATGAAATGAAGTGTTATTTTTGTTGCATCTTTGTAATTGTGGTTATATCTGTATTTTTTTGCGTTCCTATTTAAGTTCGAATTATTAGTATCAGAGTGGTATTCTCTTTCTCTGTTTTTCTTTGCATGTCCTCAATGAGGTCAGGGTATAATCAGTTAGGGCTCGAACTGGTTGAAACCTTGCAAGATCAGCCTCGAAAACCATGACAACCTCCCATAGAGGAAGAAAAGAAATACAAAGGGATAGGAGATCCTTTCAAAATAGTTCTCGAAGAATACCTTGAGAAAAAAATGAATGAAATGACGTACAAGTTTTCCCAGATCCTTCAGCAGCTACCCACAAGCGACACATCTTATTCTCGAAGCCACTCTGGGAACACCACTCCCTTTAAGGTACAAGTTAACTTTAACATCCCCATATTTGAAGGTCAGAGAGATGTGGATGCCATAGATAAATGGCTAAATATGTTATACCACCTTCCTTGGCGTGCACCCAGTGTTCAATGTGGATCACCTTTGGAAATACTTTCCACCATTACTGGACACATCTGACATTGCAGAATAACCCACAGCAACAGAGTTGAACCCAGAATACATAGAATACACCACAATTGATAGGATCATGGACACACAAATCAAGAACACTCGCCAACAGAGGATCCATCTCTATCGAGTTGTCAAAGTATTCCAACTCCTTCACCAGGGCAAGTGGTTCACAAGGGACCAGGTTCAACAGAAATTTCCTCACCTCATGGAGGATTTTCACACAATGGGGACCATTGCTTCCTAAGGAGGTAGGACTAATCCAGGTGGATATTGGTTCCCGCCCACCTATTCCACCTAGGCCTCTGATTGGTTTCATAAATTTCCTTTTTAATAGCAACATTTATTAATTTTAGTAGATTTCAAGCCCTAAACTTTTGGAGCAGTTTTGACCCCCTAAATGACATTTTTTTGAGGTCCATCGTAGGAAAAAAGTTAGCGAAGGTTTCCATAGGCACGAGCCTACATCGAATCCTATCGTACTCAGAGATATATTTCCAACGAGGTATCGTATGTGCCAAATAGAGATAATATGACCAAGTTACGACCCACAAACTCTTGGTGTTCCATCTCCTAGTTAGGGTTTTGGTTGTTTAGGGTTTTCCATTATTATTCAATAATTAAATTCTCTTGAGCTTCATTGTAACATAGTTCAGAGGAATGTATCCACCACATCTCTTCTCAGAGATAAGCTACCATCGTCCAAGCTAATTTATTTCCATTATGTTTGTAACCATATTTCAATTCTTTGATATTAATGAAATGAAGTGTTATTTCTGCAGCGTATTTGTAATTGTGGTTATATTTGTATTTTTTTACACTCTTGTTCAAGTTTGGATCAATGGTATCAGAGTGGTCTTCTCTTTCTTTGTTTTTCTTTACATGTCCCCAATGAGGTTGGGGTATAAGGAGTTAGGGATTGAACTGGTTGAACCCTTGAAAGACCAGCCTTGCAAACCCCGATGATCTACCATGGCGGAAGAAAATAAAGATGGGGGGGGCAAGAGATCCTTTCAAAATATTGCTTGAAGAAGCCCTTGAGCGACAGATAAATGTGATGATGGAGAACTTTTCCTAGATCCTTCAGCGACTACCCACAGGTGACGCGTCTTCTTTCGACAGCCACTGTGGGAGCGCAACTCCTTTTAAGGTACAAGCTAACTTTGACATCGTCATAATTTAAGGTTAGATAAATGTGGATGTTCTAGATAAATGGTTAAATCTGCTAGAATGATATTTCTAGGTTCATGAATTTTCCAACCGGGAAAATATTACTTTTGCACTTCTAAAATTTTCCCCCCACGTCAAGGATTTTTTGGAAACCTACTGCGAGAAGAGGAACGAGAGTGAACCCTCACTATTCTTAGTCCCATAAACTTGGAATTCTTTATGAGATGCCATCAAGGATTAGTATTACCCTTTTGGGAGCTATGGAGATAAATACATAGAGGTGACCACACTGCTGCAAGGAAGTGACATGGATGTACCAGAGTTCACAAATTTTTTTCATACCCTTCGCAAAAAGTTGGCTATCAAGTATTATGAGTGGCATTTGGTACTCAAATTTCACAATTGTCTACATAAGTACATCCACGATGAGATGGATTTCCTGGAAATATCCTCACTCAACATTGCCTTTCGATATGTTGTCAAGATCTAGTAGAAATTTAAACAAAAGAAGAGAGACAAGCCCCCAAGCTGTAGAACAAAGGACAAAGCCAAGGCAGGGTGACCCAGGACAACCTGCCAAAGCTGAAAGCAGAGAAAAATACCACGAAGAAAAATAAGGACATGGGGAAATGGTGTGAGTTCCATAAGAACCCCACTCACAACACAAGTGAGTGTCGGGCCAAGAAGTCACTGGTGTCGAGTTGAAGGATTCCAAATCATATTCATTTTCCAACTGTGATTCAAAACCCGAAAAGGGGAATGAAAAAGGGAAGAATATTATTGGCATGGAGCCCAGTGCTAATATGGACACAACCAAGATCCAAAAAAATGAGCCCGAAGATCAAGAGGAGGGGGAGCGCCTCTTCCACTCAGAGATGTGGGTGAATGGTTCACTGCTACAATTCATTATCAATAGCGGGAGCCAAAATAACCTCATTTCAGTAGAGGTCATGAAACGGCTGGGCCTACAAACCACAACACACCTGCAACTGTACACCATCAAGTTGCTTCACCACGGGTGAGATATCTGCGTCACTTAGTGGTGTTTCCTTCCCTATAATGTCAAGACCTTCGAAGATGAGGTATTGTGTGATGTTTCTCATCTTGAAGTTTATGATGTATTATTAGGACAACCATACTTGTGGAAGTGACATGTTGTTTATGAGTCTAGGCCCACACTATTATTATTACTTTGGACAATAAGTTGTACAGGATACCAGAAGTAGCACCGCCTACTGCCATCTCTTTGATCAATATGAAGCAATGCAGTAAGATCATTTCCCAGACCAGGAATTTTTTTTTCCTTATGATTTTCCCTCAGGGAAAGAAGAATATTGTGGCCACGGCCTCTAGAAATGGCTCCTCCACATGACAAAAACAAATGGGAAAGCTTGTGGAGGAGTACAGGGGCATATTCACCTTACCCATAGGGGTGTCTCTACATTGTTAGGTCAAGCACTCCATTGATTTGACCCCAGGTGCGACACTGCCCAATGGACCAATCTATCGATGCTCTATTTTAGAGAATGATGAAATCAAGAGGCATATTCAGTATTTTTTGTAGAAAGGGAACATCAGTCCAAGTTCATAGCCCTATGGGATCTTTATCGTGTTGATACAGAAGAAGGATGGGACCTGGAGACTATGTATTGACTATCCGGCGTTGAACAAGATCATTGTCTAGAATAGGTATACAATCCCACAAATTTATGACCTTCTAGACCAGCTCAAGGGGCCGAAATATTTCAGCAAAATTGACTTGAAGTTCAGGTATCACCAGGTGTCAATCAAACCCTCTAATGTGTGGAAGACTGCCTTCAAATCTAAGGAGGGAATTTTTGAATGGTTGGTCATGCCTTTCAGGTTGATCAATGCCCTCGCAACCTTCATGAGGCTAATGGACGAAATCTTGTGAGCCTTCAGTAATTCATTTGTGGTGGTGTATTTGGATGGCATCCTGATCTTCAGCCAGAGTTGGGAAGAGCATCTCTGCCATATTTGACAGGTCCTCCAAACCCTATGACAACACAAGTTGCATGCCAATTTGAAAAAATGCACTTTTGGTATGACCCAAGTTCAATATTTGGGGTACATCATTGATGAGCGGTATGTGCATGTGAACCCAACCAAGATACAATTCATTCAGGATTGTCTAGCCCCAACCATTTTAACAGAGCTCTAGATATTTATGGGTCTCATCAATTTCTACCGTAGGTTCATGTTGAGGTTCTCTCATATCACTTGGCCTTTGAGTCAAGTCACCATGGGCAGAACGAAAGAAAATTTATTTTGGCTTGAATCTAAACAGAAGGAATTTTTTGAGTTGAAACATTGCCTCTACTTTTCACCAGTGCCCACTTTACTAGACCTACAACAACCATTTGATATTGAGACAAATTCCTTTGAATATGTTATTGGTGTATTTCTCACTCAACATGGGAAGCCAGTGGCATATCACAGTGAGATAGTTTCAGACACAGTATGATAATATCCCACCTATAACAAAGAGATGTCTTCCATTATGAAGGCCTACTATAAATTGAATCATTACATTCTAGGGAATGAAATGGTCATCCACACATACCACCGACCCCTGTAGTTGATAAATACATAAGGGAATTTGTATAACAATCTCCATCAGAAATGGTCCACATATATGCAATAGTTCTACTTGAACATTAAGTACAAGAATGGAAACACCAATAATGTTGCAGACTTCCTCAGCCGACCTTAGGTCATGGCATTGACCATTGTGCTCGACTCTTGTCAACACCAGACTTCAGTGTGGCTGCATCTATATAAGAACGATCCAGAATTTGGAAACACATACCAAATGCTCCTAGAAGGAAAGCAAGTTCCAAATTTTCACCTCCATGATAAATTGTTATGTCACCTAAGACACCTTTGTGTTCCTTCAAGCGAGCGTGACAAGATGATTTTGGGTGTGCACTATAGTCGGTTCGTTGGACACTTCAAAGGAGAATTTTTTTTGGCATTTTTGTAGAAGTATATTTATTGGTTGAACCTTTGATAGGATGTTGGGAAGTACATTAGATCCTGCATTGCCTACTCCATTTCCAAACCAACCATCAAGAAGCAAGGCCTATATATTCATATTCCTACTCCTATTCGACCTTGGGAATCCATCTTCATGGATTACATGTCGGGCCTCCATTCTACTAAGCATGTCAATGATTGTGTTTTCGTGGTCAACGACAAATTATTTAAGTTGGGAATTTTGGCGGCCTGCAAGAAGAGTATCACAACAGAAGTCACTGCTAAGCTCTTATTTGAATGAGTGTGGGTACACTATGGGATCTCGCAGTCCATTATCTCATATCAGGACAGTAGGTTCCTAAGTACATTTTGGTCAAGTATATGGTCAATGCTGGATATCAAGAACGTACATTTTGGTCAAGTCTATGGTCGATGTTGGATACCAAGAACACTAAGTCCATGACTTTCCACCCCCAAACTGATGGCCAAACATAGGTCGTCAACAAGATGATCGTACACATTTTGCACATGTAGAACTAGAAGCATCCATGCATATGGGAAAAAATCCTCCCCTATGTCTAGAATTGCTACAACAAATCTCTCCATAGCTCAACTGGCCAGATTCCCTTTCAGGTGGGGTTGGGATTAGAGCCACTATTTCCCACTAATGTGGCCATACCGTTTCCAGCTACTCAGGTAGATTCGACTCATATCCAGTTTGAAGTTGATAGGGTTAAAAACCTCATTGATCACATTTAGAAGATTCGCCAGCAGGTCCATGAAATAATGGACACATCCAATTATAAGTACAAGCAGCGACATGATCAAC
This sequence comes from Pinus albicaulis, assembly GCA_034641835.2. Lineage (NCBI taxonomy): Eukaryota > Viridiplantae > Streptophyta > Pinopsida > Pinales > Pinaceae > Pinus > Pinus albicaulis. Next base: position 668,850,840 of record CM076579.1, on the reverse strand, counting down.
ATCAGGTGCCACATAGGTTGTAGGTGGGCAACACATTTTGGCTACATTTTCAGAAGGAGCACCTCATTGGGCCACACCATAAGCTTCACTGACTCTGATATGGGTCATACACTATCACCAAGGTTGTAGGAGACAATTCATTTGAGCTCAAAATTCCACCAGTTCTTGGCCTGCACCCAGTGTTCAATGTCGACTGCCTTCATCTATAATTTCCACCATTATCAGACACATCCGACATTGCAGAACAACCCACACCAACAGAGTTGAACCTAGATTACATGGAACATTCCACAACTGACTGAATCATGGAACACAGGTCAAGAACACTTGCCAATAGAGGGTCCAACTCTATCGATTTGTCAAAGTAGGCCAACTCCTTCACCAGGGCAAGTGGTTCACTAAGGACCAGGTTCAACATAAATTTCCTCACCTCATGGAGGCTCTACATGCAATGGAGACCATTTATTGCTAAGGTGGGAGGAATGATACTAGTGGATATTTATGGCCACATTACTATTCCACCAAGAACTCCATTCGGTTTCATTTATTTAATTTTTTATAGCAGCATTTACTATTTTTTGCAGTTTTATGAGTCCTAAAATTATGGAGTAATTTTCACCCCCTAAACAACGTTTTCTTAGGTCTGCAGCAGGACCATAGTTCTAGGTAAGGGCCTGCGACAAATCTTGTAATACTCAGAGAGATATTTCAAATGACGTATCATACGGCCAAACGAATATAATATGACCAAGTTATGACCCTGGGAAGTTGGTTGCCCAACTAACCCCAATAGGGCCCACAAACCCTTGGCGTTCCATCTCATGGGGTTAGGGTTTTGTTTTTTAAGGGTTCCCCTTGTTATTCAATACTAAAAATTCCCTTGAGCCTCATTGTAACACAGTTCAGAGGCATGTAGTCACCACATCTCTTCTCAGAGAAAAGCTACCATCGCTCGAGCTAGTTTGTTTCCATTCTATTTGTAAGCATATTTCAGTTCTTAGATATTAATGAACTGAAGTGTTATTTTTGTTGCATCTCTGTAATTGTGTTTATATCTATATTTTGTTTCATTCCTCTTTAAGTTTGTACCAGTGGTATCCGAGTGGCCTAATGAGCTCCATCATTAGACATATTTGGAGGGGTTAATAGCCACCTTTTTGCCTTCTTAGATCTCTTTTTCTTGCATTTTTATTATTATTTGGTTTTATGATGCTAGTATAGGTGGTGATTTAGGCTAATATACTCTGAGTGCCTAATATAAGGTTGAGTGCAGAAAATCAAGAATTATTAATAATTTTTATAAGGATTCTATCATAAAGACTCGGAGGGGACAACAAAGAGGAATTATAGGAGGATTTTCCACCCTCAAAAGCATCTGAAGGATCCCAGAGGTTCTCTCCAGCAATTTGAATTCCAAAAACAGCCAAAGGATCCCCAAGGATTCTCTCTAGCAATTCAAATTCCAAAGGCAGCCAAGCAACTCAAAGAGGAGTGCACCCAATCCTTGTTCACTGAGAGTCAAGTGGGCTCAATCACCATTTTATAGGGAGTTATTGGTAGCTTCCATATAGAATAAATAGAGTAGAGCTAGAGCTAGGAAGATTTAGTCTATTCTAGTCTCAATTCCATTCAGAACTATTGTTGTGAGCTATTGAGCTTTTTGTTTTATTCAGTGATCAAACTCTCAGAGATGTATGAAGTTATTCTCTTATGAAATGAGCAGACCGATTTCATTCGACTGATTTAAGTTTCAGAGGGCGAGGCTCGTGGGTTAGGGCCCAATCCATGTGCCTCAGCTTTTCTATTGTTACTATCTTTTCCTTTCTTTCATTCAGCTAGTTTTACTTTTTCCATTTAAGTTAGATCTTTTTTTGATAATTTTCATTGCTGTTTAGTTTTTGTGTTGTTGTATTTTTAATTGCTTATGCATGGTAAAATAGAGGAAAAACCCAAAAAATTGTGGTCAAGTATCCCCCCTCTCATCTCTGTCAATAGATTTCGAGTAGGGCAGACCTTCCCACAAGCCAAAATTTCTTTCTGTTTGAGTTTTGGGAAGAATTTGTATTACCAAGTCCAAGCCTTTCTTTCACTGTTTCATCCTGCATTTCTGTCTGTTTCCCGTGCATGAATCCGCAGGTGTGCCTCACTTATGAGCACTGCTCTTATGCCTCCATTCCCCTCCTTTTCTTCTCATATTAATGTTTTACTTACATTTTCTTTGCCTAACGCACTTAAGCCATTCAAAGCCTTATTTATCTGTTTTTCTCCGTTCATGACCACCTTACCATTTTTATGCAAAAAACGTGAAAAACCATTCAAAACCATCGAAAACCCGACCTTTGCCTTTGCTCCTCGATGCTCCCACCACCGTATGTCACAGTTCGTAAATCACAAAAATTTGTTTTTACCTTTAACACTTACTACTCGTTCCTTGCAATTGTGATATTGTGAAATCGCAAATCGCACTTCGCACCGTTTACCTTTTACCGTTAACACTTACCGCTGGTTCTTGCAATTGCGATATTGCGTAATCGCAAATTGCACTTTTCACCATTTACTTATTCTCCCTTAACACTTACCGTCAATTCTTGCGATTGTGATATTACGAAATTGCGCCCTGCCGTCAGTCCCACTGCCACATCAACCATCGCAAATCGCACTTTAGATCATTTAGCTTTTAAATTTAAACACTTATCGCTCGTTCTTGCGATTGTGATATTTCGAAATCGCAAATTGCACTTCTCACCGTTTAAAATTTTCACATAACACTTACCGTTCATTTCGCCGATGCGATAAACTCTGCCACGTCACCCGTCGCACTTCGCACTTCACAGATCTTACCATATTGCAGATCGCAACCCGCAACCTTTACCACGTCACACTTCACACAACTTAGTTCATTCTTGTCAATCCTTACCACTATCCCTTTAAACTTGCGAAGTTGCGATTGCGACATTGCACACCGTAACTTTTGTCCTCTATCGCACTCTGCCATCACACTTTTGAATTCTTTCCACTCCAAAGTCATTTCTCACGTTATAATAAGGTTTTATAAGGTTTTAACTCCCTCTTTCCACTTCCAAACCTCGTTTCATGTGTTGAAACCCACATTAACCTCATTTAGCCCTTTTTCTTCCCTCCAAGTTTCAAATTAACTCTTTTTAATTAGAATTAAGTCATGGATAGAAGCATGGTAGATAGATCATAGGGTAAGTAGAGTGCATTTGGCCCTTTGGCCAAGTTAAGTGTGGGCTAGAATTAGTTTCCTTTCTGCTATTTGGTTTTTGTGAATTAATTAGTTTCATTCTTTTCATTTCCTTTCAAAAATTCAGTTTAGTTCCCTTTCTTGTCATTTCCTTTCAGCAATTCAGTTTAGTTTCCTTTCTGTCATTTCCTTCCAACAATTTACTTTCCATTTTTTCTCATAGTTTAAGAAATAGCACCCTTTCGTAAAGTAGAAGAGGATGACATGAACATAATGCATCTGTTGTGTATATAGCACTGTCACCTCAAATTTTGTATGAACCACAGGTTGATAAAGTAAAGTAGGGAAGCCCCTGGGAGTTGCTGCACTCTTGGTGCAATACCAAGGCTCACCACGGTCTGCACTTTCTCTATTTTTATTTTCATGTACCAAACGAGGTCGGGGTATATGGAGTTAGGGCTCAAACTAGTTGAACCCTTGCAATACAAGCCTCGAAATACTTGACAGCCTCCCATGGTGGAAGAAAATAAAGATGAGGGAGTAGGAGATCCTTTCAAAATATTTCTTGAAGATGCCCTTGAGCAATAGAGGCATGCGATGATGGAAATATTTTCCCAGATCCTTCGGTGGTTACCCACAAGTGATGCATCTTCTTCCAGCATCCACTCTAGGAATTCCACTCCCTTTAAGGTACAAGTTAACTTTTACATCCCTATATTTTAAGGTCATATAGATGTGTATGTCGTAGATAAATGATTAAATCTGCTAGAAGGATATTTCTCAGTTCATGACTGTTCCAACCAGGAAAATATTATTTTTTCACTCCTCAAATCTTCCCCCCACACCAAGGATTGGTTGGAAACCTACTACGAGAAAAGAGACGAGAGTGAAACCTCACTATTCTGTAGAAAACCCCCATAGATTTAACTGATCAAATATGCTAAAACAAAGTACTTGAATCTATTCTACAAATTGTAGAAACCAATTACGATCGCAAAATCACATGAATAAGAAAGAGAAAGAATTTCAATCACACAACACAAATATTTATCTGGGGAAATCCTCAACTAAAAACCCTGTTATCTGTATATTTAATAATTCAATAATATGAAACAATACAATGCTTCTCTTAGGCTTGAGAGATATTTGAACTATCTATGTCTGTCTCACTCTATCCTAGGCCTGCTTGGTTCAATACTTAACCAATTTCTTTCCTTTGGATGTCTTGCCTTGCTTGCGCAATCCCTAGGGAAATTGAGCCCTTATTAATTAGTAAATTCCCAATTAATTATTTTTAAATACATCTAAGGCCTTATACTAACCTAATGCATGACCTGTACAATTTTCTAATTATACAACTGATAGTATACTTCCCTTTAACTCCAATATTAATTGGATCTTCCTCAGAATTAACATGCAAGAACAATTTACAGTGAATTATCAGTTATATAATTGATCGTTGCATGTGAATTAACTAAAATTTAATTCACTAGACCTCTCACCAGTTCCTCCATTAGTTAGAACTAGTTAAACTGATTTTAACTCAAATAATTAAGTTAAATAATTACAACTCAAAATAAACTATAACTGGACCCCCTAAAGCTTAGAGAGAAATCTACATGCCTCTAGTTTGACCCGCAACTCAAATTGATTGAGCTAACTAAGTCTTCCTAAATTATTTAACTCATACAAGTTGTCATGTGATGTGGAATTACAATTTCCTTCTAATTTAATTAAGGTAAAAATAAATTAGAAGCCTCTTCTTATTGCGAGTTTCAACAATCCCTCTCAACAAGAAAGGGATTGTATGCCACCCAGATCCTGCCTTTGTGGAACTCAATTTTTCCTCTTGAGGGTGGCTTCATCAATATTTATGCATCCTGATCCTCTGTAGGAATGTACTCTAATGACATAATCCTCCTCTGCACACAATATCTGAGATGGTGATATTAGATATCAATATGCTTAGACCTGTCATGAAAAACTAGATTAGTCGAGAGATTGATGCAACTCTGGTTATCACAATAAATCACCGTCAGATCCATCTGTTGACCAAACAAACCAATAAGTTTCTTCCTCATCTAGATGGCCTCACAAGTTGCTTGACTAGAAACCATGTACTCAGCCTCTCCTGAATTGAGTGCAACTAATCTCTGCTTCTTGATATACCAGGAAACTGTTGTTGACCCAATATTGAATATGCCCCCTAATGTGCTCTTTATGTCGGATGGAATCCTTGCCAAATATCCATATGTGAAGCCTTGAAGCTTCACTCCCTTTGTCTTCATGTACCATAGACAAAAATCGGTGGTGCCTCTGAGGTATCTAAACACATGCTTTCCTACCTTCCAATAGAGCTTGGTAAGCTTAACCATAGCTTTACTAATCTGGTTAACTGCATAGCATGTGTTTGGTCATGTGTTCCCCAAGTACATGAGTGAACCCACAAGATGCATGTAGATGGTAGCTTCTACCACTTCGTATGAAGTAGAAACCTCTTTCCTCCAGTTCCCTACTAGAGGAGTCTCCATGGGTTTTTTTCTCTCCATATGAAACTTATTCATAATATTGTTGGCATACTTTCCCTGAGATACAAATAGTTCCACATCTATTTTCCAAAATTCCAATCCAAGGAAATAATGCAAGAGCCCCATATCCTTCATCTCAAATTCTCTTGCAAGATCCTCTTTGCAATACTTGATGTGTTTCTCATCACCTATCATAATCAAATCATCGACATAAAAAAAAATGATCAATAGTTTACCTTCTATCACATTATGGTAAAGGTTCGCATCTGATTTGCTTTTGGTGAAGCCCAACCAGGTGAAGTAGTTTTTGATCCTAGTGTACCAAGCATGAGGTGATTGTTTCAATTCATACAACGCTCTTTTTAGTCTACACACATGCAACTCTATGTGAAGGTCTCAAAACCTTTTGGTTGCTCAATGTAGACCTCCTCCTCAATCACTTCATTGAGGAAGGTTGTCTTTACACCCATATGATGTATCTGCCATCCCATCTATGCTAAAAGTGAAAGGATAGATTTGATTGATAAGTAAATTGTAACTGGAGCAAAGGTCTCCTCGTAATCAATTCCCTCCACCTGAGAGAACCCTCTAGCCATAAATATGGTTGTGTTTCTCAACACTCTCATCTATTTCCTGCTTCACCCTGTAGATCCACCTGGATCCTACAACTGACTTTCCCTCCGGTCTTGGGACAACTCCCCATGCATTTTTTTTATAATGGAGTCATACTCCTCAACTATGGCATCAGCCCAAACTAGTTTTTACACTGCTTCCTCGAATAAGGATGGCTCAATCACTAAGGTCTCGCTCATAAGAGGCATGTAGCCATTGTACCATTGTGAAGACCTTCTCTGCCTACATTGTGATGTGGGTGCTCCAACATTCTCTCTAGCATCAAGAACCAGTCTGTCATTCTTTCTGGTGCGCTTCCTTCCATCTTTGGATGTCTTTGCATGAGTGGGTGCTTCCACTCTATGTTCCTCTACTTGTGGCTGCTCCACATATTTAGGTTCTTCTTTTGGAGCTAAGAACTCCTCAACTGAATGCAACTGAATATCCATCTCAAGGGAAATTCACATAGCCTTCTCTTCATTGAATTTCAAATCTCTATTGAAAAATTTCGTCTTGTGAGATGGAAAGTACACCCAATAGTTGTGATTTGTATTGGTGTACCCCAAAAATATTCCCAAATTAGTTGTTGTCTCTAGCTTTTTATTAACATCTTTGGTTACATGGAAATAAACTGATGAACCAAAAATTTTAAAGTGTGCCACATATGGTTTCTTACCTGAAAAATATTCCTCTATGTGTACTCATCCCAAGAATCTGATGAGGACTTCAATTCTGCACAAATACCATTGTGTTGCATGATTCATCCCACAAGTGCAACGGTAGGCCCTGATCATGCAACATTGCTCGTACTTCTCCCACAATATTTTTGTTCTTACTTTTTGAAACCCCATTTTGCTGTGGGATATTAGGTGCTGTTAATTTCTATCGAATTCCTTCTGAATCACAGAAGTTATTAAATTATTTCAAAACATATTCTCCAACATTGTTGCACTTGAGATCCTTCACCTTCTTCCCTGTATCTTTCTCGACAAGCGCTTTGAACTCACAAAATTTTGAGAATGTCTGATATTTCTTCTACATGAATAATATCCAACACTTGCGTGAAAAATCATCTACAAAAATCACATAATACATGTGTTTTGTTGTGGCGGTTGTCTATAACGGTCCACGTGCATCTGAGTGAATTCTTTCAAGGATATCCTTCACTAAACTGTCCTTATCATGAAAGGTGAATTTGGTTTACTTACCCAATGTACACCCTAAGCATGTATCTCACCACTTAAGTGCACCCTTGGGAAGTCTTGTAGAAATCTACTACATGATATTCGAAGCACCATGGTGTATATGGACCAATCTTCTATGCCATAACTCATTGATGTCTCGACTATGCACCTTATCCTCTTTCGTGCTCAAGGTAGTATAGTCTTCTACATCCAATTTGTAGAGGTTCTTTACCTAAAACCTAATATCATTCACCTGTCTCGGGGCTTTGTGATGAAGGAATACCTTTCATTTGTTAAATATCACATCATAGCCATGGTCTTCCAACATAGCAAGTGAAACTAAATTATTCTTTAAACCAGGAACATACATGACATATTTTAATCTAAGAGGAGTACCCGAATCACTCTGAAAGGTAATGGTACCTATTTCGGTTGTGCTATACCTCACGTAATTTCCTATCTTGATGTGCATCTAGAGATCCTTCTCCTCCAAGTTGCTGAAGAAAATTATATTGTCGGTCATATGGAATGAAAATCCACTATCTAGGTACCACAAAGAACCCATAACCGATGACACCATGCATGGGATGAGAGTGAAATCAAACTCAAATTATGAATCAAGAGCTTCATATGCTGCTCCTCTTAAGGGATTCTTGTCGGCCTTCTTGTGTGCAAAATTTTTGGCATAATGTCCAAGCTCATGACAGTGAAAAAATATAATCTTCGACAAGTAGTTCTTCTTGTCTACCTAACCAAAATATTATTTGGAATGGGACATGTTTTCTTGTGGTTTCTAGGAGTGATAAGGCAACATGGGAAGCTAAGCAAATGAAGAGAGAGAACGGCTGAAGTGAAAGCCAAACACTCCAAGCACGGGTCAGGCAGACACCCCGCAGTCAAAAGAATAAAGATCTCTTACCACTTACCTTTTCGCATCACCAACCTCTCCACTCATCGCAAATCACACATCACAGATCTTAACCTTTACCCTCCATACCTCACAACAAAACTCCCAGACCTGCGATTTCCGATATAAGTTGGGTCCCACCTCCGCCATGCTATGTCGCCTTTCCACCATTTCACATCACACTTCACTAACCATAACCTTTACTCCTGCTTTCTCATATCTAAACATTCCCTATCTACAATTTGTGATATAAGTTGGGTCCCACCTCCTTTCCATGTCACCTTCGCTCATCGCACTTTGCACTTCACAAGTTTTAAAACTTACCTCCACGCTTCTCATAACAAAAATGCCGATTTGCGATCTGCGTGCAGGCCCACCTCCTTTCCACGTCACCTCCAGTCATTGCACTTCGTAAGTTTTAAAATTTACCTCCTCGGTGCTCATAAAAAAAACATTGATTTGCAATCTGCGGTCGGGCCCACCTCCTCGCCACGTCACCTCCTCTCATCGCACTTTGCACTTCGTAAGTTTTAATGCTTACCTCGCTACTGCTCATAGAAAAAACGTCGATTTGTGATCTGCGGGCGTGCCCACCTCCTTTCCACATCACCCCCACTCATCTCACTTCGCAAGTTTTAACACTTACCTCCTCGTCGGTCATAACAAAAACACCAATTTGTGATATGCGGGCGGGACCACCTCTGTTCCACATGACGTAAGCCCATCCACTGCCTTTGTCCCATTCTCTGCAGTGTTAACCATTTCACTATGTGTTAGTGCCACAGGACCCACTTTAAGCTCTTCCATTTCTCCCGCTAACTCCACCATTACTTCTGCCATCTTCCCTCATCTCCGCTCCCTATCACTCATCTGACGGCCCATGATATTTTTTGGCCCCCCTTAACCTTCTGAAGGTTAACGCTGGGGGGGGGGGTGTCCAAAATTGCCTATTTTTGAAACCGCCTCCGGTGTTACATGTTAGCCTGCAGTGATTTCGCACCCCCCCATCCAATACCACAAACCGGACAGGCCCCCCTCCGAAATCCAGTCTCCGGTTTTGCAAGTTAAGAACATCATAGGTTTTTGTTAGAAAAAGCACAACTATGGTTTATTTATTTTGTCCAGGAAATCTTTGCTAAAGATCTAGGCATGCATGGCACGACTGGCAGTTTCATAGTTACGGTTAATGTGAATCATGAGAACGAGGGAGTGGAGTCTTCCCACAACAGGTGGAATCATGTGATGGAAGCCAGACTCCCCACTTATTCATAGCCACCCCTCACCACCCCATTTTGAAGATTCTAGGATTTGGCATCCGTGTCCAACTATTGTTTTCTTTTACTGTTTCATTATGATGTTTTTCAGGTCAAATATCGATTTCACTCGATTATGTTTTGATTTTCTGATTATAGGAGTGATTGCTTAATGCACGCTCTGCAAGTTGGTTATGATTCACATGTGTGGGTTGATCATGAATCATTATTCAATCATAGACCCTCAAAGAGAACTCTATATGTAGAGGGTTCAGAGACAAAAGAAAGGTTCATAATTTTGGAGAATTTTTGTTGTAGTTCTATATGACTGTTCTCTTTATGCTCTGAGATACATATTTGGGAGAGTTTTTTTTAACATAATATGATATACAACGTTGTTTATTTGGATTCCAGATGGAGCAATGAGTAGTATGTATCTGTGTTATCTTGTTTATGTATAATCATCTTTCCATGCTCTGTTGCTTTGATGATTCGTGTAATGTAGCTACCGGTGGTATGCATTTTTATTCATGAATTCGTGTATGAATAACTCTCATGTGTTAAACTTGATTTCCCCCTTAATTCACACTCCATGAATCTCTCTTGTTGGTCACATTCCACCTACATATGCTTCCTCTGAGTTCACGAAAGACATATTCTTAGGAATTTTAAGCCTATCTCTCATGGGTTCCTCCTCCTTTCCTTCACAGCACCCATGCATAATTTAAAAGCCTTTGCTCATTATTTCATACTTGGCCCATTTGAAAATCCATCGAGCCATACAGCCTCCTAACCCCTCTCGTAGTATAGGGTAATTAACATTAATCAAACTCCAAAGTTTTCAAAATTATTGAACCACCACAATCATTATTCTCCTTATTAATATTCTGTCAGAGGCACCCTTAAAATTGTCTACATCTAACCTCTTATTTCAAGATGTCCTAGGCACTGGTCTTTTGCAACTCAAGGTTGTGTTTAGGAGCTACAACATCTTTTTGGCGTCATTTCCGGGGAGGGAATTAGAATATATTTTCCCTGGGATACGACATTACCTTCAACCTTTAATCAGGTGAGCGTGAAGGGTTGAGAGTTCCATAGCCCTCACCTTGGCGACTCCACTATTATCAAAGTTCAAATCAGTTGTAATCCTGGCTTACAAAAGGCCTCATACTCGATCAGATACTTCCTAGCAGAGGACCCCTTCTGTATCTGATCCCGAAAAGATCATCTTTAAGAGAATATGGAAGGAGAATGAACCTAGCCAGGCTGACTGACACTCATTTTCTCTGGAAGATTCTCATTCCTCATCTCAGAAAGTTGAGATCTATGGTACTGGCTCCATAACCCGTGTATTTGGGTATTCTCCAGAAGCCTCTGCTTTAGCCAGTTCAACCATAAAAGATGAAGCTGAATCCACTGATACTTATCTACCTCCCTTGCACCATACTCCCGAGGCAGAATAAGTTAAGGAAGTTGCAGTACTCCAAACATTTTTACAGACAAATATCCAAACCTCTATTCATCACACACCTGTTATACCCCAGCCAACTCATCTTCATAATCTACCACCATCGCCCCTCATGGTTGTACCTGGTTTCCTCCTCAACAAGTATGCTCCACTGGCTCTACCTCAAGTACTCAACGACATGCCACAAGATTATCTAAAGCTCCTGCCTTGGTTCACTAGGGAAGATAATACTTATGCGCAGAGAAATATTAAAAACTTATGCGCCTTTGCTGAGAATGTGAATGTAGAGAACTTAGATGTGGTGTTAAGGCTTTTTGTCCAATCCTTAGATGGGGAAGCTCATAAATGGTTCAAGTCTCTAGCTGACAACACAGTCCACACTTGGGAAGAAATGGAAAATTTTTTCACATTAAAATGGGGAGAAAAGAGGGACCATGTATATGTTCTCACCGAATTCAATGCTCTTAAAAAGAGACACAATGAGGATGTAAAAAAATTCATAAAGAGGTTCAATAAGCTCTATAATAATCTTCCCACTAAAATAAAGCCTCCCCAATAAGCTGCTAAGGTGGTCTTCGCAGGAGCTTTCGAACCAGAGTTTGGGTTCACCTTAAGAGAAATAAAATCCAAATCTCTGGATCAAATCCAGAATGATGCATTGGAGGTAGAAGAAGACTTTTCTTCTACTACTAAATTAAAGGGGAAGACAGAACATGAAGCCAGAAGAAGGAATAGGGAGGGGAATTCTACTTCAAATTGGGAAAGGGAATCACAAGAATATAGAATTGAAGAAATGAATAAGTTAATCAAGAACCTTTTAAATAAGTTGATTAAGCTTGAATTGGAGGCCAAGAATTCCCCTCCTCGTCCCAACCAAATGATTCCTAAATATGGATTTAATCCTCATTATCGGAAGCCCCCTCTATAGTTGTTGCAGATATAGGAAGGAACAACAAGACCACATCCAAACCCATCTATACTTGGAAGGAAAAGTGGAGGGACGGGCCAAGGAATTCACAAAAATCCAAGAAGATAAATTCCTATCTTACTCTGATGATGAGGAGTGTGAACTCATCCTACAAGAGGAGTAAGAGAAGAAGGATGTCCCTCTGGAGGATCAAGATATTGACAATTACTGCAGAAAGTTCGTGGATTTCATGCAAGCTCAACTCCACAAGAAGTATGACCTCGGGTCCTCTAGGAAGAGAACCCAAGTGCAATAACAAAATGAAGAGTCAATATCAAGACAAAAAACCCCTCCTATTCTTGCTCGTAAAGGGAAGAATCCATTAGAAGAGAAAACCCCTCATAAGGCCATTGCAACCACTTCCACACAGAAAGAAGTTGATCTTCCCAAAAATGAGAAGTCCTCATCTATACCCTTGAAGCTACTCGAACCTCCTAAAGAGTAGTTCAAAGAAGCCACTACAATAAAAGGGTTGACACCCTTTAATCACCTGAAAGAAATAGAGAAGGTCAAGATCTCGGTTCCCCTAATCGAGCTCTTGAAACAGCTTTCATATAAATCTCAAGTATCCCAATTCGTGCTTCCCCATGGTGTAAGCCCTCTACCTAACAGCCTAAATATTCAAGAAGAATGAACTATGGTATTTTTTGGACCTCATGTAGAAGAGTTGGACTCAACCACTTTCCCATTCTATGTGATTCTGGTGATGCATGACTTACTATTACACAATTCTGTGTTGGATTATGGGGCTTCACACAACCTGTTTCCTTTGTCTGTCATGGAATAATTGGGATTGCAGATTACAAGGCCTTATAAAGACATGTATTCTTTTTAATTGAAAAGGGTAAAGTGCTTGGGTATGATAAAAGACCTGGTAGTGAACTTTCCCCAGATTCTGGCCAAAAGTGTGGTAATGGATATTGTTGTAGTTGATATCCCATCTCGGTTTGGAATGATGTTGTCCAAATTCTGGGGTTCCAATATTTGAGGGTCATTAAAACTCGACCTCACTTACGCCACTATCCCAGTGTTCGGTGGGGAAGAAAGAAGATTATACCGTGAGTCCAGGTTTGTAAAGATGGTCACCAAAGTTGATGGTTTGCCCAACTCTTTTGTGTATGGAAAGGAGGGTGAATTTTCTTGTCTTATGCTTGAGGATAATGAAAATTTCCTACAAGAAATGAAGGTTTTTCCTTTAAGACAGGGGGATCCTATAAGCAGAGAAGAAAACAAGATTTGGACCTTGCAGTTTGATGGGTCTTATTCACGAGAAGGAAACAGGGTTGGGTACTCTTGATATCACCTAAAGGTTGCTTAGTTCCCCTCTCCTTCAAGCTGTAATTTGAAGCCACAAACAATGTGGCTGAGTATGAAACCATGCTATTGGGATTGCAGGCAGCACAATACATGAACATACAAAATCTAAAGGTGTTTGGAGATTCAGAGCTAGTAGTGAGGCAAGTTAGGAGCCAATGCCAAGCTAAGCACCCATGGCTCAGAGCTTATAGGAACAAGGTATGGGATTTGGTTGAGAAATTCTTCTCGGATTTTAACACTCATTTCATGCCAAGGGATAAGAATAGAATGGCCGACTCACTAGCTGTGGTTGCTAGCAATTTCTGCCCTCCACAAAATCCGTTGCTCAAATACGAGGTCGAAGTGAGATATCACCCCTCCATTCCGGACAACGTAAAACATTGGCAAGTCTTTGAGGACGAAGAGAAAGTCAAGAATTTTAGGGAGATGGTTGGCGAATTCTCAAATTTGGTGATTGACTCAGTGACCGAGGATGATAGTGAAGAGTCGAAAACCAAATGGGAGGAGACATTGGCCGACCACCGAGCCTTGCAATTAAAGGGATATTTTATTCCTAGGGGTCTTGTGCCATTGGAGAGACTGTTTGATAAAATTATATCCCGATGAACCCCAAAAAACTGACCCCCAACGAGCCAGTCAATAATTTGAATATCAAGACAGAGGAAGACCCGAGGGTGGTGAAGATGTCGAAAGGAGTCCCCAAAGAATATCAAGGACAATACCTGAATCTCTTTCGATCATACAAAGACGTCTTCGCTTGGTCATACCATGACTTGAAGACCTTTGATATTGATGTCATACATCATAAGATACCCCTAAAAGATGATGCTAAGCCTCATAAGCAGAAGTTGAGGCAGATCAACCCTCTTCTTCTCTCGGCTATTAAAAAAGAAATAAAGAAGTTATTGCAAGAAAAAATCATTGTCCCTCTAAGGTATTCTGAATGGATGGTGAACCTAGTGCCCGTAAGGAAGAAAAACGACGAGATCAGGCTTTGCGTGGATTTCTTCAATCTGAACAGAGCCTCACTCAAAGACAACTATCCTCTCCCAAAGATGGACCACATCTTGCAAAAGGTCGTGGGATCATCCCACATGTCCATGATGGACTGTTTCTCAAGATATAATCAAGTGGTGGTGCTCCCAGAAGACCAGAAGAAGACGTCGTTCACTATGCCTTGGGGAACCTTCATGTACACCCGAATTCCTTCCAACTTGATAAACGTCGGTGCCACATTCCAGCCTGCGATGGACATCGCTTTCATAGGAGACCAGGATAATTTTTTGGTGATTTACCTGGACGACATCACCGTCTTCTCAAAGAGCGATGCTGAGCATATAGAGCATCTTAGACGAGCTTTTGACAAATGTCGAAGGTATGGTCTGTCTCTTAACCCCAAAAAATCCATGTTTTCCCTAGAAGAAGGAAATCTATTAGGGCATATAGTAACATAATAAGGGGTATATATTGACCTGAAGAGGGCGGATTTGATAAACAGAATTTCCCTACCAAAAAAAAAAAAGGAAGCACAGGTATTCCTGGGAAGAATAAATTTCCTTATCTCAAATTATGCCAAGATCGTCAGAAACATCACCGAAATGTTGAAGAATAATAGTGAAGTGAAATGGACTACTCAATCCAGGGATTCTTTCAACGGGATCAAGCAGGCCTTTGCGGAAGCTCCGTTGCTGGCAGGTCCTGATTATGGAAAGCCATTCATGATTTTTTATTTCACCTCTCCTCACACAATAGCTACGGTGCGGCTACAAAAAAATGATGAAGGGCACGAACTACTTATTGCATTCTTCAGTCAGGTCCTCCGAGATGCTGAAATAAAATATAACATTCTAGAAAATAAAGCATACGCTTTGGTCAAGGCACTTAAGGAGTTTCGGGTGTACGTGTTTCAGTCTGTCATAACATCTTACATACCCACTGCAGCAGTGAAGGATATTCTGGTGCAGGGAGACAGTGAAGGAAAAAGGGGTAAATGGATAGCTAAGTTTCAAGAGTATGAGATGCAGATAAAGCCCACCAAACTCATCAAAGTCCAAGGGCTGGCAAAAATTATATCTGAATCAACTATCAAGCTCTAGGGATAAATCTGTCTATGACAGGAGGAGAAGCAGAGGTGGACACTGGTGTACATCAGGGCATAGAATATTATAAACAAAAGACACATGTAAAGTACCTTCTATCCTTATGGTATAAAGATATAGTCGAGTACCTTTTGACCCTAAGGTTTCCCCCTAACTATGACAAGACAAAGTATCGCACTTTAAGGTTAATATCTCAAAAGTATATTGTGGCAAACGGGTGACTGTATTGGAAGGACCCGGATGGGATTTTACTACTATGTTTAACAGAGAAAGGGGTTTATGAAGTGATGATAGAGTTCCATGAAGGATATGTGTGGCGAATTACAACTGGCAATCCACTTCTCAGAAGATCCTGAGAGCAGGCTTCTTTTGGCCCAAGCTGTTTGGTGACGTATATACTCGCATCTGGGCCAGTGAAAAGTGTCAGACATTCTCCAAAAATTAAAGGTTCGCACATCTCCCCTTGATCCTAGTTCATGTTGAAGATAAGCTTAAACAATGGGGAATCGAATTCATATGTGAAATTCATATGGCATCCAAAAACCAACATCAATGGATCCTCTCCGCCACAGATTACTTCACTAAATGGGTTGAGGCTGTGCCTGCAAGGAATGCCACATATTTGGTGGTGATCAAGTTCTTGGAGGAAAACATAATAGCCAGGTTTGGATGCCCTACTAAAATCATAATAGATAACGCCCATGCTTTTAAGTCGGCTAGGTTTGTGAAATTCTATCAGCATTATAATATTAGTCTGGGGCACTCCACTACATATTAACCATAGGGGAATGGGATGGCAGAATCATCTAACAAGACACTAGTGAGGATCTTGAAAAATACCATCAACGAAAATCAAAAGAACTGGGATTCCTAGGTCAAGTTTTCACTCTGGGTGAATCACATCACCACTAAAAGATCCACAGGGAAGTCCCCTTATGAGCTGGTGTATGGAAGAGCAGTATTATTCCCTATTCAAATCACATTAACCATGGCTATATTCTTACAAGACAACGAGGAAGAGCTAAACGACCTTATCAGAAGAATGAACCAAATGGTCGAACTAAATGAAAGATGAGAACAGGTAAGCCTCAGACTAGCATAGTACCAGGAAAATATGAAATGTTTGTTTGACCAAAGAGCTAAAGACAAGTAAATCCAAGCAGGGTATTTGGTGCTGCGATGGGATGTCAGGCGATCCAACAAAGGGAAACATGGGAAGTTCGGCCCCCTTTGGTTTGTTCCATTTAGGGTAGAAGAGGTCAAAGGCAACAATACCTTTGCACTAGAGAATTTGGAAGAAGACACACTCGAGATGCCTGTCAATGGAAAGTTTCTCAAGCCTTTCTTCCATCACTGATAGCGGGCTACGATGGCCCATTGTACATATCCTCAAAGTGTATATATTTCGTTTGTTATTTCAGCATGAATTCATGTTTTTTTTTTGGTTAAAGCTGCTTGAAAATGTTTCTAACGATGATCCCAGGCACATTAAGAAGAACACAAGCAAGTGGTCTGCGAATTTCTCGACACACTCGAAAGAGTGTGTTGTCCCCAATGGAGCCAATTTTGGCTTGTGGTTTCTAGGAGCGATAAGGCAACATGGGAAGCTAAGAAAATGAAGAGTGGGAATGGCTGAAGCGAAAGCCAAACACTCAAAGGGCGGGTCAGGTGGACACTCCACAGTCAAAAGAAGAAAGAGCTCTTACCACTTACCTTTTTGCATCACCAACCTCTCCGCTCGTCACAAATCGCACATCATAGATCTTAACCTTTACCCTCCATTCCTCACAAAAAAAATCCTCGACCTACGATTTGCGATATAAATTGGGTCCCCCCTCCGCCATGCCACGTCTCCTTTCCACCATTGCACATCGCAATTTGCTAACCATAACCTTTACTCCCACTTTCTCATATCTAAACATTCCTAATCTGCGATTTGCGATATAAGTTGGGTCCCACCTCGTTGCCACTTCACCTCCACTCATCACACTTCACACTTCGCAAGTTTTAACACTTACCTCCCCGCTGCTCATAACAAAAATGACAATTTGTGATCTATGGATGGGCCCACCTCCTTGCCACGTCACCTCCGCTCATCGCACTTTGCAAGTTTTAACACTTACCTCCCCGCTGCTCATAACAAAAACATCGATTTGCGATATGCAGGCAAGCCCACCTCCTTTCCACTTCACCTCTACTCATCGCACTTCGCACTTCACAAGTTTTAACGCTTACCTCCCCGTTACTAATAACAAAAATTCCGATTTGCGATCTGCGGGTGGGCCCACCTCCTTGCCACGTCACCTAAGCCCATCCATTGCCTTTGTCCCACTTTTGGCAGTGTTAACCATTCCACTATGTGTTAGTGACACAAACCCCACTTTAAGCTCCACCATTTCTCCCGCTAACACCACCATTACTTCCTCCATTTTTCCTCATCTCTGCTCCCTATCACTCATCCGATGGCTCATGATATTTTTCACCCCCCCTTCACCTTCTAAATTTTAATGCCAGGGGTAGTCCAAAATGGCCGGTTTTGGAAACCACCTCCAGTGTTACGTGTCAGCCTGCTGCGATTTCTCAACACCCCCCCCCCCCCCCAACCCCCATCCAATACCACAAACCGGACAGGCCCCCCTCTGAAATCCGGTCTCCAGTTTTGCAAGTTAATCACAAAATGGGTTTTTGGTGGAACAAACAAAAATATGGTTTATTCATTTTGTCCAAGAAATCTCTGCTAAAGAGCCAGGAACATGCAGCACGACTGGCCGTTTCATAATGGTTAATGTGAATCACGATAACCAAGGAGTGGAGTCCTCCCACATCAGGTGGAATCATCTGATGGAAGCCAGACTCCCCACCTGTTCACAACCACCCCTCGCCGCCCCATTTTGAAGATTGCAGGGTTTTTCCTCCGTGGCCAACTATGTTTTTCTTTTACTGTTTGATTATGATGTTTTTCTGGTGAAATCTCGATTTCACCTGATTCTGTTTTGATTTTCTCATTATGGGAGTGATTGCTTGATGCACGCTCTGCAAGTTTGTTAGGATATTTTTATTTTCACATGTGTGGGCCGATCATGAATGATTATTTGATCGTAGACCCTCAAAGAGAATTCTATATGTAGAGGTTTCAGAGACGAAAGAAAGGTTCAAAATTTTGGAGAATTTTTGCTGTAGTTTTGTATGAATGTGCTCTTTGTGCTCTGAGATACATATTTGGGAGAGCTATTTTGAAAATAATTTGATATACAGTGTTGTTTATTTGGATTCCAAATGGAGCAATGAGTATTATATATCTGTGTTATCTTGTTTATTAGCAATCTCATGTTTATGTATATTCATTTTTCCATGCTTTGTTGCTTTGATGATTTGTGTAATGTAGTTGTCGGTGGTATGAATTTTTATTCATGAATTCGTGTATTAATAACGCTCATGTGTTAAACTTTCTTTCCCCCCTTAATTTGCACTCCACAAATCTCTCTTGTTGGTCACATTCCACCTACATCCACTTCCTTTGAGTTCACGGGAGACAGATTCTTAAGACTTTTAAGCCTGCCTCTCAAGGGTTCCTCCTCCTTTCCTTCTCAGCACCTCTGGATATTTTAAAATCCTCTGCTCATCATTTCATACTTGGCCCATTTGAAAAGCCACCGATCCATACAAACTCTTGACCCCTCTCGCAGTATAGGGTAATTCACATGAATCAAAATCCAAAGTCTTCTCCATTCCTGAACCACCACAATCATTATTCTCCTTATGAATATTCTGTCAGAGGCACCCTTAAAATCGTCTACATCTAACCCCTTATTTCAAGATGTCCTAAGCACTATTCTTTTGCAACTCAAGGCTATCTCTAGGACCTACAAAAGGACACATTCCCTTTCCCTTTCTTCGCCCTTTCCAGCCAAGGCACAATTCTCCTCATCATCTTTCTTTGATGAGGATCCATCTCTGGTATTCCGCAAAATCCCTTCTTGTACCAAGTCAGACCACAATCGCTCCCACTATGGTAGCTTCTCCCTCCCATTCACCAAACCCTAATAACTCTGCTAGCTCTTGGGAAGGCCTAGAAGTTCTAGGCTCACAATATCATCCTCGAAAACTATAACACCAACACTTCCAAGCTCATCTTGACATAGAGTGAACTTCGTCAAAAATTTTGGTATTATGTCGCCCTTCTCCATCTTGATTTTTCTGAGCTTGTCCTTCAGCAGCAACTTCCTGTGGTTGCTGTCATTCTGAAACAAATTTGTTAAGTCCTTCCACATAGCATATGGAGCTTCTTTTCCATGGAGGTTTGAGACAATATGATCTTGAACTCCTTTTTACAGAATATTTCTCGCCTTTGCTACATTCTTCTTCCATGCATCAATATTTTGAGGATTTGTTGTTGCAGACTTGGGAATATCACTGTCTGTGAATTACTTCAGCATGTTTTATTCCAAAACTGCTTCCATATTGTCCTTCTAGGCTATGTAATTCAAACTACCCTCAAGGGCATATTCTAGTCTCAATCCATAGAAAAACATCCTGATCTATTGTTGGTCTTGAATAGTATATCTGTAAATTCAATTCACCTATTCAAAACAAACTTGTATTCTTCACTTCTATAGTGATTCCTACTCTGATACCATGTAGAAAATCCACATAGATTCAACTAATCTTGTAATATGCTAAAACAAAATACTTGAATCTATTCTATAAATTGGGGAAACCAATTATGATCACACAATCACATGAACAAGAAAGAGAAATAATTTCAATCACACAACACAAAGATTTATCTGGGGAAAGCCTTAGCTAAAAGCCCCGCTATATGTATATTTCATAAGTCAAGAATATGAAACAATACAATTCTTCTCTCAGGATTGACATATCTCTGCATTATCTCTAACTGTCTCACTCTATCCTGGGCTTGGTTGGTTCAATACTTAACCAATTTCTTGCCTTTGGATTCCCTACCTTTCTTGTGCAATCCCTAGGCAAATTGATCCCCTATTAATTATGAAATTCCCAATTAATTATTGTGACATACATATAATGCCTTCTACTAAGCTCATGCATGACCTATACAATTTTTTAATTATGAAACTAATAGAACACTTCCCTTTAATTCCAATCTCAACTATGTCTACAGTGAATTATCAGTTATCTGATTGATCACTGCTTGTGAATTAAATCAGATTTAGTTCACTGAACCTCTCACTAGTTCCTTAACAATTATAAATAGTTAAACTTATTTTCACTCAAATAATTAAGTTAAATAATTTCAACTCAAAATAAACTGTAATTGGACCCCCTAAAACTTAGAGAGAAATATACATGCCTCTAGTTTGATCTTCAACTCGAATTGACTGAGCTAACTAAGTCTTCCTGACTTAGTTAACTCATACAAGTTTTCATGTGATTTGGAATTACAATTTCCTTCTAATTTAATTAAGGGAAAATTAAATTAGAAGCCTCTTCTTATTGCCAATTTCAACATATTCTAAGTCGCACCCACTTGGAATTATTTCTGAGACGCCATCAAGGAGCAATATTACCTTTTCGGGAGCTATGAAGATAAATACATAAATTGGACCACGCTGCGACAGGAAAGGGACCAAGATGTGCCGAAGTTCATAAATATTTTTCATACCCTTTGCACGAATTTGGGTATCGAGGATTATGAGCATAATTTGGTACTCAAGATCTGTAATTGTCTATACAAGTACATCCAGGACGAGATGGATTTCCTGGACATCTCCTCACTAAGCTATGTTTATCGATATACTTTCAAGATCGAGTATAAATTTAAACATAAGAAGCAAGACTTTAGATCTATGAATCAAAAGCAATGGAAAGGTGCCCCCAAGCCGCATAACAAAGGGAAAATAAGTACGTGGGAAATGGTGTGAGTTCCATAAGAGCCCCACTCACAACACGAGTGCCAGGACATCAATAACTGGTGTCCAAACTGAAGGCTTCTAAATCAGATGCATGTTCTGACTTTGAGTCAAATCCTGAAAAGGGGAATGACAAAGGGAAACATATTATTGACACGGAGCCCAATTCCATCGTGGCTGTTATCACCAAAATCATACCTGATTGGATCCTAATCAGACAACTTCAGTGTAACTATTTCAAACCAATCTTGTGACTGAGGCTTAGCCTCCTCAGCCTGAGAGGGCTCTCTCAAGGGATAATGATATTGATTAATGATAAATATAGATGGCTAACTCTATGAATTGTGTCTTGGTTTTTTATGTTTGCAGGTTTAAAAGATGAAGGCTAATACTACCATTGGGCTTATGGAGTCAACAAATTAGTAGGTTTAGTGGCAAGGTTTCTTGACATGGAATCTAGGGAAAATAGGGGTCTTTAACAAAGAAAATTCACTCAAGAACATAGGTCAACTCAGTAATTTCATTACTAAAGGAATTTAGAGCATAGAGTTATGAACTCTGAGTAATAGCAATGAAATATACTGCTAGTGGTTCAAAGGCAATTCACTCATAAAACATAGAAAAAACACAGTCATATCATTACTAAAGGAAGTCAGAGCATAGGGTTATGAATTCTAAGTAATACCAATGATATGTACTTCAAGTAGTTAAACATAATATGTACATCAATAAAACATTAAAACCCCATGAGAATCTCAGGTCTGTCAAGAAGAAAACCTCTTTGTATTACTGATTACAGTCAATTACATAAAGTTGCAGTTTTGCCAAAAAGTCTCCAACCCTTTGCTAATTCGAGCCAATGGCCTTTAATAGACATCTTACATCATCATATGATCTGCCTCTAGGCTAGATACATCGAATTTTTTCCTAATGACACCTTTCATAACCATAAAATATCAACTTTAATGATAAACAGACACCTCTCCTACTTGACAATCCTATTTCAACTAGGACTCAAAATACTCTTTATTATCTTTAACAACATTATCTACTAAAAGAAATTACATCTTTGACAAGTATACATTCACATGGTCGAATTTGGATTATGGGCTTCATCCCTTTATGACCACTTATCTGACCTCCTCAAAACTAGGAAACAAAACCATGTTTTTTAGGCAAAAGATCTTTTCCTTCTTTGAACATTCTAACTATAATTTAATCTTCATTTCGTGGTCCTTGGATGTTGAATGTTGGCTTAACATGTCCTTTAACTCTTTCATAACCATAAACCAACTCACCTTATGCTCCTTGAGATGTCAATCTCACCTTTCATATTTAAGACATCCTTGCAGATTTTTCCTGTTTTTTTCCTAAAAAATAGGTATTGGCACAAAGCCTATATCTCCTAATCCATAATGTAGTTTGAGAAACTGAAGGAGTTTTTTGTAGGCCATTATGTCTTGAATATAAATGTCTCTTTTTTTTTTTAAATACATCTCCAGCTGTACAAAAACTACATTTGTAAAACATTTGTGAAAGAGGAAAACTCTGTTTTCTAAAAATAGTGCTTCAAGTAAATCCTTATATCTCCCAACTAATAATGCTTGTGAGTAAAGTGAGAGAGTTTATTGTTATTTTATATGTTTTTGAAAATAACCTCTCTGATTTTCTTTAAATACCTTTATGTTTGCCCATAAACTGCCTTTGAAGTTGACTACTCAAACAGTCATGTACAGGACAATTTCGTAACAATAGTTTTGTAGCACTTTTTGTAGCGTTACCTTACAAGCCCTTATCCTCAAAAATTCTGACTCTTTTCTCTTGCATCATATTTATCACCCTTCAAAACATCTTTCATAAAATTTTAAGCCCTTAACTCAGCTCTTAACACCTTTAACATTAATCAAAAGGAGCAAAAACGCAACTACAACATTTTCGTAGCACTTTTCTGCTTTTTAAGCTTGGAGGCACTACGAAACTACTGTAGATGCATATTTTTTGTAAAAATTTGAAAATTAAAATATTTAAGTGGAAAAAATTGTGGACATTATGTCTTCATTGTCCATTTATCATAAACCAACTGGATTTTACGCTCCTTGAGGTATTTCTTCTTCATTTACAATTGGTTGGCCTATTGGTTCTTCAACCACTGTCATTTTCATGTCTTTGCTCTGTAGTTCATCATGAATCAATTCAAGCTACTCTTGTAAATCCTTCACCTAGTCTTTAAGTCTTCCATACCTCATTTGTGTATTTTTATTTCCTCTGCCATAGTTCTTTAGAAAACTTTTCAGCCTCGCTTGATATGGATGTAATAAATTCTTTGAAAGGACCAACCACAAGTTTGGCTAGATATAATAATAATTCTTTTGAGTTCAGATGTTACATATGGAGGCAAAAGGAATGATAATGAATAATTAGGAAATAATTTGAAATCCAAAAGTCTTTTCATAACTGAAAATGATGGCTTATTCATAACCTACATGGACCATGATCACTGCAAAGTTGGGTATGTACTTCGATTTCATCATTAGATGACTCAACAGGCATCTATCTAACCCTTCCCCCAATGGTTTATGACATTTGACAACTCAACTGACAAGAAAGCTACTAAACTGCGCTTTCATAGCGCCTGTAGTGTTATTTAGACCATTTGCCCTATGAAACTATCAGCGCTTTCGTAGCGCAAAGTAAATTTTTACTGTGTAATGCACTATGAAACTGTGGTTTCTTGGCTTATTAGGTAGTTTTGGTACTAAAACTTTGGGAAATTAACTAAATCCTAAAATGATGAATGATTTGACATGAAGGACTTTAAAAATGAGTTTGTTTAAAGCTTAGGGTAGGCTCAAACTATAAAAAATTTAATATTTCCCTTGGTCAAACTTAAATTGGCTCCTAAAATCCTATTTTGACCCATGAACCTAAGTAATCTTGTCAAAATGATGTTTTTAATTTTTTGAGTGATAACAGTGGCCACCACCGAGATCCAGAATAATGAACCCGAAGATCCATAGGAGGTGGAGCGCCTCTTCCACTCACAAATGTGGGTGTTTGTAGTTCATTATCGACATCGGGAGCCAAAAGAACCTCATTTCAGTAGAGGTCATGAAGCTATTAGGCCTACCGACCATAACACACCAACAATCTTACATCATCAAGTGGCTTCACCAAGGGAGAGATCATTGTGTCAGCTAGTATTTTTTCCTTCCCTACAACATCAATCCCTTTACATATGAGGTATTGTGTGATGTTTCTCCTCTTGAAGTTTGTGATGTATTATTAGGACAACCATACTTATGGAAGCGAAATTTTGTGTTTGATTCTAGGCCCTGTACTGTTATAATTATTTTGGGAAATAATTTGTATAGGATATCGGAGGTAGCATCACCTAGCACCATCTCTTTGATCACTGCGAAGAAAAGTAGTAAAATTATTTCCCAGTCCGGGATATTTTTTTTCCTTATGATTCAACCTCAGGGCAAGAAGAATATTGTGGCCACGACCTCAAGATAAGGCACCTCCGCACGATAGTAGCAGATGGACAAGGTCATGGAGGAGTACAGGGACATATTCACTTCACCTACAGGGGTACCAATACACTGTCAGGTCAAGCACTCCATTGATCTGACCCCATGTGTGCCACTGCCCAATGGACCGATCTATCGATGCTCTTTTCTGGAGAATGATGAAATCAAGAGGGAGATTTGGAATTTGTTGCAGAAAGGGCACATTGGGCCAAGTTCATCACCCTATGGCATCTCGATCTTGTTGGTACTAAATAAGGACAAGACCTGGAGATTTGGTTTTGAATATCGGGTGTTGAACAAGATCAATGTCTGGAATAGGTATCCAATCCCACGGATTGATGGTATTTTGGACCAGCTCAAGGGGGGAAAATATTTCAATAATATTGACTTGAATTCCAGGTATCACTAGGTACAAATCAAACCCTCTGATGTGTGGAAGACTTCATTCAAATCTAAGGAGGGCCTCTTCGAACAGTTGGTCATGCATTTTGGGTTAAAGAATTCCCCCGAAAATTTCATGAGGTTGATGGACGACATCATACAACCCTCCACCAATTCATTCATGGTGGTGTATTTGGATGACATCCTTATCTTCATCCAGAGTTGGGAAGAGCATCTCTGCCATATTTGACAGGTCCTCTGAACCGTGCGACAACACAATTTGTGTGCCAATTTGGATAAATGTTCTTTTGGTATGACCCAGGTTCAACAAATGGGGTACATCATTGATGAGCGGGGTGTGCATGTGGACCCAACCAAGATACAAGTCATTCAGGATTTGCCAGCCCCAACCACTTTAACAGAGCTCCACAACTTTTTGGGTCTTGCCAATTTCTACCACAGGTTCGTATTAGGGTTCTCTCATATCACTTGGCCTTTGAGTCAAGTCACCAAGGGTGGAGCGAAAGAAAAATTCTTTTGGTTTAAATCCCAACTGAAGGTTTTTTCCAAGTTGAAGCATCACCTCTACTCTGCACTAGTTCTCACATTACCAGATAGGACATAACCATTTGAGATTGAGACAGATGCCTCTGACTATGTTATTGGTGCAGTTCTCACTTAACAGGGGCATCCAGTGGCATATCACATTGAGACACTTTCAAACACAACCCGAAAATATCCCACCTATGATAAAAATATGTATTCCATTGTATAGGTCTGTCGACAATAGAATAACTACATTATGTGGAAGGAAATTGTCATCCACATAGACCACTAAACCCCGCAGTTCATACATATATAAGGAAAGTTTTAGAACAATCGACATCCACAATGCTCCACATATCTGCAACAGTTCCATATGAACATTAAGTACAAGAAGGGTAGCACCAATAATGTTTCAAACTACCTTAGCCTACCATCGGTCATGGCGTTGACCATTATTCTCGAATATTGTTGGCACGAGACTTCGAGTTGGTTGCATCTGTACAAGAGTGATCCAAAATTCAGCAACATATACCATATGCTCCTGGAAGGAAAGCAAGATCTAAATTTTTACCTCCAGGATACATTATTATGTCACCCACGACACCTATGTGTTCATTCAAGTGAGTTTTCCAAGATGATTTGGGAGGCACATTACATTCGGGTCCATGTCAGGCCTCCCTTATACTAAGCATGGGAATGACTGTGTTTTGATGGTCGTTGAAATATTATCTAAGATGACCATTCTGGTGGCCTGCGAGAAGAGTATCATAGAAAAATCCACTGATAAGCTCTTCCTGAATGAGTGTGTGTACACTTTCGATCCCATGGTCCACTATCTCAAATCAGGACAGCAGGTTCCTAAGTAAATTTTGGTCAAGTCTCTAATCAATGTTGGATACCATGCTCACTAAGTCCATGACTTTCCACTCCCAAACAGATGGCCAAATAGAGGTCATCGACGATATGATCATACACATTTTGCGGATGTACAACTCGAAGCATCCACGCACATGGGAAAAAATCCTCCCTATGTCCAGTACAACTACAACAGAACTCTCCATAGCTCAACTAGCAACAACCATTTTAGATAGGGTTGGGATTCTAGCCACTATGTCCCATTGATGCAGCCATACCATTTGTCGTTAATCAGGCATATTCAGATCATGTTTATTTCGAAGCTTACAGGGCTAACAGCTTCATTGAGTGCATTCAACACATTCGCTAGCAGTTCCATGACATATTGGATAAAATCAATGCTAATTACAAGTAATGACATGATTAGCATCGAGTGCCACACAACTTCCAGGCGGGCAATAAAGCTTGGCTACATTTTCAGAAGGAGCGCCTCATTGGGCCACAATGCAAGCTTTCACTACTATGATATCAGTCGTACACCATCACAAAGGATGTAGGGGAAAATTCCTTCAAGCTCAACATTCGACCATTCCTTGGCTTGCACCTAGTGTTCAATGTGGATAGCCTTGGGCCATATTTTCCACCATTGTTGGACACATCTGACATTGGAGAACAACCCACACCAACAGATTTGAACCTAGACTTTGGATCATGGACACACAGATAAAGAACACTCGCCAACAAAGGATCCAACTCTATCAATTTTTTAGAGCAAGCCAACTCCTTTACAAGGGTAAGTGGTTCACCAAGGACCAGTTTCAATAGAAATTTCCTCATCTCATGCAGGCTCTGCATGTAATGGGGAACATTGCAACCTAAGTATGAAGGATTAATATGGGTGGATATTAGTGGCCACCTCCCTATTCCACCTAGGCCTCTAGTCAGTTTCATTATTTTCCTTGTTTATAGCAACATTTACTATTTTTAGCAGTTTTTCGGGTCCTATACATTTAGAGTAGTTTTGACCCCCTAAACGGCGATTTTTTGAGGTCTACAATAGGCTCGTAGCCATAAGTAGTTTCCTACAATGAATCTTATATTAATCATAAATATCTTTCCAACAATGTATCGTACATACCAAACGAAGATAAAATGACCAAGTTACGACCCCCGGAAGTTGGCTTCCCAACTAACCCCAACAAGGCCCCGAAACTCTTAGAATTCCATCTCCCAGGGTTAGGGTTTTGGTTTCTTATGGTTTTCACTTGTTATTCAATAATAAAAATTCCCTTGAGCCTCATTTTAACACGGTTCATAGGCATATAGCCACCACATCTCTTCTAAGAGATAAGCTACCATCGCCCAAGCTAGTATTATTTCCATTCTGTTTGTAATCATATTTCATTTCTTTGATATTAATTAAATGAAGTGTTATTTCTTCTGAAACTTTTTAATTATGGTTATATCTGTATTTTTTTTCATTCTTGTTTAAGATTGAATTAATGGTATCAAAGGGTTATGTTTTTTTTTTTTTTTTTTTTCATGTCCAAATTGAGGTTGGGGTATAAGGAGGTAGGGATCGAACTAGTTGAACCCTTTCAACACCAACCTCACAAACCCTGAAGACCTCCCATGGTAGAAGAAAATAAAGATGAGGAGGTAGGAGATCCTTTCAAAATATTTCTTTAATAATCCCCCACCACTCTGGAAGTGCCACTCCCCTTAAGGTACAAGTTAACTTTGAAATCCCCATATTTTAAGGTAATATATATGAGAATGTCGTAGATAAATGGTTAGATATTCTAGAAGGACATTTCTTCATTTATTACTTTTCCAAACAGGAAAATATTACTTTTACACTCCTCAAAGCTGCCCCCCATGTTAAGGATTGGTGGGAAACCTACTGCGAGAAGAGGTACGAGAGTGAACCCTCACTATTCATAACTGCACCCACTTGTAATTACTTCCAAGACTCCATCAAGGAGTATTATTACCATATTGGGAGCTATGAATATAAATACATAAAGTGGACCACGTTTTGGCAGGAAAGGGACCAAGATGTGCCATATTTCACAAATATTTTTCATACCCTTCACACAAAATTGGGTATCAAGGATTCTAAGCGGAATTTGGTACTCAAGTTCTACAGTTGTCTCCATAATTACATCCAGGATGAGATGGATTTCCTAGACATCTCCTCATTCGATGCTTCCTATCGACATGCTTTCAAGATCGAGAAAAAATTAAACAAAAGAAGGGAGACTTTGGATTTGTGGATCTGAAGCAAGGAAAAGGATCCCCCAAGCCATAGAACAAAGGACAAATCCAAAGCAGGGTGACTCAGGACAACCCGTCGAATCAGTAAGGAAAGAAAAACACAACAAAGGCAAAGAAGGACACAGAGAAATTTGTGAGTTCCATAATAGCTGCACTCACAACACAAGTGAGTGTCGGGGAAAGAAGTCACTGGTGGCCGAGCTAAAGGCTTCCAAATCATATGCATGTTCCAACTTTGAGTCAGAACTCGATTAGGAGAATGAAAAAGGCAATCAAATTAATGACATGGAGCGAAGTTCTACCATGGACACCATAAAGATCCAAAATAATGAGCCCGAATATACAAAGGAGGGGAAGCGCCTCTTCCAATCACAGATGTGGGTGAAGGGTTCTTCATTGCAATTCATTATTGATAGCGAGAGCCAAAAGAACCTCATTTCAATAGAGGTCGTGAAGCGGTTAGGCCTACCGACCATACCACACCTACAACCATATACCATCGGGTGGATTCACTAAGGGTGATATCTCCACATCATCTAGTATTGTCACCTTACCTATAGCATCAAGCCCTTCCTAAATGAGGTATCGTGTAATGTAGGCTCCTCTTGAATTTTGTGATGTATTATTAGGATACCATACTTGTGAAACTGACATGTTGTGTATGATTCTAGGACCTGCAATGTTATTATTACTTTGGGAAATTAGTTGTACAAAATACCATAGGTAGAACCACCTACCACCATTTCTTTGATCACTGTGAAGCAATGCAGTAAGATCATTTCCCAGAACGGAAATTTTTATTTCCTTATGATTCGCCCTCAGGAAAAGAAGAACATTGTTTCCACGTACTCAAGATAGGTCTCCTTCCCAGAACATCATCATATGGACAAGGTCATGGAGGAGTACAGGGACATCTTCACCTCACCCATAATGGTACCTCTATAATATCAGGTCAACCACTCCATTGATCTAACCCCAGGTGTGCCACTTCCCAATGGATTGATCTATCGACTCTATGTTCTGGAGAATGATTAAATCAAGAGATAGATTCAGGAGTTGTTTCCAAAAGGGAACACGAGCCAAGTTAATTACCCTGTGGGAGCTCGATCGTGTTGGTACATAAGAAGGATGGGACTTGGAGACTCTATATTGACTATCGAGCACTGAACTATATCATTTTTAGGAATAGGTATCCAATCTCGTGGATTGATGTCCTTCTGGACCAACTCAAGGGGGAAAATATTTAAGCAATATTGACTTGAAGTCCAGGTATCACCAGGTACCAATCGAACCCTCTGATATGTGGAAGACTACCTTAAAATCTAAGGAGGACTTTTTCAAATGGCTGGTTATGCCTTTCAGGTTGGAAAATTCCCCTACAACCTTCATGAGGATGATGGATGGCATATTGCGACCCTTCACTAATTCATTCATGGTGGTGTATTTGGATGACATCCCGATCTTCATCCAGAGTGTTGGACACCTAATCCTTTATGGGTATGTGTGGAAGGCGAAAAATCACAAATGGAGTCCAAGTGACCTTGGAATGCAGAATCCAAGAGTCACCCTATTGTATTATATATACAAATCTATGGTTAATGTAAATGTATCTCACTCTTATCTTTATATGTGTGTGTTTTACCTTCTCACCCACCATGTGTGTGTTTAACATGGTATCAGAGCTAGGAACTCCTGGCCCTGGTCAAATCGCACCTCTAAGCTAAATTCCAGCTAAATTATCCGCCTCATTTTCCTACATTTTCTGCTTCCATTTTCTGTTGTGATGTTCCAAACAAAAAAAAAATTCTGCCTTTTAATGAAGGAGCTCGATCTAATTGAGTGAGTCAATCGTTGGATGAAGGACGAAGTTTGTAGATTCGAGAAATGGTTGTAAATGGATTTGAGGCTATGATAGATTGTGTATGAGTCACAAGAGGGGTATTTTGTGCAGGCAAGCCACAGGGCTATGGCAAGATGTTATTTGGATGTATACAAAGTTCAGGTCTGTAATATTATGCGAGTTAGCTACGACACAACTGTATTGTATTTTGTTTACATCGTATGTGCGAACCGTGAGCTAAGACATGATTGTATTATGTTTGGCATTGTGTGGGAAATCCATATACACTGCACCAGTCCTATGCAGTGTCTCCTCCTCTCAACTCCCCTCACAACGCTCCCACAACCCACTGACTGTCACCATTGAAGCATGCAACCTTCCAAGGAAGACAGTTAACAGAATCTTGGAATTCTTTTGAAATTTTCAAGCATTGAGATCTCGCCGGATTTTTTTTTTTTCTCCCACAGCACTGGCCTCCTCGGTACACCGGCTCTGATCCCATCCTTGACTGCCACACCATCGTCGTCGCTCCCATAGCTCTGCGCTACCACTCTTCCCTCCGCCCTACCACCTCTATCGGTCTCTTCACCTCCCACGCAGTCTCATTACCTCTGTCACTCCCTCTTCCCAGGTACATGTCTTCTATCATCGACCTCCAAAGTCTCACTCTAGCATTTATAAACCAATTGGAAACCTGATTTCTTGTCAAACTGGTCTTCCTAGCCAGCATATTCTTATCTGCATCTTAAGGATACAGATTGAGAAAATGTTCAAACAGCCATGCCTAGAGAGCACTAATAGCATGTTGACGAAGGCCTTTCTGATGTCGCCAAGCTTCTTGCTCAGCAATCATTCCAACTTGCTAGAAGGCTCATTGCTGTCGCAGGCTCTACTCTAAAAACTTAAGCCTCGGCGTCTCTCCCTTGGTTGTGCCAGGACCGCTAGCTGCCTCTTTCTGCCCTTGTAGTTCGCATGTTACTTTAACTTGATCTATAATGGCGTCCTTTAAGCACCTGAAATGTCTTGACATGGCCTTCGATGCAGGAGCAAGATAAGGAGTTGCAGCCCCCACACCTGCTAAGCTGAGGGCTTCAACCCACGACACCTACCCCATTGACTGTGGTAAACCAATCTCCTTGCAATTGAACACTTGGTATACAATTGTGTAGTCCACACTGCAAGATTATCCACCATGAATCTGCCTCTCTGCGTGCTTCTCCCATCGCACTGACACTCCCTTTTCCATCAAAAGACGAAGAAGATGAGAGAGTGGTTCGGCAGCATTTGACTAGCACCAAATGTGAAGCACTCGCTCTATACAGAGATATTCTTAGAGCCTCGCGCTTCTTCCTCTCAACAAATGAGAAAGGAATTCCTTTGGAGAGACATTATGAGGGCTAATGCCAGATAAGAGTTTGAAGAGGCACGCTTTGAAAGAGATCTGGAGGTTATTTCCCATCTTCTTGTTGGCGGTCGGGATGCCATTGAGATGGCCTTCGATAAAGCCGTAGAGAAACACCTGCAGTTGTTGGAAAGGCAGAGTACGAACGATAATCCAAGGTCTTAAAAGGCTGTTCTTGGACGTGGAGCTCTTCTTTTCCATAACTCTGGATTGCATGTACACAAATGTTCTCCATATTCTGAATTCTTTTGGAAGGAGCATATTTTTTGATAAATCATAAAGACAAAGATTAGTAGCTTTGTAGAGTTTATTGCATGGTCCTCTAGCAATTATACAAGTAGGTATTTAACAGACAGGCCTAATTTTGCCCAGGAGTCTAAGCTAGTTCTATTTTATGAGTTGGGTCCTCCATAATTGGAGTAGCTGAGTTTGTCCTTTGGGAATTCCATAGTTGGAAGTTCAATAAAGATTAAAAGGTGTTTGAAGTCAATTGTTTTATTTTAAAAGGCATTGTAAACGGGTGCATTATCGGTTGAAGCTGACACCCTTTATTTCTTGAGCTTGAGTTGTTTGCAAAATGGCCAAATTTTATGAAGTATTAAAATCCTTGGAAACTTTGATACAATATATTGTTGATGACACTCTCTTTGACATTCAGACTTTCCTGCATCATGCACAAGAGAAGATTGAGTTTTTGTAGTTGGAGTCTCAGCTCTAGCAAGATGAACTTCAGCAAAGGAGTCATCATTCTGAACCTATTTCTGTTTATAAAATTGAGAGGGACTCCCATCAGTAGCAAGAATATAAAGTTGCAGTCAATTCACGTTCAGTTCCTTGTACAAGAGCAGATTTACATGCAGATGCAGTAGCTCAGTCTGCTCTTCCCAAGCCCATCATCAGACCTTAGGAAGAGCTTGTCCACAACAAGCACAGAACTGGTCTTGGATATGACAAGGATTTGTCCTTTCATATTCCAGACTACTCCAAGCCCATCAAATTTCAGAGTGCAAGATTCCTTTATGACAGTTCACATTCAGCTGTTCCAGATCTTGCTCCACTTCCACAACAACAACAACAGATTGCAAAATGCCAACACTGTGATCGAGTTGGCCATATGAAATATTACTATTTTGATCTTCACCCATGCAAGCACTGTGGTCTACACACGCATTGTTCACACAGATGCTTCAGAAACAAGCCTCCTGTAAGGAAAAATATTCATCTTGGATGGATCGCTTCTTGGCAATGGGGATCAACAGGCAAGAAGATTTTTAAGTCACATGTCAGAAATTGTTCTAGAATATTGAACAATCTTGTAGTTGAGTTTTCGTCATCATCTCACCTTGTACCTGATAGGGGGGAAAATGGTGGTCATCTACAAGCTTCGATGCCACATCAAGCGAGCCTGAGCCACAATCTCTCATTCCAGATTTAGAGTTGTAGCTAGAGACACAACAGTTCAAGCGAGCCTGAGCCACAAATTTTCATTCCAAATTCAGAGTTGTAGCCAGAGACACAACAATTTAAGCGAGCCTGAGCCACAATTCATCATTCCAGATTCAGAGTTGTAGCCAGAGACACAGATTCCCATGAGCATGCCTTTGGTTGGTGGACAGCCTTAAACCATCTATGTGAGGTTGATATTCTTCCTCTTTCAGAACACTTCCTCTAGCAGAAGAATTCAACTTCTTGCCAGCTTTGGAAGAGTTCCAGGAAATTCATCAAGCATTCCAGTGTTGGTGGTCATCCTTAAACCATCACAAGTTGTAGACCTTCCTTATTCTAGGTTGAAGGTATCCCTTTTAAAATATTAGGGACACTTCCTCTAGCAGAAGCCCTCAGCTTCTTGCCAGATTTGGAAGGGTTCCGGGAACTGCAATAAGCGTTGTGTTCCAGTGTTGATGGTCATCCTTAAACCACCTTTTTATCAGAGAGCTAATTCAGCCTAAGTGCTTCCATGCATAATGTTAGTGAGATACATCCCCTCTGCGGACAGAGGTGATCCCACTAGCCCTATAGTTGTTCTAGCCACAAACAAGACACGCTATGACATCAATTCCTAGTTACGAATGGGTGGAGATTCGATAGATAACTTACCGTATATCCTGTGTTGTTGTTGTTGTCGAAAGAGTGGCTACCTCTCGCTCCTGGTTCGACAGGTCACGATTCGCTCGTTCTCACGCTCGGATACTTGCACATACACAAGAAACAAAGACGATATACAAAATACTATTTTGCAT
Source organism: Pinus albicaulis (assembly GCA_034641835.2). Taxonomy (NCBI): domain Eukaryota; kingdom Viridiplantae; phylum Streptophyta; class Pinopsida; order Pinales; family Pinaceae; genus Pinus; species Pinus albicaulis. The sequence continues at coordinate 668,816,341 of CM076579.1, read as the reverse complement.
CCGTAACTATCAGTCAGTCGAATAATACTAAATCAATGCATCAATAAACACAACACAAAGATGGAACCAATACCATAGTCGAGTATATTAGTGAAAAGAAGGAAGAGTACAACCAAGCTTCGATGTTGCGGTCTCCTCCAATAGGGTTCCAGCAGAGCGCATCTCACAAAGCTCGTCGAGAATTCAGACAGGGCTCTCTCTACAGGATTCTCCTTGGTTCTACCTTCTCGATAGCGATTACTCAGCTATAGTATCTCTTCTCCAAGTTCAGCTTCTTAGAAATATGTTCAGCTAGCTTTTGTAAAGGGAGAAGGCTTGTTTATATAGAGGATGGAGGAGAGGTTAGGATCCCTATAATCATGGGGGGAGTCCTATCTTCAAAGAATGTTCCATAAGAGGTTAAAAACCACTACCTAAAGGAAGGGATCCGTGGCTTATCAAGTTTAACCACTTGCTGTGACTCATCCCTGAGGTGGTTAAAGGAAACTTCCGCATCTAATTTGTTAAAAAAAATTCCCAAAAAGGCTGGCGGGGGCACAACAAAGAGATAGAGTTCCAGCTGGCACAGCCTCTAGTGTACATCCTCCACACTGGAGCGAGGGGTGAACTGGCTACCCACGCCAATGCCAAAACATAGGTTTTTATGGGCTTTCTGAGGAAATGTTCAACAGGAGAAATGATGTCCTTATGCAGAAGGATGTAAAGAAGGTGTTTGTAGAGTATGACACTACTCACAGGTCATGGAAAATACCCTCCAATATGCGGGGCGAGGGATTTCAGGGACAGTGACAAAATGCTGTGTAACAGATGCCCCCTAAAGCATGAGGTTCGAGAGAGAGGGAGGGGTGAAATTCTTTATGAGAACGTGTTCGACCCAAACAATGTTGTCAAAAGACCTGCAAGTACAAGTACAACTGATACATCTGATACATGACATGTGGCATGGGCGCAACCATCCATAATAGAGTACACAAATAATGAGATCCGAGGTATGGACACAGCCATCTAGCAGTAAGGATCAAGAAATAGACTTAGGTATGGTTGCAGCCATCCAATCAGAAGAGTCATATAATAAGTCATAGTAATCCACAAAGAACCCGCAGCCTGGATTTTATCAGACAAAACCCATGGTCTTGCACTCCATCTCGACCCGAACAATGTACAAATTCGAGCATGAAAATATGTGAGATGAAGTCGAACATGTAAGAAAATCATCTGATTACCAGCCAATGATGAAAGTTGTTAACAGACGTGAGAGAAACCACCAATAATGACAATAGATCTCAAGGTACTAAAGGTACAATCCACGAAATGTGAACAGTGATCTGACATCGAATGTGAAGAACCTTCCATTGATGCATGCAGGCTCCAAGGTACCTGAAAGGAGTCTCTAGATCAACTTCCTGGATAATGAGCTGTAGTCGACAGGAAGTGACTTTGATCGAAGGTGGGCCATAATGTTTCCCACATCATCGACACAAGGCAGAGGAATATGATGTTTGTGAATCAATACCAACAGAGAATCAGAGGGAGGTTGAAAACTTCAGAGCAAAACTTCTCTTGAACATATCGGCGGCACGACACTGGATTTGGCAGTATTTGACATCAAGGGATCTGAGGTCATGGTGACGTGGCAAAGAGCAGATGAGCGGTCAAAAGAGATTACCCAAACCCATTGAGGTAAACAAATAATGAGATGAGATGTCCCCAACCCGACACAAATGCAGACAAGTGCCATGTTCAAGAGCTACATACTGCCAACACGACTACAATCTGGTTCCATTTTCCCCCACCATTTCTGGCGAGTACCCTAATTATTTTTGAAAAAAAACTTGAAGGGGATATAATATGCTTGCGATGTAAGTTTTTCCTTCGGAAAAATCCAACCAAGTACATTTTACGAGCCCTAGGAAGGAGGAACTCGAGTAACATCATGACGACGGAGTCTGATGTCATCAGTTTTAACGAGTCTAACAAAGGAAGAACTCAACATCTTTTCATGTTTAGAGAGTTTGAAAAAAAGGTGGAAAAGAAAAATCCAAGAGTCCCTTTTCGTAAATAGTCCCTCAGATCCGAAAAGGTAGAAAACTGTGTCTGAGAGAACCTCTTAGTCGCGATCGGCTAAGGTATTCCTTTTTCATAAATAATCTATCCCAGCCCGAAAAAGGCGTAAACGTATACTGGGTAGATATCGTTTCACATCCAATTTAACGAGTTCAAAATGACAAGCATCTCGAAAATATTTTCATTTTTAGAGAGTCAGAAAAGAGCTGAAAGGTGACTCCAGTAGTGACTTTTTTGTGTTTTTACTGAGTCTGAAAAAGTGTAAAATACAACTCTTTTCTTTATCATAACCACATGAACCCGTCGATGCACAAAAATACGTGTGTAAAATGTATTCCTCGATAAAAATATGATAAAATAATCGAAAAATATGTTTTAAAACCTAAATCAAGATTTTGAAAAGTTATAAAAGACCATAAGTGGTAAAAATTATTTACTTTTCACTTTTACCTCTTTGTAGAGCAACAGTGACCCGTTTTCCTTGCGATCTTCTAGCAATGATTGTGAACAATCCAGTGAACCAATCTGGATTTCGTCAGTCTCAGGTAAGAGCAGACACCATTTTCCATCTTTTGAACTATATTTCATTACCTTTAATTATTGTTTTGAATCCCTTAGGGGTGTATTTGTAAAATCTAGGGCATTGCGGTTGGCGTGGGTTTCAGGCACAGACCCACGCCAATCAACCCTTTTTCACACAGGGGTCGCGCCATGTGGCACGACTGTTATAAAAATAGTCGTGCCAACCGCGCAACCCAAAATCCTCCTTTAATTCAAGAAAATTCAACCATTTGATTATAATTTTTAATGCCCAAGGTTACTTACAATGTTCATATGGACAATGCATGTAGGTACCAGGCAGAAAAAATGGTAATTGAGTGGAAAGAGAGAGAACATAGTGAGGAGGACGAATAGGCCATGGAAAATGAACAATGCATGAATGCCCTCAGAAATTGTGGGCTCAAGAAGTTCTTCCTGACACCATGTCTCTGGGCTTAGCACGAATTGCTACAATATTTGATAAGCATTTGGGATGAAGATCAGGAAAAGTTTGTACTTTGGGATCAGGAGCTTGAGCTCGAAGTTTCTGATGTATATTTCATCACTGGACTGTCGCATAGGGGTGCAGTCCCGATCTTGACCGGTACATGTCCTTCCGGGGAAAGCATGGGAATGGTAATTGACACGGTGTGCCGAGGGGCACGAAAAGGAATAGGGAGTGGAAAAGTGGACATCCAAACCGTCCCTGATCTGGCACTAAGAGTAGCTCTTCACACTATCATGTGGACTGCGAGATTGCAGGCACCGCATGAGGCCATGAAGACACAACTACTTCTCACTTTAGAGTTCATGAACCCAACTATCTTCAACTGGGCCAAGGCCATGACCGTCAACATCAAACGACAACTAAACAAGTGCAATAAGACCAAACTAAAGCAGTTTGGGTATGGATCGATTCTGGTATCATTCTTCTTGGAACGATTACCTATTTTCTAGTGTCAGGAGGTTATTGTCCCGATGCCACCACCCACAGAGCCACAGATGGCCCGATGGGCCACACTGATGCCTAGAGCAGGGGGTGGCCAACAGATGTCCTGGAGGCCAGAGTTTTTTTATTGGCTCCGACGATAACCGATTGTCATGGAGGACTAGCCCTTCGCCGGCATAGACTTCACCGGAGATCTAGACCTCCCGCTCCCGGAGGGAGAAGACTGGGATGAAGAACTAGGTGAGACTCATTTTTTATTTTCATGAGTTTATAGTTATTTGGTATATATGCATGTTCTGACAATTACTTTTATGTGTATGCAGATGTTGGCCCAGAACGTCTTGTAGGCATGTCGCCGATAGCAAGGTGAAATCCTCGTGATTTCGATCCTCATGGTGAGGGGATTGACGAGGAGATAGTACAGAACCTGTAGGGGATCACCCGTGGGATTCCAGACTATGCTCGTTTTGACAATTTTCCTCGAGCCTATCAGAGGAACACTATAGGGGTGTCGAGTCATATCCACCGCTTGCTAAGGCGGTTGGTATGGGCGGTGACGTGCTATCATGAGCACCACGATGATTAGGCACTTAGGCTTTCATATTTCCGCACATTTTTTAGATACATGTTGTCTCACGATGTAACTGAAACAGACATAAATATTTTTTGACGTTATGACGCACATAGTTGCAAACATGCGATATATATGTATACATCTATTTCCTTCCATGGATCTTTTTCATATGATGATGTTTTATACAAATTATGCAAATGTCTATTTAACACAATGTTATCTAATGTATCAATAATCCACATAATAAGTAACGACCCAAAAAGAAAGGAAAACATTCACAAAGCACATAAAATTCAAAATATTTCATTTTTATGCAAGCTCGGAAACGAAAGTAAACTATGCGTGATATTGGTTTCATGGTTACACAAGCTTGAAATAAAAGTAAACCATGCTTGAAAAAACTGAGCATGCCCCCAACATGGTGACTCAATTCGAGGTACATGCCCCCCAAGCTTCAATCCATATGAAAGGCAGATGGAGTGAAGGTTCAAAGTACGAGACCTGAGAAAGATTCGACTGGGATTTTATGAGATCTAATCAAAGACTCTAATTGAACGGGAACGTGTTTCATTGTTTTAATGGGGTTGAAACATTAAAAGAACTATCCTTGTGAGCTAATTAATTTTTTTAACGAGGTTGACATAGAAGACAAACCATCCTCATGACACCTTGTTTCATTTTTTAAGGAGCTTGACACAAGAAAACGAACCCTGCTCCGAGGACCTTGTTTTATTTTTTTTAGGGAACTTGACACAAGACAAGGAACTCTGCTCCAGCAACCTTGTTTCATTTTTTAGGGAGCTTGACACAAGAAAACGAACTGTGCTCTGACAACCTTGTTTCATTTTTTAGGGAGCTTGACACAAGAAAACGAACTGTGCTCCGAGGACCTTGTTTCATTTTTTTTAGGGAGCTTGACACAAGACAAGGAACTCTGCTCTAGCAACCTTGTTTCATTTTTTAGGGAGCTTGACACAAGAAAACGAATTGTGCTCTAACAACTTTGTTTCATTTTTAGGGATCTTGACACAAGAAAATGAACTGTGCTCCGATAACCTTTCATCATGATGAATAAGAAGTCATGGCTTCCAAGGCTTGTACACTGGATGGGAGAACAACATATTGGAAATCAGGACCGAATGCCCCCAGCACATGATGCATAATGGCACTATCACTGGATACGGGCACGGGATAGGTAGCCACATAATTAACTTGCAGAGGGGAACATACAACTGGCTGATGAAGACCCAGAAGAGACGATGGTGGACCAGATGTCACGTTAGGACCAAATAATGAAAGCTGATCAATGGTCACAATCCGACCTTTGTGTGGAAAATAAATCACACGAAATAGGGAGGAGACAACTGCCCCCATGACATAGGTATAGTCATGCCCCAAGAGTAATTAAAATCCAAGGGGCCTAGAACAACCATCACATCTATATAGATGGTTTTCCTCCCCAAAGTAACAGGTAACTTCAAAAGGATCCCTAACGGTTGATTGGTTCCTCTGTTAAAAGCCAACAGATTCTGTGTAACAGGCATAAGCGGTGGAGAACCAAAAGCTTGCCAAGTAGTGGAAGACATAATACTAACAGACGCGCCTTCATCTATAATGGTGTTGGGTATGACCAGATCAAAATTCTGTACCGTTATATCAAAAGGCACATAAGAAGGAAGGCGGTATCCTGAAAATCGACTCCAATCGAAGGACGCGACCAAACTACTTGGAGGGGGTACCATCAGACTGAGATGGTTTTCCCTCGACGTTACTAGAGCAAGAGAGGCACTCTCCTAGACTTCCATCATGGGAGTAGGAGGAGAAACTTCTTGAACTATAGGGATGGAAGAATCTTTCTCCAAGTCTGAAGAATCTGATGAAACAAGAAAAACATGGGGGGAGGAAATCCACTCTCAACAGAAAAGACCTGATGAACCATAGGCAGGATCAATTCGACCGATTCCACAACCAATGGTTGGTCGGGAACGGATTCCTGGATTTGAATTTCTGGGGGAGCGGGATCAACAAAGGATGATGCTTGACCAATCGTGGAATCAACTAGTGGAGTACTTAAAGAAAGCTTCGGGTAACTAGCTGGAAGGCAGGGTGCAGAAACAATAGGGTTGTCCAATGCTTTCTTGGCTTCATACATGTAGGAAAAAGGTGAATGGGATGATGCTCTTCACACAACTTACAGGGATTGGTAATCTTACCCTGTTCCTTATGAGTCTTATCAACACTAGTCGAAGGTGTGCCACCAATATGACTTCCAGAAGTCAAAGGCAACGATGGATGACCGTCGGACCATACTTCAAGCACCTTGGGAATGCCAGGGCAGTCTCAAAGAAGATGGTCACCTTTGCACAACATGCAAGGGAATTTGAATTTCCATGGAAGGTTGGATGATTTCTCAAGGGAGGCGTAATAGCTACAGCATTAACCTCTTGCTTTTTTTACTTCTTCTTCTTCTTCTTCTTAGCCACCTGGTTACTGGAATCCAAACTTTCACCAGGTGAAGTAGAAGAGGAGAATGAAGAAATAGGTGAATAAGGGGAGAGACCCACCTTTGAATCAACATGGTGTTGTTTAGGTGGGGGCGATGGTTGAACAGAGATCGGGGCATCTGGGACCACCGAGGTCGAGAACAACCACACAGGCAGACCAACAATTAACCCTGGAAGAGACAACATTACCATATAAGGAGCACCAACATTCCCAAAAGCAAGAAAAGGACCAGGATTCCCTTTGGAGGGGATTCCTTGTTTGGAAAACTCTGGAAAATTTGTTATCAGGAACAACGGTAAAACAATACTAAGGAAACTAACTTTAACCAAGAATATTTTGTGGGAAGTTAATTTTAAGACACTGAAACCGAACTCTACCATTTCATCTTTTAAGAGTCGAGAAAAAGGCAAAAGGTGACTCTATCACTTTTAGGTTTACACGAGCGTGAAAGGACAAGTGCTCGATGATCTTTTCAAATTTATGGAGTCAGTAAAGATTGAAAATTACTACTCAGGTAGTCTAGGTAAAAGGGTGTACCAGGTTCCCATGAACTTCCATATACACCTTGGTTATAAAATGAAAGAAAAATCAACCAAGGACTTGACGTACGTGCAGGTAGTCTCCCTGAATGTTGTGTTCGGTGTATCACGATTACAAGGCGACAAACTCGGCTTCCTACGGATAAAAGGATTGCAACCTAGAGGGGTCTCCCTTTATATAGTCAACGGTATGGGGAGCACAAGTCTGTACTAGTGCTATCTAAAGCCAGATGGCGAGCGAAAGCTGCTAGGTTTAAAGACGTCGGAACACGTCTCTAACCTAGACCACTAAATATTTCATTAAGTTTCGATGTTGCCTTAGGTGAATTGAATAAATTTTAAGTTGATCTTGTATTTATGTTTCAATTCCAAGGTCCTACTGTATGTTGGATCTCACAAATCCCTAAATGCAAGCTACATGCCATAAAATACCATTTCGTTCGATGAAAATCTATCTACGAGAAATTTTAGGAGTTTTCAAGAGATAGCAAATAATGAGAACACACAGAAGCATCCACTACAGTACCTGATGCAAGCTAATGAAAATGAGAAACCTTTCCTAGAATGTCCAATGCTAGTTATGCGAAATATTTTCCAATTCCACAATGCAAACAAGAATGCAAGCACAACAATTTTATTATTATTTTTCAATGTAATAGAGCAAAGAGTGCACTAAATGAGATTAAAAATAACCCTTCACACTAGTTTGAGAATGTTAATGTGAGAGTTGAAATGACACAATTCAATCAACCCAAAAGCAAACAAAACAACAACTCAAACCAATGTCACAATCTCTCAAATAGAAGAAAGATGTCAAAAAAGACCCATACAAGCAATGTGAGCTATGCTTGGAGTGACAAGAAGAAGAACTGAATGAAAGAGGAAAAACTGACTCAAGACTCATTCCACCAAATGCAATCACTCAAAACAGATCCAGGGAGTTGAATTCAATCAAGCAAATAATGAAGGTGACCGCGAAACAAAAGACTCAAACTCCTACAGAAGGCTCAACATACCCTAGCACTCGAAAACCCTAAGGCCATGATGCTGGAAGAAATGGACAAACAACTAAAGGAAGGAGGTTGTTCATAGTCACAAACAATCTTAAAGTACTCAAATCAAGTCAAGAAAACACCCAGAGGCACAAATACTGACCAAAAACTCCAAAACAGGGAAAACCCTAACACCTACAGGAAATTGTGTGACTGTCTGGCTATAATCTGTGCCACACAGGGGATGGCGTGGGTGATGAACTGGAAACAAGCGCCAGTGGGCGCAACTGTCAAATTGGAAACCATGCCAATCAAGCCAACCCTAGAAAAATGAAAACTTTTGGAAAAACAAAGGTCAGATCTGATCCTCTGGGGCTGAACAGGGGTCTAGGACTCAGCAAAACAACCAGAAAAGGCAAGCTAAGCAAGAAAAGACCAAGAATAAGACCTAATGGATAAAAGACAAACTCGCACTAATTCCCCAGTGGAGTCGCCAATTTGTTGGTGAGGTAAATCCCCTCTGCGGACAAAGGTGACCCCACTAGCCCTAGAGCGGGTATAGCCACAAACAAGACACGCTATGACATCAATTCCTAGTTACGAATGGATGGAGATTCAATAGATAACTTACCGTATATCTTGTGCTGTTGTTTTCGTCGAAAGAGTGGCTACCTCTCGCTCCTGGTTCGACAGATCACGATCCGCTCGTTCTCACGCTCGGATACTTGCACATACACAAGAAATAAAGACGATATACAACATACTATTTTGCATCTGTAACTATCAGTCAGTCGAAGAAGACTAAATCAATGCATCAATAAACATAACACAAAGATGGAACCAATACCATAGTCAAGTATATTAGTGAAAAGAAGGAAGAGTACAACCAAGCTTCGACATTGCGGTCTCCTCCAACAGGGTTCCAGTGGAGCGCGTCTCACAAAGCTCGTCTGGAATTCGGAGGGGGCTCTCTCTATAGGATTCTCCTTGGTTCTACCTTCTCGATAGCGATTACTCATCTATAGTATCTCTTCTCCAAGTTCAGCTTCTTGGAAATATGTTCATCTAGCTTTTGTAAAGGGAAAAATCTTGTTTATATAGAGGATGGAGGAGAAGTTAGGATCCCTATAATCACGGGGGGAGTCCTATCTTCAAAGAATGTTCCATAGGAGGTTAAAAACCAATACCTAAAGGAAGAGATCCGTGGATTATCAAGTTTAACCACTTGCTGTGACTCATCCCTGAGGTGGTTAAAGGAAACTTCCGCCTCTAATTTGTTAAAAAACATTCCCAAAAAGGCTGGCACGGGCACAACAAAGAGACAGAGCACCAGCTAGCGTGGCCTCTAGTGTACATCCTCCACACTGGCGTGAGGGGTGAACTGGCTACCCACGCCAATGCCAAAACATAGGTTTTTATGGGCTTTCTGAGGAAATGTTCAACAGGAGAAATGATGTCCTTATGAAGAAGGATGCAAAGAAGGTGTTTTCAGAGTATGACACTTCTCACAGGTCACGGAAAAGACACTCCAATATGCGGGGCGAGGGATTGCAGGGACGGTGACAAAATGTTGTGTAACACATACTTTGCAAATTTGTATTACAACTCTCTTCTTGGACTCACACATTCCCCTTCGGATTAAGGGGGGGAATGTTGGACACCTAATCCTGTATGGGTAGGTGTGGAAGGTGAACAGTCACAAATGGAGTCCAAGTGACCTTGGAATGCGGAATTCAAGAGTCACCCTATTGTATTATATATACACATCTATGGTTAATGTAAATGTATCTCACGCTTATATTTCTATGTGTGTGTTTTACCTTCTCACCCACCATGTGTGTGTTTAACACAGAGTTAGGAATAACACCTCCGCCATATTCGAGAGGTCCTCTAAACCCTGCGACAACAAAATTTATGTGCCAATTTGAAGAAATGAACTTTTGGTATGAGCTAGGTTCAATATTTTAGCCACATCATTGATGAGCAGGGTGTGCATGTGGACCTAGGAAATATACAAGTCATTTGGTATTTTCCAACCCCAACCAATTTCACAAAGCTTCGAAATTTTTTAGGTCTTGTCAATTTCTACTGCAGGTTCATATTGGGGTTCTCTCGTATCACTTGGCCTTTGAGTCAAGTTACCAATGGTAGAGAAAAATAAAAATTATTTTGGCCTGAATCCCAATGAAAAGAATTTTCCAAGTTGAAGCATCACCTCTCCTCTTCCTAGTTCTCAAATTACCAGACTTGCAGCAACCATTTGATATCGAGACAGATGCCTCTGAATATGCTATTGGTGTAGTTCCTACTCGGGAGGGACATCCAGTGGCATATCACAGCGAAACAATTTTAGACACAGTCTGAAAGTTTCCCACATATGACAAAGAGATGTATTCCATTGTGCAGGTTTGCCGACAATGGAAGAACTACATTCTAGGAAGGAAACAGTCATCCACACAAGCCACCAACCCTTGAAATTCATACAGACATAAGGGAAGTTATAGAAATATTTCCATAAAAATGGTCCACATATCTTCAACAATTCCATTTGAACATTAATTACAAGAAGGACAACACTAATAATGTTGCATACTACCTTAGCCGACCGTCGATCATGGCACTGACCAATGTGCTCGACTCTTGTTGGCATGATACTTCGGGGTGGTCATGTATGTACAAGAGAAATCAATAATTTGGAAACACATACCAGACGCTCCTGCAAGGCAAGATATTTCCCTCAATCAAGTGTTCCAAAATTATTTTGGAGGCATAATACAATCGTTTTGTTGGACACTTTGGAGTAGAGAAAACAATGGCAGTGTTGCAGAAGTATTTTTATTGGTCAAAACTTTGATAGGATGTTGGGAAGTACATCATATCCTACACTACCTGCATTATTTCCAAACCAACCATCAAGAATAAAGGCCTATATACTCCTATTCCTACTCCTATTCGACCTTGGGAATCTATCTCCATGGATCACATTTCGGGCCTCCCTTCTACTAAGCATGGAAACGACTGTGTTTTCATGGTCATCGACAGATTCTCTAAGATGACCATTGTGGTAGCCTGCAAGAAGAGTATCACAACATAAGCCACTGCTAAGATATTCATTGAATGAGTGTGGGTATAATTTGGATCCCACAGTCCATGATCTCATATCGGGATAGCAGGCTCCTATGTACATTTTTTTCAAGTCTCTGGTCGATGTTGTATACCAAGCTTACTAAGTCCACAATTGATCAAACCAATGGTCAAAGAGAGGTCGTCAATAGGATGATCATAAACATTATGTGCATGTACAACTCAAAGCATCAATGCACATGGGATGAAATCCTCCCCTATGTCCAGCAAAGGTACAACATAGCTATCCATAAGTCAACTAGACACATCCCCTTTCAAGTGGAGTTTGGATTCCATACATTATCTCCCATTGATGTGGCCATACCATTTGTAGCTACTCGGGAAAATTAAGCTCATGTCCAGTCTAAAGCTGACAAGGCTAATATATTCATTGAGAAAATTCAACACATCCTCTAACAAGTCCATCTCATATTAGACAGATCCAATGTGAAGTACAAGCATCGACATGATCAGCATCGGGTGCCACACAAGTTCCAGGAGGGCGGGAAATTTTTGCTACATTTGCATAAGGATCACCTCACTGGGCCACACCACAAGTTTTTCCCTCTCTGATATGGGTCGTACACTATCACTAAGGTTGTAGGGGACAATGACTTTGAGCTCAACATTCAACCATTCCTTGTCCTACACCCAGTGTTCAACATAGATCGCCTTCGGTCATACTTTCCACCATTACTAGACACATCCGACATTTCAGAACAACCCACACCAACAAAATTGAACCTAGACTGTATTAAACATGCCACAACTGCTCGCAGCATATACACACATATCAAGAACACTTTCCAATAGAGGATTCAGATCTATCAAGTTGTCAAAGTAGGCCAACTCCTTCACCAGGGAAAGTGGAGGTTAGATAGATGTGGATTCCATAGATAAATGGTTAAATCTTCTAGAAGGATATTTCTCGTTTCATAACTTTTCCAACCAGGAAAATATTACTTTTAAACTCATAAAAGCCACCCCCCACATTAAGGACTGGTGGAAAACCTACTACGAGAAGAGGGATGAGAGTGAACCCTCACTATTATCAACCACACCCACTTGGAATTCTTTTTGAGATGCTATTAAGGAGCAGTATTACTCGGTCAGGAGCTATGAAGATAAATACATAAAGTGAACCATGTTGCGGTAGGGAAGGGACCAAGAAGTGCTCGAGTTCATAAATATTTTTCATACCCTTCACACGAATTTGGGTATCAAGGATTCTAAGAGTAATTTGGTACTCAAGTTCCAAGACATTCTACATAATTACATAACTGACGAGATGGAGATCCTGGACATCTCCTCGCTCGGTGTTACTTATCGATATATTGTCAAGATCGAGAAAAAATGTAAACAAAAGAAGGGAGACTTTGGATTTGTTTATCCGAAGCAAGGAAAGGTTCCCTCAAGCTGTAGAACAAAGGACAAAGCCAAGGCGGGGTGACCCAGGACAAGCCGCTGAAGCCACAATAAATTAAAAACACCATGAAGACAAAGAAGGATAGGCGGAAATGGTGTGAGTTACATAAGAGCCCCACTCACAACACAAGTGAGTGTTGGGGAAAGTAATCACTTGTAGCTGAGATGAAGGTTTGCGAATCGTATGCATGTTCCTACTCTGAGTCAGAACCTGACAAGGGGAATGACAAAGGGAAGAAGATTATTGACACAAAACCTAGTGCCATTATGACTAACACTAAGATACAAAAGAATGAGCCTGGAGATCTAGAGGAGGGGGAGCACCTCTTCTACTCACAAATCTCATTGAAGGGTTCTACACTGCAGTTCATTGTCGACAATGAGAGACAAAATAACCTCATTTCAGCAGAGGTCATGAAGCGGTTGGGCCTACTGACCATAACACACTTGCAACCATACACCATCAAGTGGCTTCACTAAGGGCAAGATATCTGGGTCAGCCAGAGAGGTATTGTGTGATGTTGATCCTCTTGAATTTTGTTATGTATTATTAGGAAAACCATACTTATGGAAGCGACATGTTGTTTATGAATTTAGGCCCTGCACTATTATTACTACTTCGGTAAATAATTTGTATAAGATATTGAAGGTAGCACATCCTACCACCATATCTTTGATCACTCTGAAGCAATGTAGTAAGATCATTTCCCAGACCAGGAAATTTTTTTCCCTTATGATTCACCCTCAGGAATAGAAGAATATGTTGGCCACGACCTCAGAACAAGGCTGCTCTGCATGAAAAAAACATATGGATAAGGTCATGGAAGAGTACAGGGACATATTCACCTCACCCACATGGGTACCTCTACACTATTAGGTCAAGCACTCCATCGATCTGACCCCAGGTGCGTTTCTTCCCAATGGATTGATTTATTGACACTCTTTTCTCGATAACGATGAAATCAAGAGGTGGATTCAGGAATTGTTGGAGAAATAGCACATAAAGCCAAGTTCATCACCCTATGGGAGCTTGCTCGTGTTGGTACAAAATAAGGACGGAAGCTAGAGACGTTGTATTAACTATCGGGCGTTGAACAGGACCACTATCCAGAATAGGTATCTAATCCAATGGGTTGATGACCTTCTGGACCATGTCAAGGGGGACAAATATTTCAGCAATTTTTACTTGAAGTCCCGGTATCAACATGTACCAATCGAACCCTCTGATGTTTGGAAGACTATTTCAAATATAAGGAGGAATTTTTCGAATGGCTAGTCATGCCTTTCGGGTTGAAAAATGCCCCCGCAACCTTCATAAGGTTGATGGATGGCATATTGTGAACTTTCACCAATTCATTCATGGTGGTGTATTTGGATGAAATCTTGATCTTTATCTAGATTTTGGAAGATCACCTCCACCATATTCGACATGTCCTCCAAACCCTACAACAACACAAGTTACATGAAAATTTGGAGAAATTCACTTTTGGTATGACCCAAGTTCAATATCTAGGGTACATCATTGATGAGTGGGGTGTGCATGTGACCCAGCCAAGATATAAGTCATTTAGGATTAGCTAGCTGTAACCACTTTAATAGATCTCTTTAGATTTTTGAGTCTTGACAATTTCTACCACAGGTTCGTGTTGGGGTTCTCTCATATTACTTGGCCTTTGAGTCAAGTCACCAAGGGTAGAGCGAAATAAAAATTATTTTGGTATGAATCCCAATAGAAGTTGTTTTTCAAGTTGAAGCATCGCCTTTGCTCTGCACCAGTTCTCACATTACCAGACCTGCAGCAACCATTTGAGATTGAGACAGATGCCTCCAAATATGCTATTAGTGTAGTTCCCACTCAATAGGGGCATCCACTGGCATATCACAATTTGACACTTTTAGGCACATTTTGAAAGTATCCCACCTATGAAAAAGAGATGTATTCCATTCTGTAGGTTTGATGATAATGGAAGTAATAAATTCTGGGGAAGGAAACAATCATCCACACAGAACACTAACCCCTATAGTTCATACAGATGGAAGGGAAGTTGTAGAAATATCTCCATTATAAATGGTCCACATATCAGCAACAATTGCATTTGAACATTAATTACAAGAAGGGAAGCACTACTAATGTTGCATATTGCCTCAATCAACCATTGGTTATGGCGGTGACCATTGTGCTCAACTCTTGTGTGCATGAGACTTCGGGGTGGCCGCATATGTACAAGAGCAACCCAAAATTTAGAAACAAATACTAGACGCTCCTGGAAGGTAAGAAAGTTCCAAATTTTCACCTCCTGGATACACTTTTATGCCACCTAGGACACCTTTGTATTCCTTCAAACAATAATTCCAAGATGATTTCTAGGGTGCACTAAAGTCGAGTCGCTGGACACTTCAGAGTAGAGAAAATAGTGGTAGTATTGCAGAATTATTTTTATTGGTTGAACCTTCGACAAGAAGTTTGGAAGTACATCAGTTCCTACACTTCTTGTGCCATTTCCAAACCAACCATCAAGAAGAAAGTTCTATATACTCCTTTACCTACTCCTAGCCGACCTTGGGAATCCATCTCCATGGATGACATGTTAGGCCCCCCTTCTACTAAGCATGGAAAAGACTATGTTTTCATGGTCATCAACATATTCCCTAAGATGGTCATCATGGTGGCTTGCAAGAAGAGTATCACAGCAGAAGCCGCTGCTAATATCTTCTTTGAATGAGTGTGGGTACACTTTGGGATCCCACTTTCAATTATCTCAGATCAGGATAGCAAGTTCCTAATTACATTTTTTTCAAGTCTCTATTCAATGTTGGATACCAATCTCACTAACTCCACAACTCTCCACCCCTAAATTGATGGCCAAATCAAAGTCATCAATAGGATGATCATACACATTTTTCACATGTAAAACTTGAAGCATCCTAGTACATGGGATGAAAGCCTCCCCTATGTCTAGCACAACTATAATAGAACTCTCCGTATCTCAACTGGCCACAACCCCTTTTAGGTGGGGTTGGGATTCCAGCCACTATGTCCCATTGATGTGGCCATACAATTTACATCTACTCAGGCAAATTTGGATCATGTCTAGTCCAAAGCTGACAACACTAACAACTTCATTGAGCACATTCACTACATCCTTCAGTAGGTCCATGAAATATTGGACAAGGCTAATCCTAAGTACAATATGTGACATTATCATCATCGGGTGCCACACAAGTACCAAGTGGGTGACAAATTTTGGCTACATTTGCAGAAGGAGCACCTCACTAGGCCACACCGCGAGCTTCGCCTGCATTGATATGGGTCATACACCATCACCAAGGTTGTAGGGGACAATTCCTTTGAGCTCAACATTCCATCATTCCTTGGCCTGCACCCAGTGCTCAATCTAGACCACCTTCAACCATACTTTTCACCATTACTGGACACATACGACATTGCAAAACAACCCACACCGATGGATTTTAACCCATACTACATGGAAGATACAACAATTAATCAGATAATGGACACACAGATCAAGAAAAATCACCAACGGAGGATCCAACTCTATCGAGTTGTCAAAGTAGGCCAAATCTTTCACCAGGGAAAGTGGATCACCAGGGACCAGGTTCAACAGAAATTTCCTTACCTCATGGAGGCGCTAGATGCAATGGGGACCATTGCTTCCTAATGAGCTATGATTGATCCAGGTGGATATTGGTTGCCACTCACCTATTCCACCTAAGCCTCCTATCGGTTTCATCTGTTTCCTTGTTTATATCATAATTTACTATTTTTAGTATTTTTTCAGGTCTTGAAATTCCGTAGCAGTTTTGACACCCTAAACAGTGTTTTTTAAGGTCCGAAGTAGGCCCATAGCCATAGGCTAGGGCTTGTAGTGAATCCTATATTACTCAGAGATATATTTCCAAAGAGGTATCGTACGCGCCAAACGAAGATAATATGACCAAGTTATGACCTCGAGAAGTTGGCTACCCAACTAACCCTAATGGGGCCCACAAACTCTTGGCGTTCCATATCCTGGGGTTATAGTTTTGGTTGTTTATGGTTTTCCCTTGTTATTCAATAACATAAAATCTCTTGAGCCTCATTGTAACATAGTTCAAAGGCATGTAGTCGCCACATATCTTCTCAGAGATAAGCTACCATAGCTCGAGCTAGTTTATTTCCATTATGTTTGTAAGCATATTTCAGTTCTTAGAAATTAATGAAATGAAGTGTTATTTCTGCTACATCTTTATAATTGCAGTTATATTTCTATTTTTTTGTGTTCCTATTTAACTTCATATCGTTACCAATACAAGGTTGAAAGCTCTAGGGCCCATGTTAATGAACCCTTCCTTATCCTTAGATTTAATTCATTTGATACTTTATATGGGGCTATCTCTTCTCCTTCCTCCTCAACCTGTGGCCTCTTCTCCCTTATCCTTGTAGGGACTTCCTCTTCATTAAAAAAAAAATTATAATATATTGTACCTTTGGTGGTATTTTTAGATCAGTCACATCTTCCCTTTCTTATTTAATGCCTTATCCTCTTCTTTCTTCCACCTTTTCAATATTCTTTCCACACTTTTGGGAGTTAGTATGATGTCAAGAGAATCAACATATTCATATCCATCTTCAGCTATGCTCTTTTCCCCTAGTTATAGGCTCATGTAGAAATAATTCCTTCTTACCTAAAATTGGTACAATTACTCATTTTTGTTGATCACAGGCTTGGGGATTCTCAAATTTATCTAGATTTCATCCATATTACTCTATGATATTTGTCAAATACCATGTTAATAGTACTTGAAAAACATATTTTCTAGTGCAATCCATCCCTTCACACCTAACCATGATGAACTTGTAATTAGATTCCTTAGAAATAGATATATGCCCACTATCTTACCCCACAGTAGTAAAGATAAAAAAATAATGAATCTTCCATACCAAAATTCCTAGTTTTGATCAGGCACATCCATATAGTTTTAAAAATCCTCATTTACTAAGTAAAAAACTCATTTCAACTTGACTCCCTTTATACAGATTCTTATAGAACTCTATAATATTCCCAAATAGGGAAGCAACAATATTTGAACAAAAAAATGGAAAGTAGCAGTGTAAATCAATGTACAAATACAATAAACCAATATGGAGCCATTTTATTAGTCATATCAGCAGCAAAATAGTACAATATAATGGGGAAAAATCATACAACATGAGCCAACAAGCCTCCAATGAATAAACCCCCTCAAAAGTGAGGTGCTGCTAATATACAAAATGTCGGAAA
Source organism: Pinus albicaulis (assembly GCA_034641835.2). Classification (NCBI taxonomy): domain Eukaryota; kingdom Viridiplantae; phylum Streptophyta; class Pinopsida; order Pinales; family Pinaceae; genus Pinus; species Pinus albicaulis. Next base: position 668,798,348 of record CM076579.1, on the reverse strand, counting down.
GCTGCTACAACGCAGTCATGATGAGCAGAGCTACAATATGAGAACATTAAAATACATAAAATAATTGATATATGCCTCAAGAGATGGTATACATAAATAACAAGGCTCTATATCACTTTCCCTAGCCAACCCAAGAGGGTTTCTAGCAATACACCCAAAAATACAAATGGTGAACCAAAGCCCTAGGGATGAGGATTCACTACAGTAGAATAACTAGGAGATATGGCTAAAGCTGATATAGAAATATGTTTCTCTCCTCCAATAGACTCTCCAGGTGAAAGGTCAATCCCTCCACTAAAGAACCAACTCCCCAAATCATGCACAGAAACTACCCCTGCAACTGATCTCTGAAATTACGCAGTCATGGACTGAAACTATGTTGTAGGTGGTGGTGGTAGCTTGGCCTGGTGTCAAATGGTGATAAAATTCTCAATTACCTTCCTTTCTAGCCCTCCAATGGAAAGGCTACCTCTCCATTGAAACACAAGCTCAGAAAATGGCCCTACAAACCCTCCACAACTTCTGCCCTGCAACACAACACAAATATGGAAGAAACTGTGATGTATAGTAAGACTAAAGCTTTGGCCTAATGCTAGAATGTGGAAATGCAGCTCAATCACCTCTCCTGAGTGGGCACTCGAAGTCCCTTGTGGATGAGGGTGGGATTCCCGCTCGGGAACACCCTTGTGCTAAACAACTCTGCAGTCTCCGCTAAAAAGTTGAAGAGAGAAACAAGTCATACAAACCATAGAAAAAATAATAATCAAAGACATGCCTTATATGGCTGCCATACCCTTCCTTATATTCTTGGTGAGCTTCCTCACCTTGGATCCCACTCATTAAAGCCACTACTTCCATGCATGGAGTCTCCCTCCAAAACTGCATTGTCCCTCAATGAATTTCACTCCTTCCATACCAGCGATGTTGATTTGTTTAAGGTTGACCCGGTCTACATGCTGCATTCCATTTTCACACACAAGGGTGCTTAATCAAGCTACTAAGATGACCTCCATTCACATTAGGAGTGATTTTATTCCTACTAAGGAGATTTATGGGTCTCCATACCCTTCTTATTCTTCTAACTAAGAATAAAAAACAAAATTTAATATTCCAACTAGCTTAAAGCTAATTGGGAATATTAGAGCCCTCCCCTCCCAAATGTTGCTTGTCCTCAAGAAAATGTAACAGTGAGTGCTGAAACTCTTCTCCTCCTTCCTTGGTGACACCTCCATGTGATAAGATCTCCTCATGAACCAAGTGTCTCCCAATCAATCCCTCCATGAAATGCTCCTCCCATGTGCTCATGAGATGCCAATGACTCACCTCATAACGAAAAAAAAGATCCAATGTAGCATTCATGGTTTACCGAGTGTTCTCCCTGAACATGAAACATAAAAAACATGGAGAATCTCACTCCCAATGGGCATATTCAATCCTTGCATCCTTCCTCCAATCATGCCCACAATAATGATAAGGACATCATCAATGTATGGGATCATAACCAAGGATACATACGCTGCCATATGTAATACTGGAGGAGGATCATAGTCCCACATGTGGAACTAGCACAATATGTTTCCTGACTATCTCAGAACATCATATAATAAGTGGTTTCCCCACCACTTTTTTGCTACCATAGTCTTCTCACATGCTTGGAGAAGGTGAGTAATGTTTGGTGCCAATGGAGCACACCTTGAATGATATGTCATATCCCTAAATCCTCCTAGGGAGTGGCCATGCTCAACACTGTTTATGGCCCCAAGTTGACCATGAATTTTACAAGGAAGAGTGCCCCCACTTGGAGCAATGGCCTGCACATGTATGGTAAAGGAATGCAAATACTCATCTACTAAATCATTATGCACAAAAACATGATCCTTACCATATACCTTGATCGAACTAATGGAGTGGCTCATAGATGTGTCCCCTCTCATTCCCAATGAGGAAAGAGGTGGTTGTGATAAATATATCAAATATTTATGTCTCTTCTCCATCTCCAAATGATCCATGCATCTCCCACTATGATGATGCATCTCCTCTTCAAAGCCTTCCCAAGTAAATCCCTCCATGATGGTATGGTATGCTCTCATGGAATAAGAGTGACTGAAGATAAAATATCCATGTGTTGTATGTAGTAACTTCTCCTTGAGCTTGGATGCTCTAGATAAGAAGATCCTACTCCGATATTAGATGAACCCATCTCTTACTAAATATCCCTCATCCAATAGCTGGCCATCAAGTATCCTACATGTAAAAAGATCCTTGGAGTAATCCACCAACAATTGGGATCTCCAATAAGGATCTATCCTCCATAGTGACACCACTGATGATCTATCTGTAAAGCAACTGTCATGTGGCTACCCCCTTCTTTGGCATCTCCCATACCAAAGTCACATACCAGGATGTTGCTATCCTTCCTCTGATTCTCCTCTTGTAGCTGCCCATGCTCAAGTAAAGGTTGAAGCTTTTGGAGGTTAGTCTTCCATGGGAAGCTTCACCTATCCCAAACTTCCTGAGTTTGGCCAATGTATGCATGAGTGGCCACCATCCTCTACTATGTGTGGAATATTTCTCCCCAAGTGGAAGTATCTTCTGAGCCTCCAAATTCAAGGAGTAGTCTCCTTGCACCATGATGGTGCCATCCTCCATCCCTGGATCATCCTCTCTCAGCGCAAGATGTGGGGTGAGAGTGGGTAATGATGATATTGGGAGAATGTCTCCCTCCTCCTTGAGCCTACCCAAGACTCTATGTGTTTTTTCATGACCTCCCAATGTTCCCACTCCTCCTGGATCTATGAGTGGTGCAACATTTTTTGAGACATTTCTCACCAACTCCTGATTAAGTGGCCTCTCAGGAGGAATGCCACTAAACAATAATGTCTCATGGGCCAAAGTCAACTACATAACTGATAGGATTGTTAGGTCCTTGCTTCCACTGTGCAAATCCAACTCTATTTTCTATGTAGAAGTTGCATGTGAGGGATATGTGTGCATGCCCCTAATCATCTGATGTTTGCCACTCTTTCTGTCCATACACTCCATCTGCAAAGTCTCCCAATTTGTGGTGACCTTCCCCAAAGTAATTAACCACTGCACACCCAATATCAGATTGGTGTCAGGTATGTCAACCACAAAAAAGTGATCATTCAACGTATATGTTCCCATGGTGATAGATAAAGATGGAACATAATGCATGCACTACATAGTTCTAGCTCCTGGGACCAAAACTAAAAATCCCTCAAAATCATTAGTCGCCATTTCCATCCTCTGCACTAGTTGGGGATCAATAAAGTTTTGTGTAGCCCCACTGTCAATCAAAACTGAAACCCTCTGATCCTGAATGGAACCTCGAACCCTCAAGGTCAAGTACTTGGGTACTCCTCTCAATGATGCAAGGGCCCCTCCAATTCAAGAAAATGCTCCATTCCCACCTCTTGGTGGTGGTGGATCCTCTCCTGCTATCCCAACATTGTGACCTCCTTCTGGTTCCTCTTCTTCTTCCTCCTCATCATCAGAAAATACATCTATATAGTGTGCCTTCCTTGTTGCACATCTATGTCCAGGTGCCCATGATTCTTGGCATGTGAAGCAAAGCTTCCTTCTCCTCAAGTCTCTTCGTACATCATCACTAAGAGGTACTTTGTTTTGGCCATATTTTGAAGGATTAGCCTTCTCATCTTTTCCCTTTGACTTTTGCTAAAATGTTGCCTTTGCTCTTGGCAAGGCATATTGTAGATCTCTAGAACTTTTAATGGCATCTTGAAGGGTATTAGGTTTGGTATATTTAACCAACCCATGTAGAGGTTCTGCTAGCCCATAAATAAACATATAGACCCTCCTTGCTGCAGATAAATCAGGAACCATAACAGAAAGTTTTATAAATTTAGAAATATAAGTTTCTTTATTACCTGATTGTTTGAGCTTAGTTAGCCCAATGAAAGGTGCCTCCAGGTCTCTTCAATCAAACCTCTCCACCAACCTCCTTGTGAACTCTGAATATGCAATCACATTGGCATGACCCAATGTAGAAATACCATGAAACCACCAATCATGTGCTTCAACCTCAAGGTGAAGCACTGCTATTTTGATAGCCTCCATCTCCGGTACTTGGTTCAACTAGAAGTATATGTCTAGCTTCTCTACGCATGATTCGGCAATGCATTTTGATGACCCATCAAAAGTGGGTAAGAAAATCTTCCCATAGTCCGGTGAAGATCATTGATAGGAATTTGCCTTCTGTGATCCATACAATGTGTATACAAACTTTCGATGAAAATCATATGTATTAAAATTTTGTCAACGCGTTTCGAACCAACGAATGTGGTTCATCATCAGGACAAGATGAGAAATCTGATCAAGAAACCTGTTTAAATAGATAAGACAAGCATCAACTAGCTGTTGTAAAATAACAGCTATTTTGACTAGAATAAGGAATTTAGTTATATTTTATCATATTTTAATTTTATTGAATTTTAATTTAATTATATTTAAATCTTAATTTTATTAAATTTGAGTAATATTTTTATTCCTACTTTTTAATAATTTAATATAACACTTTTTAATATAATTTAATATTTTAGTACTTTAAATTATATGTTATATAATTACAATTCATTAATAGTTATATGAAAGTAAATAAATAAATAAATAATAATAATAATAATAATTTATTTAATTTACTTAATAGGTAATTTTATTAATTTCAAAAAAATAAAAATATAAAATAATAATAATAATAATAATATAATCATAATAATACAATAAAAGGAGCAAACAGGGAGACAGAAACCGGGAGCGAGAGTTGAGGGAACGACAAGAGGGAGCACAGAGGAAGAGACAAGGCAACTAAGAGTGAAGGGAATGAATCCAGCGTCTGCTAACACTCCACCCATAATCCCTATTAAGGTTAACCAACCTCTTTTCAATTTCCAAGCTTCCCTCAACTTGCGGCGGTGGAAATGGTCAATCCTTGCAATAACCTCAACATCTTCAATACAAATGTGATGATTTGTCTTCTCAGCATGCTCTGCTAAGGAAGAGGGCCGAGATCTACTATGTCTAAGGTCAGCGACATGTTCATGAATTATTTGATTAATTGATCGAGCAGTTTCACCAATGTAAGGTGTCCCACAGGAGCACGAAATCAAGTAAACACCCTTACCATATTCCTTAGGGAAAATCAGGTCCTTAACAGATCTAAGCGAACTCCGAATGGTGCGGAAGGGCTTTAAGGTTGAGGAAACATTATGTTTCTTCAAGATCCTAGAGATTTTATCAGTAGTACTTGGATAAACGGAAGGTGAACTCCAGATAACCGATCACAAAGATCTTTCTTAACCCTAGGACCTTTTTCAGCTTTTTGAAAAGCTTTAAGACATTGAACCCTGCTATAATCGTTCTTACTAAAAACATTAAAGAGATGAGATTTCTCACCTTCAAAGTGGTGTTCATCGAAGATTCTAAAGGCTCTAGTGACTAGGGTACTGAGAACCCCAAGCGTCTAAGCCGGGAAATGATGAGAACTAGCATGTAAATACCGCTCAGTATGCGTCTTCTTTCTAAAGACTTGATGAGAGAAGGAAACATCATCATTCCTCGAAAGAAGGACATCCAGAAATGGAAGGCTGCCATCCACTTCGAATTCCATGGTGAACTTAATGAAGTCAGATTGATCATTAAGATGCTGGAAGAAAAGGTCCAACTTCTCTTTTCCATGGGGCCAAACCATACAAGTGTCATCAACAAACCTTCTCCAAAGCCTAGGTTGAAAAAGGGAAGAGAAAAGGGCCTTAGATTCGAAGTCTTCCATGAAAATATTAGCCACCACAGGTGAAAGGGGGGAACCCATGGCCACACCACAAGTCTGTTCAAAAATTCACCCTAGAAACTAAAGAAAGTCGAGGTTAGACAGATCTGAACGAGATGAGCAGTATCAGGATCAGTGACCAGAGAAATGACATCAATGGATTCCTTAATGGGAATGCAAGTGTATAATGAGACAACATCAAAACTTAAAAACCTATCTTCTGGATTCAACTTAATGTCTTTCAATTCATTAATAAAGGAGGAAGAGTTTTTAACAAAGGACTCGGTGCAACCCACAAGAGGTTTTAGCTTACTGGCTAAAAATTTAGCGAGTAGATAAGTCGAACCATCGATGGTGTTGACAATGGGGCGAAGGGGGGCTCCATCCTTATGAATCTTAGGAAGACCATAAATCCTTGGAGTGAGGGGATTAATTTCAGTAAGCTTTTTACTTAGGGAGCCAACAGTGCTACTCGATTTTATCGCCAAAGCAACTGCTTTAGAAACTTTGTTAAGGGGATTTCTATCCAGCTTCTTATAGCTTCCACTACTAAAAATATGATCCAACATCTTATTACGATAATCCTCCTTGTTTAAAATAACCGTAGCACCTCCCTTATTTGCCTTAAGAACAACAATGTCCTGGTTACTGTTTAAGGATTTAAGAGCGTCAAACTCAGGTTTACTAATGTTGCTCTTAGGGGGCTTAGATTTTTGGAGGATCATGGAACAATCTTGCCTGATGGTATCTTTAGTAGCATCAAGTAAATCTCTAATCCCATATTCTATATCACAAATGATGTCATGAATAGGAATTTTTTTAGGAGCAAGAGCATAATTATGGCCCTTCTCCAATAAACTGTGGAAATGATGATCAAAGGAAAAACGAGAAAGATTAATAACAGTCCTATTTAATGAGAAAGAGAAAGATTTGAAATTACTCTTATTATTATTATTATTATCATTATTAATTTTATTATTTAAATTATTAGTATTATTATTATCATTATAGTTAATACTCATATGGTTTTTATTATTAATAATATGATTTTCGTTACTAATATCCATGCTATTATTATTATTAAGATTCTTATTATTATAACTATCTATAATTTTAATATAGTTATTAAAAGTATTATTATTATTAATTTGAAACGAATTGTTACTATTAAAACAATTCAACAACGGATTATCAAAAAGGCCAAACGAGGGATCAAGTAATGAAGACGAAGACGAAGACGAGGAAGGCATACCCGAGTGCGAAGGCGGGGAAAGTTGGGCCTGGTCAATCACGGTGCTACCAAGGACCATCAATTCCATAAGAGACGGGATTGGAGAGGACAGACGGGATCCATCATCATCGAATCCACGTAAAACAACATGCATCATTGAGGAGGAATGAACAACGGTTTCTCTCATCCCGGAAGAAGAAGACTGAGTAGGATCTGAATCTTTCATCCCGTCCTTAACGAGGAAGGCCAATTTACCATCGTGGACCTGAGCAGAAGAAGAAAGCTCAGTGTCGGATGAATCAGGGGGCGTCAATAAAGGAGAATCTGGAATGATGGCCATAAGGGACTAAGAAGACTCCAGTTTAGCCGATGTAGCTACAGAAGGAATAAACCCTGGAGAACACGAAGTCGCTGGAAAAATAGACTCCTCTGAACCGTTTACCATTTGATGCCCAGAAATAGAAGCGGGACTCATAGTCGGTAAGCGGAGAATACAGGAAGGAGCAGGCTGGGACGATGTCTGCGATGATAAATCAAAATTCAGAATAAAAGACCCTAAAGCACCAATCTGACAACCATTAACTCTGCTGTTGGAGCTGCACCTTATCTCAGAAACGCAGGAAGAATCTTTGGATAATCTGAGAAATTTGGAAAGATACTTCTTATTGCATAATTCCTTCCAATGACTGGCTTTTAAAGCAGAGCGAGCCTCAACTACAACCCAAATATCAGCCGGAATTAAATAAGAAAATTCTAGATGAGATGAAAGTAGCCTCCCAGACAAGAGATCGAGGCATTTTCTAACCCTCGAAATATCATACCTGATAATGCTAAGGTTGCCTAAAATAAAAATACGATCATTTCTGGAGTTTCTGAGGGGATGTTTAATTTTGGCGAACAATGGAACCAAGCAGGAGTCTCCACATATTTTTATAAAGTTTAGATCAAATTTCATCTTACATACCCGCAAACGTGCCCTTTCAAAATGATGAGCAGGGTTTCAATATTAGGAATTTGGCTTTTGTGATCCTTAAAATGTGTATACAAACTTTCGATGAAAATCACATGTATTAAGATTTTTTCGACGCGTTTCGAACCAGCAAGTGTAGTTCATCATCAGGGCAAAATGAGAAATATGATCAAGAAACCTGTTTAAATAGATAAGAAAAGCATCAACTAGCTGTTGTAAAATAACGGCTAGTTTGACTAGAATAAGGAATTCAGTTATATTTTATCATATTTTAATATATTTTAATTTTAATTTTATTATATTTAAATCTTAATTTTATTATATTTGAATAATATTTTTATTCCTACTTTTTAATAATTTAATATAATACTTTTAAATATAATTTAATATTTTAGTACTTTAAATTATATGTTATATAATTACAATTCATTAATAGTTATATGAAAGTAAATAAATAATAATAATAATAATACTTTATTTAATTTACTTATTAGGTAATTTTAATAATTTAAAAAAAAAAAAACCATAATAAAAATAATCATAATAATACAATAAAAGGAGCAGACATGGAGATAGAAACCGGGAGCGAGAGACTAATCCTCCACCTCTATTGTGATGACGGGGTGTCCTATTTTCCTTGATTTGACAGAACTCTTGAAAGCTCAAATGGTCTTTGAATCTCTGATATTAAGACTCATACTCAAGAAAATAATCTTCAAGAGTTTCTTGTTCTTGAAACCCTCCATTTCCCACTACTAAAAATGTAGGCATTGCAGAGCATTGGGAAACATGTTGCTTCATTGTTTGATCACTCCAGTGATGAGAAATGTCGTAGCCTTCTCCATGTACAAACCCTTTAGGGGATTCTTTATGTCTATCCATCCTCATCTCCTTTATTTCTCTTGCAATATCTTGCATAGTTCGAAAAAGAAGCTTGGGATACTCCTCCTCATCTTCTCCTGATAAGGGATTTTTTCCCTTGTCTTATTTATCATCTGTATAATCATATCTTCGGTTTATTCTTTTGATATACCTCTTCTCTCTATCTGTGAGAGGATCTCCTTCTTATGATGACATATTGGCTTAGATGCACAGGCTGAGCCAAGATTATGCTCCGATACTCCTATAATATTCCCAAATAGGGAATCAGCAATATTTGAACACAAAAATGGAAAGTAGTAGTGTAAATCAATGTGAAAATAAAATAAACCAATATGGAGCCATTTTATTAGTCATATCAGTAGCAAAATAGTACAATATAATGGGGCACAAATCATACAACATGAGCCAACAAGCCTCCAATGAATAAACCCACTTAAAAGTGAGGTGCTACTAATATATAGAATGACGGAAATCTGCTACAACACAGTCATGATGAGAATAACTATAGCATGAGATCATATAATGAAATAAAATAATTGACATATGCCTCAGGAGATGCTATACATAAATAACAAGGCTCTATATCACTTTCCCTAGCCAACCCAAGAGGGTTTCCGGCAATACACCAAAAAATACAAATGGTGAACCAAAGCCCTAGGGCTGAGGATTCACTGCAGCAGAATAACTAGGATATATGGCTTAAGCTGATATAGAAATATGTGCCTCTCCTCCAATAGACTCTCCGGGTGAAAGGTTGATCCCTCCACTGAAGAACCAACTTCCCAAATCATGCACAGAAACTACCCCTGCAACTGATCTCTGAAATTACGCAGTCATGGACTGAAACTATGTTGTAGGTGGTGGTGGTAGCTTGGCCTGGTGCCAAATGGTGATAAAATTCTCAAGGACCTTCCTTTCTAGCCCTCCAATGGAAAGGCTACCTCTCCACTAAAACACAAGCTCAGAAAATGGCCCTATAAACCCTCCACAACTTCTACCCTGTAACACAACACAAATCTGGAAGAAATTGCATTGTATAGTAAGACTGAAGCTTTGGCCTGATGTCAGAATGTGGAAATGCAGCTCAATCACCTCTCATGAGTGGGCACTCGAAATCCCCCGAGGATGAGGGTGGGCTTCCTGCTCGTGAACACCCTTGTGCTAAAAAGCACTACAGTCTCCGCTAAACAACTGCAGAGAGAAACAAATCATACAGACCATAGACAAAATAATAATCAAAGACATGCCTTTTATGGTTTCCATCCCCTTCCTTATATGCTTGGTGAGCTTCCTCACCTTTGGCCCCATTCATTAAAGCCACTACTTCCATGCATGGGGTCTCCCTCCAAAATTGCGTTGTCCCTCAATGAATGCCACTCCTTCCATACCAATGCTGTTGATTTGGTCAAGGTTGACCCAGTCTACATGCTCCAGCCCCTTTTCACACACAAGGGTGCTTAATCAAGCTACTAAGATGATATCCATTCACATTAGGAGTGATTTTATTCCTACTAAAGAGATTTATGGGTCTCCATACCCTCTTATTCTTTTAACTAAGAATAAATAATAAAATTTAATATTCCAACTAGCTTAAAGCTAATTGGGAATATTACAAACTCACCTATTTGGCAAGTTTGGAACACAACAATAGACAATGGTTGCACTACTAGACTATTTTATAGGGAATATTTCATTGCTACAAACACTTCTTTACAATGGAACACACCTATTTGCTCCTCTTCTCCTTCTTCACCCTCCACCGCCAATCATGAAGAAAACATGGAAAAGATGGTATTCTCCTCTTGTGGTAATTGATGATATCCTAGATTTCATCTTCATCAATATTAACATGGATTTTAAATTAAATTTCCCTAGTATGGCTCCATGAAATCATAATCTTGACACAGTTCATTAGAGCTACCAAAGCACTAATCCATGGGACATGCAATAATATAATAGTACTTCAATTGAACAATTACTGAATGGAAAGTAGCAACTTTTTTTGGTCTCCCACCCTTTCTATTGTATTTGTGGTGTTATCTCAAGTAATTAGGAGACATTGTGAATTTTATAATCTATTAATGCCAATTACTCCATGAACCCTTTCATATGCTCATTTTTCCTAGAAAACTATACCCATGGACCAAACAAATCCTTGGGGAAGATAGGATCCTTATAATCCATGATAGGGAAATTTGTTTAATTGGTTTTTTTTTTTTCCTTTCCTCCTTGGCCCATCATGCCCCTCCCAAAAACTCTTGTCACTCAAGACATTCTTCTAATGACCCAAGGCTAAGAGATCCCTAACACAACTAGTGATAAACCCACAAAACTAGTAAGAGGGGTTATACTATTACAAAACATATATAAATATTAGGTCGCAACTCCTAATGCATATTCCTTAACCACATTTTCCTTCTTTCCATCTCTCTTTTTTTTTACAGGTGCAACGTTGGTTCTAAAATTTTACTACAATATTTTGAAACATAATTGATTTCCTTCTCTAACAAAATTTAGATGATAAAGCACTATTTCTACCAAAACTAACACTACTTAAAGCATGTTCCATCATGACCATTAATTTTATATCCCATATCCTTCCTATTCAATGCAAATCCCTAACAAAATTTACCTTGATATAGTCATTAATTTAAACATTATTCTTAATTTCAAAGAATATATTAATGTTTTTGCTTTATAATTAAAATATGGTGTCAAAAGATCTTAGCTTGAGTGGTTTGGTGAACAATTTGTTTCCCTAGCTGTGTGGGTTCAAGTCTACGAAGACATGTTGTACCTGGCCCATTTGTGGCATTTATGAAATAGTTGTAATGGTGTAATAGTCACAGTCGATATTTCAAGGTTACCGTTTCTATAGAAATTATAATTCTCAGTTAAAAAAATAATAATAATTTATAAAATTGTTAATGTATTGATGTTGTATAAAAGTGTGGATAAAATTTATACATGTTTAGGTATTAGCTTGAATATCTTATAACTTGCTTAATTGAAGTTTCCATTAAGATTAATTCAAAATATATATTTGGCATCTAATAAAATATACTAGAATGGTTTAGAAACATTGTTTGGAAGCACCAAGTAGGTTTGTCAAGCAATGGCTAGGGCTAATGTCTAAATAAATTTCCTTTTACACCCCTTAGGTCTTAAAAAGGGCTTGTGCAACCAATATTAAGATGGAGTTTTATTTATTGGTAGTGTTGAGTAGAAATTATATTAATGTTATTTGCTAATGAAAATTTTTCTCTTTGTGAGAGGCATTTTATTAGAAAATCAACAATGAATTTTTCTCTTTATATTGAGTCAATATACCTACTTTTTCTTATATCTTACATTTTGACAAGTTTTAGATGGAAAATTTTCCCTAGAAGTAAGCTAGATTCCTTGGAATCCAAATTTTTTATAGTAGAGACTTTAAATCACCAAAAATAATGTATTTGATTAGACTCTTCTAGGCTAGGCACCATAAAAAATGCCCAGGTTTTATCTATTACCCCCTCAAGAGAGCCATTAATGACACCAGGTATTTATTCTATTTTTCATCTTAGAAATAAACCATATTCAGTGACCTTTTTTCATAGATATTGGGTTTTAGGTGGAATTCCAAATTCTTCAATCTTTAGCCTAAGTTAATTACCTAGTAAGGGAACAATTGGAATAAATAGTTTTTTTCTAGTTCTATGATGCCCCACATGGAAATGTTGGATTATCAATATTTACAATCATGTCAACTGATTTAGAAAATAAATTTAAAATGTTTTAAAATTTCTTAATTATCATTATATTTCCTTCATATAAAATCAAAATATCATCCACAAATAATAGGTGTGTGATGTTACATGTTAGGCCAAAGTATGTCCCTTTCAAACTATGATGATATACAACCACTTTTATTAACCCAATAATACCTTTAAGCTACTAATATTCTTATTAAGCTACGTACAGGATATAACGTGCAGACTTATCAATGTTGTCTCAGTACCTATGTTGGACCCTAAAGCAAGGAAAAGGATGTGTATATACTAATTTTGTTTGATATGTGTTTCCAGAATTAAGAAAAGGTCATGTAAGATAAAGATAAGGGCAATCTACTTAAAGGAAGAATTTTCTGAAATCAAGACAGTGATTATAAGAAGAAAGGTAGACCTAAATGTGGGAGAAAGTGAGGAAGGGAAATCAAATATTTACCTTCCTAACTACATTTCAAGGAATTCAGTTATAAGTGAAGATAATTATGTCCCTACATTTGACTGAGCATCAAGAAGTGTAATTTGGAGACTGAGTTCTCTAGTCCTAGTGCAAAATAGTGGAGAGTGGCGTAGACGAGAAGAATTAAGTTTGAAGAAGTTGTGACAAGGCCTTGGAATCATATCTAGGTCAGGGATCTGAGACTTGGTCATTGTACTTGTCATTTGAAGATCTATAAGAAGAATTATTTGTGGGTTTTCCTCTCCAAGAGGGAGAGGTTTTTCCCTGGCTCTAGGAGCCTAATTTGTGTGTCTCGTGTACTTTGATAATTGACTTGATGAAATATTAACTAAGCTAAAGAAGAGAATACATAAGTAAGCTCACAAATAATTATCAAGAAGAGAATTTGTATTAACCTACAGCCCTCCAAATTCTCAACATGGTTTCAGAGCTAAAGTGCTAGAAAGGGCATAGAGACGCTCAAGGATCAGATTTCATGGAAGGCATCAAAGCAAGGATTTGATTAGAAGAAATTTCATTGCCATATCAAAGTATAGCCATCAAAAGCTTCAAGGCAAGTTACCCATCATCCTTGATATTTCAAGGAAGCAGTAGCACATCCTCATCAATCACCATTCAAAGGAAGCATCAACCATCTTCAAATTAATCAAGTTGATAGAAGAAGAAAATAATCTACTCAAGTAAGTATATCTATGACTTTATATGAATCTATTAAAATGTCTCCTTTGCAAAGAAAGAAACAAATTGTTTGGGGTTTCAAAATTTCCATAGAAAACAAGGAAAATGTCATGCCAAATTCATGAAGGGAGATATAAGAGCCCAAAGGATTCTTAGAGAATCCATAAAAGACTCGGTCATCTCCAGTGTACCAAATATATAATCATCAAAAGAAGTATATAAAAAATTTGTGGAGATATTCTTTGTGAGTACTACAGGAGAAGCAATCTCTCTAAACAAACTGCAGGAACTAGGAGAAGACTATAGGGATGCTAAATTATCTATGAGAAGAATGGGGAAACTTCACTTCAGGATTTTATAGGAAGATAGAAGCCACAACATTCCATTATTTATGGTATCTATGTAAAATAGAGGAAACAAGACTAAAGGCCAAAGCTGATATAGGACCAAGTGAAGAGAATCATGCCTTTGCAGCCTCATACAGGAATAAAGGAAGATTCAGAAAATTTGGCCCTCAGAATAAAAGAAGAAATATGGACAACGTGCGATGCTTTGGATGTAATGAGCTTGGGCATTATAAAAAATATTGTCCTAAATATAAAAAGGACAAGAGGAAAAAGGAAGAATCCCATGTCACTTATGAAAGAGAAGAACCTGATGCTAAAATATCTAAGAAGGAGGAAGCAAGAGATCTCTATTATGATTGAGATCATCTTTCTCTTTAAGTGATATTTGATTGGTTGTAAAATTGTATGATAGCAATGTACATTAAGAAGCATCTCGATAGAAGCATGGAGGAGCTCTTAGTGAAACAACATCTGGAAAACCTCTCTACTAAAGTAAAGTAGTCATCAGATCAAGGGTCATCATGGAGACAAAATTTTTGGATGTGATGACGTATTGATGAAGCAGGTCAAAGGAATGAAGCTCTTCATTCAAGAGAAACCGCTACGGGATGACTCAAGGAAAATAGGTATGAGGTATGCAGACATATATCTTGATATTGGATGCTGTGAAGTCATGTCATATGGTTGTAGGTAATAGACCTCCATATTTAGAAGTATGATCTATGAAGAAGGATCTCTCAGTTCACTGACAGATGAAATCAACATAATATGACCTCATAGAATATGAGGTGGTTGTACATAAACAAGAAACTAGAAAACTTGTAATATCTTGGGAATGAAGAATGTGTAGATAGGAAGAGATCATGAAATGCAACCATGTCAAGAGGTAGTTATCATCCAGAGGCCAAGAAGATGTGACTAGGAGATCTCCTGGGAAGATATGTAGACTTTGACGGAAGTTTGGTAAAGAAGAAGACCCTTGGAAAAAACATATCATTAGGAGATGTTTCAATATGTATGAAGGATTTCGATGCCTACATGAATATTTCATGGTGAAAGATCATCACTAAGGTAACTTTTGTTCTAAAAGTTCATATGAATATGTTTATTTGGATAAATTTGTGCAGGGTTTCTAATCATGAGAAAGGATGTATGATCCTTGGAGATGATTCGAAGGAAAGCAGCATGGCACAATGATGGACCAGATAAGGAAGACTGATGAATCACTTTCTGATAGTGGACATGACTCATAATTCATGGATGATCTATGCCCTATGAAGCCTAAAGTTGAAGATTCCTCAATATAGAAATCCATGACATTGAGGGGAGGAACTCTTCATGAGTAGATGGATTGTTGCTGCAGGACCCTGGTTGATGAGGAGCCTGGTGGTAAGTTTCTTGCTTGGAAGAAACTTGAAATATTTCCTTCCTGTGTTAAGAGGGAGTGACGTATGTGATTCTCTGTTACATGTGTCATGCACTAGACCAGGACTAACAACCGTACGTCTTAGTGAAGGCCATGTGAAGAGAATGGATAGACACATCATTTTGGTCTTCACCTGGAAGAAAGAATGGAGGATTGGGTAATCATCTGGCATCCGATACTCTTTGAGAATGAGATAGGGCATTTAATATAAGAGTAGTCGTGGACCGATATTCTTTGAGGGTTGGCTACCCAAGAGGAGAATAGTCCAAGAAGGTCATACTCTGGGAACACCTAGGTGGTGTATGTACCTTGGAGAGACGATGACTATGGTGTCTATTAGTCATGTGTCTCACCAGCATTGTAGCCCATTGTCTCGTTGAGAGATGGGGTTGTTAGTCAAGGCCTTGCACTAGGACAATGCTAGTTGATATGATGCTATACAGATGTGATACCAATCTGATTCTTATTATGAGATTCTTCAGTTTGAAAGTGACCATGTACCTATATGAATAACTGCCTAGTTAAGAGGGAGTGTTGAAAAGTGTAACTAGGTAGGTCTTCATATTGACTTTGTAATTATGAATTTATGTAAAGTATAAGATAAATATAATAAAATGTATTTTGTACTTGCTTCATGGGTTTCATGAGCAAGAGTTTATTATAGGTTAGTAGAATTCTTCTTGATGTCTATCTAGGTTTTTGTCTTCTAGATATAAATGTAACATGTGTTATATATATATATATATATGAATCATCTAGTCTAAGAAATGCTCCAAGACCTGGTCAGAGAAAATGTGAATAAAATTCCTTAATTCAACTCTACATCAGGTTAAAATTTAAGCTATTATGATGGGTTACAATTCGGCCTGAATGGTAAAGTAGTAGTCAGCCTAAAAGACACTATGATTGTCTATATATATATATATATATATATATATATATATATATATATATATATATATGGTCTACGGTTCATTTGGGAACATGAAATTTGATCACATCTGAGACAGTTTGATGAAGCTAGTGAAAAACACATCTCTAAAGCATCATACAGATACATCTCAGTCTACAGTGAGGATAAAAGAATATTGCGGAACTAGCCGAGTTAAAAAATTGAGGATAGAATTTAACTTACAACAGACATCACTGAGTAAAGAATGAGGACATCACTAAGTAAGCAAAGCGGATATCACACAGATTATGATGCGGGTGCCTTTAAGATTACGATGCAGATATCTCAAGATTAGTATGCAGACATCTCCAAGAAGTATGTGTGGCTCTCTTTGAAAATACAGTGTGGATGAAAGACAAAAAATAGTGCAGGTTTAAGAGGAAGAGAAGTGCGAAAATTTAAGGTAAGTAAGTGTGAATATATATAAGGAAAATCAGCGTGGAGAACTGTGCGGTTTTACTGTGCATGAAATGCGGACTTTGAGAGCTACGTATAGGATATAACGTGTAGACTTATCAACGTTGTATCAGTACCTATGTTGGACCCTAAAGCAAGAAAAAGGGTGCATATATACTAATGTTGTTTGATATGTGTTTTCAGAATTAAGAAAAGGTCATGTAAGATAAAGATAAGGGAAGTCTGCTTAAAGGAAGAATTTTCTGAAATCAAGACAGTGATTATAAGAAGAAAGGTAGACTTAAAGGTGGGAGAAAGTGAGGAAGTTAAATAAAATATTTACGTTCCTAACTAAATTTCAAGGAATTCAATTATAAGTGAAGATAATTATGTCCCTACATTTGACTAAGCATCAAGAAGTGTAATTTGGAGACCGAGTTCTCTAGTCCTAGTGCAGAACAATGGAGATTGGCATAGACGAGAAGAATTAAGTTTGAAGAAGTTGTGACAAGGTTTTGGAAGCATATCTAGGTTAGGGGTCCGAGTCTTGGTCATGGAACTTTTCATTTGAAGATCTATCAGAAGAATTATTTGTAGGGTTTCCTCTCCAAGAGGGAGAGGTTTTGCCCTGTCTCTAGGAGCCTAATTTGTGTGTATCGTGTACTTTGATAATTGACTTGATGAAATATTAACTAAGCTAAAGAAGGGAAGACATAAGTAAGCTCACAAGTAATTATCAAGAAGAGAATTTGTATTAAACTATAGCCCTCCAAATTCTCAACACCTCGTTCCCCACATTTTTTTTCCATTCCAAATTGTCAGGATTAAAAAAACTAGGGAATCAGTAGAATAACCTAATTAACTAAGCTATAGTAGCTCAAGGGTCCTCCATGAAAATGTTTTATCTTTTCAAAAAAAAATTATATTTTACCTTCCATTTGCATATCTGTAAAATAATTTGGTATTTTCATTACCTTGTTGAAGCCAAATGGCTTTCCTTTCAATCCTCCATTTTCTCATTTTTTATTCCAGTAACTTCGCCTCCAAATTCTAGGCCTCGTTAGATACCCGTTGACGGTGTTGAATATCGCCAACATGCAAGGCAGTCTCCATGATCAAAAGTCCCAATTAGACTTTGTGTTTTTTAGTGTGGGATCCCTTATGGAAATAAGGCTCGACTACCATATATTCTTAGAGAAATGACTTGGGTACAATGTTAAGCATGACAGATTAATGCACAGGTTCTTTCGGATTATAAATTGAGTATTCCTTGTGGAATTTTCAACTGCGTAATGTATCAAGTTTATTCTACCAAAAGGGGAGAGAAAAGTGAGTCTTTTAAATACAAGTAATAGTACTAATCTAGAAAAGAGACATGAGAATGTACATATGAATGAACTGTTGGGTAACTAGTGAAATAGTTCACATAGAAGCATCGATTGTTAAAACACATACACCATTCCTTCAATAAGATAAGTACCAAAGCCACTGAAATAGCTCAATTTCCATAGTATATATGAAAACAACATATATTGCAAACATTCAAAGAGTATTCTTATGATATTTATGACATATGCATGAAAATGTGTTGGCTCAACGAGCTTCTGAATTAAGAAAAAATTCCAAGATACATCAAAACAATGAACACCACTATTCCTAATAGTGGAGTGTTAGAGCAACCACTTGCTCCTCCAAAAGAAATATTTTCCTTTCTAATTCCTGGTAGGAGGACCCAAGGTTAAAAGTAATTTTCATGAGCGATGAGGGTGTATATATAACAAATGGGACCATTAACCCCCCTTATGACTCTTGGACTACCCTCATGATTATTTGACTTCTCTAAGAATCTTAGACTCTTTCATGACTTTTCACATTCTATGAATGACTCTTGGATTTCCAGTCTACATTACATTTCTCCAATATTGAATTTATCTAATCCAAAAATTATGTGGAAAATGATGACTCATGACATGACATTGATGACATGACACTGATGACATGGAAATGTCAATCCATTCTTTTTTGTTTCTTTATTTGTTTCTTCTTCAAATATATAACATGCTCTTCTTCTTCCTCCTCCATAAGTCTAGAAGATAGGGAGCCTTCAATGTAATATTTATCTCTAGTTGTTGTCGCAATCTAGTGCCCCTTTGTCTTTCTTGATTGATCAACTTATTTTCGTAGCTTCAAACGTGTCTTTTAAAAGGGTCTCCTTATTTGTCTCCTTCTTCATATCCTTTATCATTTTCCTATCATAACATGATAGAATACCTGAAACTAAAATCCACTCATGAAAATAAACATTATTCTGATAAAACCCTAGTCTTAGATGCTTCATGATAACCATTGACTGAGCTAAAACTAGGTGACAAGTTGGGAGATAGGCTCAAGGATTGTGTAGTTGTGTAGATGAGGAAGTCAGGGGCCAGGACTGAGCCTTGAGACATGTAGTGCACAGTTCAGCCAAACCAAGGCTAGCCATCTGTGCAGTTGAGGGGATAAAGAGGTCAAGCTTAGGTATTGAGGCTTGAATATTCCCATTGTACAGTTTCAGAAGGACAAAGGGCAAGGGATAGTGTATTTGTGCAGTTAAAGAGGTCAAGGTTGAGGCTTGATGCCTGAGACTATGCAATGAGCAGAAGAGGATGGTTGGAGGCAGGGGTTACGTAGTTCTGGAGCTCAAGGGCCCGAACTGAGCACTAAAAATGCACAGTGCACAATTATGGAAGGAAGGGACTATGCATTGTGCAGTACTAAGAGTTAAGCTTGAAGCTTGAGGACTGACATTTTGTAGTGCACAGTTCAAGGAGGCTGAGTGAGGCCAAGTTGCTTGAGCTTGAAATTTTATAGATTTAGCTAAGTGTGGGATCAGTGAGACCAAAGTGAACAATGATGAAAATTTATTATTACCACACACTTATAATAGTTGGATATGCAACATTGATCACTCAGAACACATGAGCAACATACTTCCCTCAATGCGACGACATTGTGACAACTTTCCCAAAGTGCGACACTAAAGGTAAAGTTTGCAATGACAGTCACGACACTTGTGCGATAGTGCTTGAAATTCAGGAATGATTGTGATACATGTATACATGGTAAGAATGACTCATTAACACCAAGGATACCCTTTGAAACAAACCAAAACCACATATATGTGATGTGCGTCACTTTCCATGCTAAAAGACAACACTTTTATTTTCTTCTAAACGGGACAAGAATACTTAGAGAAAACACATGTGATAATCTTAATACTTGCGACAACAACATGAAAATTCAAAGCAGGCTCTGTAATTTTTATGTAGACCAAAATTTTGGTGGGGTGTTGTAACAGTGACAACACTTAGCAACATACTAATTGAATTCCAACTTCTCTGCCTTGGTTTTGTGTAGGTTCTAGTTCCTCAGGGGGTATTTATTCATCATTGAGATAACTCTGGTTTCCCCACTTACCTCGTGCATAAAAATATTCCCCTTCATCCTTTATTTATTTAGCATAATCATAAAACCATCCAAATGACAATGTTTCAAATCGAGAGAAGGTTAACGGTATTCACAAGTTTATATTTTCATAATATAGTTTTTCGTATTCGGTTTTGCTCCGCTGCCAGCAGGTCTGGACAATACCTTGGTGGAGTCACTTTGGGAACACAAACACTGATCTGCTTCCAATGAGCCCGGACAGTACCTCGATGGATTTTCTTGCTTCACCTCTCTATGCAAGAAGCCTTTCTCTTTTTTCACCCTTTATTTATTTATTTTATATAGGACTATAAATCGACACTTAATCATTTCATGGGGTGAAATCGGTATCTTGAATTATTGAGAGAAAAAGAGGGTTTTCCTTCATAGAAGCATATATAAAACCTCTTATATTGGTTTGATCGTTTATATTTTCCCTTGTCCTTACATACTTGATCAGATTAGAGTGGAAAACACTGAAACATAAAGAACCTAGTATAGGCATGAGGTTTCCATCTAAAACATAAATAACCTAGTATAAGCATGAGGTTTCCATAATATACATCGATATAATTGTTCCACACAAGGGTTTCCTTATGAGAGGATCATATTTTACATCAGTACATCATCAACCAAAATGTCTAACCGAGACGAAGAAGAAGGACTAAAGGTTAGCCAAATGTTGTAGTGTCACAAGACTTTTCAATTCTGTCACATAAATTGGAACCAAAAAACACACTTACACACAATTCTTATTCACATGAATGAAAGAAAACAATAGGAAAACACTTAACATGAAAAAAAAACAAAAACAAGAGAATATGTACATAGGTAGGGCACAACCCTGGACTCTCATTGAAAATATTGTTTCAAATATTGGCCATTTATGGGAAGAGAGTCATACTTCCCATCAAAGGATTGGAGATGATAAGTTTGATGGCCAAGCTTCTCATGAATAGCATACGGTTCGATCCACGGGGATTGGAACTTAGTGTTTTTTCCCTTATCTTCATGGGCTTTATCCTACTTCAATACCAGGTCACCCACATAGAATTCCCTTTTCCCTACATACTTCCTATCAAACCATCTCTTGATACAACTCTCGTGAAGAGAAAAACTTTATTTTTCTTTCTTTATTTCTTCCTGTAGCTTAATAAGATTTTTTATCCTACTATGAACCAAGAGACAAGGCTTACCATGGGATTCGCGCAAACGTTAAAGGGAAGGAAGGTAAGTGTTTGGAGGTAGGATGGCTTATTTTTGATACACCGTGAAGTAAGGATAAGTATTCAGATAAGGTTTAGGCGTGACACGATCAGCCCATAATGCATTCACCAAATCAGTGTGTCATTTCCTTTCTTTAGAGAGGAAGATATTTTTAATGATATGGATAAGGTTCTTATTTATTGACTCAGCAAGATCGTTTCCCTATGGATAGTAGTTAGTTGAATGTTTCAATACGATGCCATTTTCCAATATAAAATCATAAAGTTTTAGTGATGAAAAATATGTTGTATTGTCAAAAACAAGTGAAGTTGGAACGTCGAACTTGGTAATAATATTCTTCTTGAGGAAGTTGATGAATTCCTGATCATCACTTTCTTGAGGGGAACCGCTTATGTCCACCATGTGAAGTAATCCATATTAGTGATAATATGGTGGTGTTGATTTGATGAGTGTAGAAATATCTCACTGATAACATCTAAACCCCATTGTTGAAATGTTTCTTCTACAATGATGGGCTATAATCGGGCAACTGAATTCTCTTCTTGACTAGCGCATTTCTAACATACCATAAATTTCTGGGCATAAGTGTGAGCATATTTGAAAAGTGTGGGCCAATAGAAATCGACCCACATAACTTTGTGCATCGTAGTGTCACCCGTAAAACGTTTGGTTTTTCTGTCATGTAGGTCACATAGTACCCTTTCTAAATTTGGTTCTTCCAAGCGTATGAGTAGGAATTCGTTGTGTTTCTTTCTGAAAATCACTCTATGTACCAACTGGTAAGAGAGAGATTTTAATCTGATTTCCCTCTTATGTCTCACTGATAAATGAGAGGGTGGAGTACCATGCTAAATATATTGTCACACATTTGTGTACCAATATGTTGGTGTGTCAGTGGGGGTAGCTTGTTCGATATTGTACATCTCAATCTCCTACTCCCATCCAGAAGAGTCGTCTTCTAGTGATTTTTTTGCTTTTGGTGCTAACTGGCATAGACAAATGGCCCTTGATAGTGTGAACTATTTTGAAATCAATATCATACTCTTGTAAGCCATTCATTAAGTTTGCTTTTCTTTCCCATCTTATTATTGAACAAAAAAAAATCTGACAGTTGGGCTTGGCACAAAGATAATACAATGATTATTTAGAAGATTAGACCAAAAATTATTCACCACCTTGTAAACTATGCACACTTGTTTATCAATGGCGATATAATTGATTTCGGCTCCTTGAAATTTGACACTAATAAATGATATGGGTCACTCGTTATTTTGATCATATTTATGTGCGAGAACAACTGCAAGAGAAGTATGAGAAGAAAAAGTGAAAAGAAAGAAATATTTGCTGAAGTTTGGACTAGATAGTTTTGGTGCTTCTATGATCGCTTACTTTATATGGTAGAATGGATCCTTTTCCTTTTTATCCCAATTGTATACTTCATCCTTATTTATCATCTCCTCCATTGGTTTCAATATCTGTGCATAATCAGAGATGAATTTACGGAGGAAATTAATTTTCCCCAAGAAGAAATGCATGCATTTCTTGTTCACTGGGAAGGGAATATGAGTAATGGTTTTGACCCTTTCAGGGTTGACCTTAATCCCACCCTTTGCAATGATATGGACCAAGATATTTCCCTCAGACACTGTGAAAATTCTCTTCTTGATATTAAGAGATATCTCGTATTTGCGACATCACTCGAAAATTTTCTTCAAATGGCACAAGTCGTCAGATCTTCTTTTCAAAAACACAATTACATCATCAAGATAGACCACTACGCTTTAACCAATAAAAGTGTGAAATGAGGTATCATCACATTGAAGAGTTACACCAGAATTGATAAGTCCAAATAGAATTCTCTTGAAAACAAACTTACTCCACTTGGTTCGAAAAGTTGTCTTATGTCTGTCAGGTTCTGACACTAGAACCTAGTTGTAGCCCAGACAACACTATTCCATTGACAACACTAGATAGTTATCCATGTCCAAGGTGCGATGTAATATTCCCAATTATTCATGAGCTAATTGGAATATTCATTTTTGTTTTATTACTTTGTTTAAAGAATAAAAGAGCAAAGGAGGTCCATAATACTCCTTAATAATGAATAAATCAATGTCAAATGTGAAAAGGCTAAATCTTGGCTGTTAAATCAAGCACCCTTAGGTGTGAAAAGGGGCTGGACATTTTTACTGGGTCAAACTTGACCAAATCTACAATGTTGTCATGGAGGAGTGGCCATCAATGAGGCACAACGCAGTTTTAGATGGAGATGCCTTGTGTGAAATAAGTGATCTCATTGGAAGTGGTTTAGGGTTTGCAAGCTCTTGAATTATAAAAAGAAGAGGATGGCAGAATTAGAAGGTTGTTTATGATTATCAGATTTCTAAATATATATATATATTTTTAGACATATATCTTTCTCTTGCAATTTAGCTGAGATTGAATGATTTTTAGCATTGGGTGTTCATGGTCGGGAATCCAATTCTTCCCATTGAGTAGCTCTTGCCAAGCTTCTTCTTTCAACTACAATGTAGATCCTGTTGGGGGTTTGGTTTTCTTTGCAAGCTGTAGTAAGTGGAGACTAGATCTTTCAGATCTAGGCCATTTCAATGATCCTTTTCATTGGAGGAGGCTTATACTTCATTGGGAGCAGAGTATTCGAGGACTTGAGCTTCATTTTCATATATTGGCATGAGGCCAACCACATTTTGATCCCTACAGTGCAGTTTTACTTCTGGATCTGCGTTATTCCTACAGGTGCAGTTGTAGGGTGTTTTAACACACCATTTGGAGAGTTGGTTTTCAAGTGTTGGGGATCTACCCTTTACTTTGGAGATCTATTGGAGGGGATCATCCTATTTCTCATATCAGATCAGATCCACTTTCCAGATCTGAAAATTTCAGTAAATCTGCAATCTTATATCTTAGATCTACAACTTGTACATGGTGTTTTGTTGAAAACCCCAAGGGGATTCTTTAGAGGAGCCTATATAGTGTATGGATATGTTAAAGATCTGAATTTTTATGCACTTATCTACTCTAGATCTAATGTGTAATATACAGCTATTGCAGACCAATAAAATAACACTGTAAGGCTTTTTCCAGTCTTTATATATGGTTGTAGCACCTCATTTTGAGGATTTTATTTCATGGGATACTTGTATTTCCTATTATGCATCTTATGGGCCACTTATTAAACATATTTTGTTGTTGTAATAACAAATGAAAGGTATCCATATTTTCCTCCTTCTTTGTCTATGATGAACTGCATTATTTTCTTAACATTCTGCATTGTATTGCTGCATTCCCCATTTGGGAATAATACAGTGGTATCGGAGCATCATCTTGGCACAGTCTGTGCCTTCTAGAAAGCCAATATGTCTTCTGAAGAAGGAGAGCCTCTTACTGACAGAGAGAAGAGGTATCTAAAGAGAAGACACGGAAATTTTGATTACAGAAATGACAATGAAGACAAGGGTAAAGCCCCTTTATCTGGAGGTGAAGATGAAGATAAGGATTTTCCTAAGATCCTTCTTAGAGTCATGCAAGATATTGCTAGAGAGATAAAAGATATGAGAATGGAAATAATCAAGGAATCCCCTAAAGTATCTCACCTTGGAGAAGGCTCTAGCATGTCTCATCACTGGAATGATCAACCAGTGCATCAGCCACAAGTTTCCCAATGCTCTACCATGCCTACATTTTTTGTTGTGGGAAATGAAGGGTTTCAAGAGCATGAATCCCTTGAAGACTATTTTGAAGAATATGAGTCTCAAAATCAGAGATTCAAATATCACTTGAGTTTTTAGGAGTTTTGTCACATAAAGGACAATAGAAGACCAAGGCATCATCATAGAGGTGGTGGATTCATTCAAAATCATGATCAACACCACACTATGGGCAAATTATTTTTACCCAATTTTGATGGGTCATCCAAGTGTTCTTCCATATCTTGGGTAGAAAAACTTGGATTCCATTGCAATATTCCTAAATGGGGAATGTAGTGCCATGGATTGTCTACATTGGGTCATGCCAATGTGACTGCTTATTCAAAGTTCAATAGAAGGCTGGTGGAAATATTTGATAGAAGAGATCCAGAGGCACCATTCATGAGCCTTGCAAAGTTGAAATAGTCAGGTAATACAGAAACTTACATCTCTAAATTTTTAAGACTTTCTGTTATGGTTCCTGACTTGTCTGCAACAAGAAGGGTATACATGTTCATTCATGGTTTAGATGAACCTCTTCATGGGTTGGTTAAATATACCAAGCCCACTACCCTACATGATGCTATTGAAATGGCTAGATACCTTCAAGATGCCTTACCCAAAGCAAAGGAAACTTTTCAGCATAATCCCTCTTTTCCTTCAAAGGGAAAGGAAGAAAAGGTTGCTCTTTCAAAAGAGAGCTCATACAAGAAACCTCTTGATGATGATGTCTAGAGAGATCTAAGAAGAAGGAATCTCTTCTTCACTTGCTAAGAATCATGGGCACCTGGACATAGATGTGATGTTGGAAAATCACATTACATAGAGGTCTTCTCAGATGATGAGGAGGAAGAAGAAGATGAACCAAGAAGAGGTCACAACACTGACACTGCAGGAGGAGAGCCAACACCATCAAGAGATGGGAATGGAGAATTTGCTCCTATTGGAGGGGCTCTTGCATCTTTGAGAGGAGTAACTAATTACTTAACCATAAGATTTCAAAGTTCCATCTTTAATCAGAGGGTTTTTGTTTTGATTGATAGTGAGGCTACCCACAATTTCATTGATGCCAAACTAGTGCAAAGGAGGGCAATACCCACTGATGCTTTTCAGGGGTTCTTTGTTTTGGTCCTAGGAGATAGAACAATGGAATGCATGCATTATGTACCATCCTTATTAGTCACCATGGGAACATATACACTGATTCATCACTTCTTTGTGGTTGACATACCTGACACCAATGTGATATTGGGTGTTCAATGGTTGATTACATTGGGGAAAATCACCACTGATTAGGAGGCTTTGAAAATGGAATGAATGGATAAGAAGAGTGGTGAAACTAAAATTATCAAAGGCATGCATACATACCCCTCACATACAACTTCCACACAGAAAACAGAGATGGATTTGCGCAGTAAAAGCAAGGACCTTACAGTCCCATCTATCATGCTCATGAGATTGTTGCATGAGACACTATTATCTAGTGGCAAACCACCTGGGAGGCCACCTGATTCAGAATTTGTGGGAGATTTCTCACAACATGATGCTCCAAGGATAGATCCAGAAGGGATGGGAGCATTGGAAGAAAATGATACAACACTGGGAGCCTTGGGTAGGCTCAAGGGGGAGGGAGATATTCTCCCAACATCATCATTACCCACTCTCATTTCAGATTCTGTGCTGTGGGAGGAGATGCATGGAAGGTATTACCTTCCAACATATATCTTTGGCATGAGAGATGTCAAGGAGGAGAGCAACCATATGACAGAAATTTCTGTTGATAGATCATCAGCGTTGTCACTATGGGAGATTGATGCAAGGGCATTAGGCCCAAGACACTTTTTTAAACATAAGGGGGGTCTCATGTTTTGTTTCCCTATGTAACATAGTTGAATAATTTTAGTCAATTAGAGGGAGAAATGTAACTGCTCGAATGATTAGTGGGCATAGGAAGCGATAGTCCATTTCAGTCTGTCATAGCGTTAGTTTAAATTGTAATTGTAGGAATTGAAGGGTTTGTGAGTCATCAAGGAAATTGAAGTGATTCATTGTAATTGTATAAAAATAAACCTCTGTGACAGAGTCGAGGGAGACCTGCATGAGCTTGCACCTAGACCTACCTGTACCTGCAGAGAGCTGCATAGGGGAAGAAGGCCATCAGATTGAAGATCTGGCCAGCTAGTGGTTGTAATTCAATCCATTGTGTAAATAAGAAATGTTTCAGTATATTTGTGCTTTGTGGATTTAATTCATGTGTGAATGTATATCTGCTTTCTTGAATAAGTTCTGTGTGAACATATGCATGCATCCTGATGGAGGATAATTGAAATCGGTGATAATTAAGAACCCTGTGATGGGATTAATGGTACTCTGTATACAGTTAGCGGAATCAATGTAAATAATATCGACACTGTCGACAGGGGAGTGATAGAGTCGTGAGTGTATGCCACAACAGAGGCATGGCTTTAATCCATGCATAAACGATAATGGTGTCCGTCGGGATCGATTGAAGTTATCATGGAAGAGTGATTAATTGTCCAAGGCCTATGAGCACTGTGAAACATAGCCGTAAGGGTTATGTATGGGCGGAACTCTACGTCAGATTAAATAGATGAAAAGAACCTTTTTATATAGAACGAGCGGAACCTAGAAGTGGAAGCTGAGCGAACCCTGGAGTGCGGGAAGAAGTGGAACCATGACCAGATGAACAGTGACAGCGGTTTGGAGCTGAACGGTGGGTTTCATCGCACCACCTTTATACGGTGAGCGGTATTTGAGGAGTTGGGACCGATTCCATAGAGCTACTGACACGCGTCCCTGAATGAAATTGGAAAACCACTGTTTAAAGCACGCCATCACACGTTAACGTTCGCACCAGGATGCCGAGCGATATGCGTACATGTCGTTGATCTGGGAAAGAGCCATTGGATGGTGGTCGCTTGTTGTAGATGCGCGAACGATAAACGAGGTACGGGTGTGCATTTGATTGGTCGGTTAAAGTTCGTATTCGGACGCTGAGCGATATTGATACATACCGTTGATCTGGAGGCTCGATGTCTAACGGTGATCACTTGCAGGATCTACACGAAGTATAATTAAAGGTACGGTGTATGCATTCCATGATTGTATGTGTGGGGCCCAATCAAATATGTATTAAGGTTTACGAGTTAATAAAGGTATGTCGATTATTGTTGGACTTCGTTAATAATTGAAGGGCGCGTAATATAGACATGGATATATTACGTGTAATGGTTAGTTGGCGCAATATGAAATATGAAATATGTGAACAGGGTCTAATACATGTACATGTAATGGATTGTCAGGTTATAGCTATGGAGGAATGTTGAATTAATATCTCAATTCTCTGAATTGAGATATTAAAAATGATCAGACCTGTTTATTTAAATTTTCCAGCATAGAAATAAGGGAAGTGTGAGATTGCCGAATTGTGAGTTGATTGGACATGGAAATTTTGGATACATTTACACACACATTGAGGATTGGGACCAAGGTAAACCGGGGCCAAGGGTGGCCTCGCCATCAAGTGGTATCAGAGCTAGAATCTAGTTAGCTCGTTGAAGAGTTTGTTTTGAAATGCACATGTACTGAACAGGAAAGGATAGTTGATGTTAGAATCTGTTTAATAGAGAAAATTGCAGATTTGATTTGACATGTAGTGAAGGTCTCCAGATGAATAGAATCTGGATTTGAAGACAGAATATTACAGCAGGTAGATGCAGTGCAGGTGAAAATAAAAGAAGCAAGATCAGTCAGGGATCTTGAGAGGTAAGATTATGAGCCTTATTTGAACTCTGGCTGGAAGGTATTGTTTGCATAATACAGAGTGCAAGCAATTGAGGAAAGAATCTCAGCAAAAGCAGATCACAAGCTCTGAGAGCAGTGATAGAAGAGTCCAGCAAGGGATTTTGAATGCATAAAGAGTGTGGTAGAACCTGAAATAATTCCTAGTTGAGGTTGGATGAAAGAAGAAAAGGGGTGTTCTTGAGAAAGTTGCAGAGTGAAGCCTAGAGAGCAGAGAGAGTGCTCAAGAGGTTCCAAAGAGAGGGGACTAGTACTTGCCAAAAGCCGGAGCTCAGGAGAGAAGCTTGGTGAGGTAAGTTGCAGCAAGAGAGCTTGTTGTTGCAGAGGATTAGTGCAGCTTGTGAGTGAAGAACTCCTAGAGAAGAGAATGGCTACTGAGAGACATAACATAGACTGCAGATATTGTAGAGGTTCTGAGAGAAACCACAGCAGAAGAGTGTGTGAAGATGCCAAAGCAAATGGCATGAGGAAGAAGAAATCCACAAATGAAGAATGGTAGAAAGAATTAGCTGAGATCAAGGAAGAGTTTAATGAACTGAAGAGAAGGATAGAAGAAAGCCAGAGAGTTGGTCGGCTCATGAAGAAGAAGATAAAGTGGTAGAGGCTACAAAGGAAGAAGGAGTAGATGATGAATGCTCAGAAGAAGAAAGAAATACTCAGAGTGATTGAGTATCTGGAGAAGGACTTGGAGACTGAAGCTTCAAGTGGGACCAAGGGGTCCTAGAGCCTTACATCTGACATATTTTGTATCTTTGTAGGAACATCAGGTGAGAAAGAACAAACTGTTGATGTTGTCACTGAGGAAAAAAATGGAGCAGCTACATGTTTTGAGGATGTCCATGCACAGTTGGAGAAAGATTCTTCTTTCCAACATATTGGAAGCAGAAGAGATTTAGTTTGTGATATTGGCCAGAAGCTGGAGGCTGAACAACTTGAGGACTCTGAAGAAGAGACCATTGAAGAATCTCTGGAGAAAATAGAAGACTTGGAACAGAAGAAAGATTTGGTGACCAAATCACCAATTGAGACCATGAGGTCTTGTGTTTTTGCATTTGATGAGTTGTGTGTGAATGCAGGTGTTAATGAAGGCAGTTCACATGATGGAAATGTGACAGATGAAGTTGACTGTTGCCAAGTAAAGTATGATGAGTATATTTCAGATGAAGAACAGATTGAACTACTGCAGCAGAAGGAATTCATTAATTCCTTATTTTGTAGAAGAGATTGTTTCAATGGGGTTGATGATGAGTTTGTCATTAATGCTGATAATGACAGGCTGCTTCTGTTAAATGGCCATGTGGAGAATGATGGACAAATAGCTGGAATATTTGTAGAGAAGGGAAATCAGGATTTCATTCTGATGAAGACTGAGGGGATAGTGACAACAGAAGATAATGAAGATAATGAATATAGAGAAGATTGTGGTGAGATGCCAAGATTGTGGCATGAGCAAAGGACAGAACCACAGAGAGAAGGTGTTCAGATGGTAAGGACAGAGCTGAATAGGAAGAGGAAAGTTCATTTTTATGAGCTGGAGCAAAGAGACATCCTTGAAGAGGATGGTGTAGAAGGGAGACTAACTGATGGTCTCAAGAAATGTTTGAAGAATTGGAATCAGCATTCTGATGTGCTGATTGAGGAGAAAAGAAAGTTGGGACAACATATTGAGATGCTGACAGAAGAAGGGAAGGCTCTGAGGCCTTGTAGACTTTGTTCTAACAAATGTTTGATGAATGCAGATCCTGTTGATGATGGAGATAAGTTGACAGCATGGGGCAGTCAATTGACAGAGAAGGATAATTCTGTGGAAGACTTTAAACCATGGAATGGAGAAATTGAGCTACTAGAGAGTATGCTGAATCAGCAGGATTCCATACAAGAGAGAAGACCTCAATTTCAGAATTGGGGATTGCAGAATGTGGAGACATAATGGGATGAATATAGAAAAGAATTTATGATTGAATCATCAATAGGGACCATTGGGTCTTGGGGTTTTTGAATTGATGAAGTGGCCGTGTTGACAGGAAAAGCAGAAGACAATCCATCACTTGGAGCTGTCTTAAAAGAAGAAGATTTGTTGCAGAATGAGGATGAGCAGCTGAGTGAAGATGAGACAACCATGTCTCATATGCAGGAAATTGTTGCTCTTGATAGCAAGGAAGGAGTGGCTTGTTTGAATAGCCCAAAGAAGATTGAAGAAGCTGTATGGCGGGCTGTTGGGGCTGCTACAGCAGTGGAGAACCAAAGTTTCACTTTGACAGAAGATGAAGATATAGTGGCTAGAGAACTTGATTTGATTGCTAGAGTCATTCAAGAAGAAGGAAGGCAATTGCTGAAGATTGCCAAGGCAGAAGAAGAAGATGCTGAACTTGAGTTGCAGCATGGAGAAGATTTTTTTGACCAAAGGAGATGGCAAGAATGTTTGCTGAAGATATTCAGAAAAGAAGGTGAAATGCCAGAGCAGCAGCTTGGAGTGTTGCTGGAAAAAGTGTTGAAGCAACAAGATGAAGTGTTGCCAGTAGAGGAGCAAAAGTTTTACTGTTGCAGAGAGGGTATGGATGATTGGGTGGCAGTAAGCATAGGAGATAGGGAAGCAGTAAGAACTGAAGAAATAAGATTGCAGCAAAAAAAAGTAAGTGTCCAACAGTCAAAGGAAAGAGTAGACATAGAAATTGAATTGATAAGGAAACTGATGCAGAAGATGCCTCAGAGGAGGACAGCAGCAAGAAGGCTGAGAATCAGTAGCAGCAAGAGCAAGACAGTCACAGACTGTAATGGCATAGCAAGTGCGAAGAGGCAGACCAAAATATGGAAGCCAGGAGGAATGCGAAAGAAGAATGCTACAACAAATAACCAGTTGCAGAATAAAGTATGGGATCCAGGTAGATACAAAAATAAAGCACATGATCAGGAGATCATGAATCATTTGAACCTGGGGAGTCTGATGCAGGGGCATTAGGCCCAAGACACTTTTTTGTACATAAATAAACAGAAGGGGGGTCTCATGTTTTGTTTCCCTATGTAAATATCCATAGTTGAATAATTTTAGTCAATTAGAGGGAGAAATGTAATTGCCCGAATGATTAGTGGGCATAGGAAGTGATAGTCCATTTCAGTCTGTCATAGTGTTAGTTTAAACTATAACTGTAGGAATCGAAGGGTTTTTGAGTCATCAAGGAAATTGAAGCGATTCATTGTAATTGTATAAAAATAAATCTCTGTGACAGAGTCGAGGGAGAGCTGCAGAGACCTGCACGAGCCTGCACTTAGACCTGCCTGTACCTGCAGAGAGCTGCATGGGGGAAGAAGGCCATCATATTGAAGATCTGGCCAACTAGTAATTGTAAATCAATCCATCGTGTAAATAAGGAATGGTTCAGTATATTCGTGTCTTGTGGAGTTAATGCATGTGTGAGTGTATATCCGCTTTGTTGAATAAGTTATGTGTGAACATGTGTATGCATCGTGATGGAGGATAAAGGAAATTCTGTGTATGATTTATTTATGTGTAATTGAAGCCTGAATCCCATAAGTAAGGATACGAGCGGAGTGATAGACCTATGTACAATCCATAATAGGAATCCTTGTGTAGGAGGACAGATAAGAACCCCGTGATTAGTTACATAGACTGCGTAGAAGACCGGCCTAGACCGAAAGGGTAACCAGTCCATTTATGTGTGTTGAACTTCGGCAATGGCCTGTGCTAAATATTGACTCCTCATTGAGGGGAGCGGGTGTATAAATCGGAACCACGAGTGAAAGGCGGAATGAAACTTGGCGCGTCGAGGAAGCGGAACCGTGACCGGAGGAACAGTGAAAGCGGTTTAAGGCTGGAAGCGATTTTCATCGCACCACCTATCGTCGATAAGCGGCATTTGAGGAGTTGGGAGCGATTCCATAGAGTGTTCGACACGTGGTGAGGAGGACCCATGGAAAACCGCCGTTGTTGCGCGCCATCGCGCGTTAAAGTTCGTACCAGGACGCCGAGCGATATCGATACAAGCCGTCGATCTGGAGGGAAACCATCGGACGGTGATCGCTCAATGAAGAGACGCGGATGATAACCAAGGTACGGGTGCACATTTGATTGGTCGGTTAAAGTTCGTATCAAGACGCCGAGCGATATTGATATATACCGTTGATCTGGAGGCTCGATATCTAACGGTGATCGCTCGCAGGATTTGCACAAAGTTTAATTAAAGGTACGGTGTATGCATTCTGCGATTGTATTGTGGGCCAGGGCAGAGATATATGTAATGAATTCGGGTTGTTAATATAAGGTTCGACGATAAAGTTGAAATTCGTAAACATATTACATATCACCATGGGTCTTAATATTTGATTGAATACAATAAAGTTTAAATATGTACCTGCCGAGGGTTATATGACAAGGTTAATCGTATATATATCTGGCGGTCAATCCTTACGGATGTCAGGTTATTTGTGCGAACGAATTGCATATATTATATACATTGAGATATTATGGTGTGCGTATAATGTTTGAATATGCGAAGTGGGGGCCTCATGAATTGTGATCAGGCGCGTAGTTAAAAGACCGAGGGTTTAATACGCATGGTGTGGAAGCCTTATTATTTTGGTTATAACTATAGAGGAGTGTTGAATTAATATCTCAATTCTCCGAATTGAGATATTAAAATAACCCAGACTTATTTGTTTGAATTTGCCAATGTAGAATAAGGGAAGTGTGAGATTTCCCGGATGTGGAGTTGATTGGCATGAGAAATATTGGGTGCATTTACACACAGATTGAGGATTGGGACCAAGGTAAACCGGGGCTAGGGGTGGCCTCGCTATCAGAAACCAGGGACTAAAGCTGTTGTCTAAAGGCGTGATATTGTATTTCTGAAGCAGTGTTTATGCTGCACAATTTTGAAACTGAACATTGGAAACATAGTTAGAAGAAGTGCTAACAAAACACAGGGATCAACGAAGGTATAAACATACAGCAAGGAAAATAAGACAAAAGTGCTACATTGAAGTAATTGTAATAATGTGGAAAAATTGTTTGAGCTAAATTATTGTGATGCAAAGGAAAGTCTCTAAGGCAAAGGCAAGACTCCAAGGAAAAGACAAAGATGTATCAAGTTGAATCGTTGTGATACATTACATATGGTTGAAATTGATATTGGATAAAATATATATTTCTTATTATAATATTCATGATATGAAGAGATTGGAAACGAATATGTGGAAGGAAAAGAGTCAAGTCTGTTCACTTCATATTCCAATGTAGAATACAAACAAACATCAAATTATCTTGGTGTGCATTCGAGAGGTTAGAGAGCTAGAGAATGTGAGAGAGATAATTGATATACTATGCACATATGGAGCTAATGAGAAGCATATTTGAAGGGAGAAGAGGCAGAAGTAAAGATGGAGGAATACATAGTTGATAACCAGGTAAATCAGCACATTGTTTTCATGTTGTGTGAGGAGATTGTGGTCTCCTTTCAAGTTGTAGTTTGATAAATGTTCAGTTGGAACTGGTTGAGGTAGGAGCCTCCTGTGGGTTATAGCCTACAGAAAACATATGGGAGTTGGAGCTTCCTTGCAAGTTGTAGATTACAGAAATTTGAGGTAGCAGCCTCTTGTAGGTTGGATCCTATAGAAAATCAGATGTAATAGGGAGTAGGAGCTTACCTTTGCATCACAACAATAATAATCATGGTTTTCTCCCTTAAGGGTTTCCACTTATATCTAATGTCCATGTGCATTATTATTATGTGCTGATGTGATGAGTTAGCTTGTTTATTACATGTTTTTCACATATTCAGTTTGTTGATTATTATTTATTAAGTTTCCCATGTAATGGTTCTATTAATGAGTTTAATGAAAATAATTTTAATGTCCATGAATGGACTAAACTGATTCACCCCCCCCCTCTCAATCTAGTCAAGGGTTGATCAATTGGTATCAGAGCAGGTCCTTTTGGTGTAAGCCCAATAGCTTGAAAGAGATCTGGTTGAGTCATGGACTATCAAAATGTACCCGTGTTGAGTACAAAAATCTTTCCTGAATGGAGATATAAGGTTAAAACATATTTAATGTCTTATGGACCTGAGGTATGGAAACTTGTATGCGATGGTTACTTCAAACACTCTCCATCTTTGCAAGAACAACAGTGGAATGTCAGGGCAAAATACGTAATGTATAACAGCCTTCATAACAAGGATCTTGATACAGTAATGGATTTAACTTCTGCAAAAGGAATCTGGAATAGATTGCATCTCATGCATGAAGGAGACACTAGTGGCTGCATTGTTAAGAAGAAGATAAACAACAATAAGAAAAACCTATTTCAAAAGGAAAATTTTCAATCAAATGAGATCGTTGTTAGTGTGAATGGAAATCATTTCCATTAAGAAAATACAGTTGAAGAACAAGCCAAACTTGACTGTGTCTTGACTGAAATAGGAAGATTGAAGAATGAAAAATAATATTTCAAGAAACTGGTGCAAATATGTGATGAGAGAGTATATGAGCATAAGGAAGAAATTGTTGGCCTGAAGACACAACTTGAAGAAGCAAGGAAATTAGGAGGGATAATTAATAACTAGTTACAAGAGAAATATACACAATATGAAGGACTAGAATCTGAGATCTTTTCAGCTAGAAGATAGCTAGATGAAAAGAATGGGTTGTGTAAGCAGCTAGAAGAGGAGGTTGCCTCCATGAAGAACTCAGAAAAGGCAGACATTAAAGAGGATAATGAAGCAGCTCAAAAGGGACCTACAGAAGTAGAAGTGAGCAAGAAAACGATTTGTAGAGAAATAAACAAAAACAAGCAGCAACATCAAGAGACAAAGAATGAGAGGAAGAAATGGTTATTTTCAGAAAGCTCATTTGTTCTTGGAGATAAATTGAACAAATTTGGAAGATCTCAAACGAGGTTCCTTGCTCATATGAAAAATATCACATGTTTTTCTTGCCATAAACCTAGACATGTCGTAGCATAATGTAAGACAAAGAAAATGAATTTTAACCAGCAAAAGATGCAGCAAATGAGAAGACTCCCTCAAGCAAGCAAACAGAAAGGAAAATATTTTACCATGTACACAAATTATTTCCATGGCAACTGTTATTTATGCAATGAATTTGGACATAAAATTGTTGAATGTAAACGATATTAAAAAATGGGCACAAAAGGCCACACATCATCTCAACCGTACTGAGGTAAAACAAGATGTTATGAGTATAATAACTTTGGCCACAAGGCCAAATACTGCAAACTTCCATATACACTAAAGGACTCTAGACAGACGATGGAACCAAATCAAATTCGACCAAACTGTCTGTTATCTCTAAATTGGTACTGATGGGCTGCTCCACCAAACAGCTTAGAGTAACTCTTTCAAACCAGCTTTTGACTGAGGATTAGCCTCTTCAGCCTCAGAGGTCTCTCTCAAATTAACTTATGAATTTGTCAATTAATATTCAATCATATGGCTAACTCTATGATATGTACTATAATGAATTTTCTTGCAGGTGAAAAATGTGTAGGGTTCACTACCATTGGGCTTATGGAGTCAGTGTGAGGGAATTCAATGACAATGGATCTCCTTGTGGAAGTTGAGGCATTAATTGTTTCAATGAAATGACAATACACACACATAAATATTCAATAGCTTAATGTTAAAAGGAATTCAGAACATGAAGGCATGAGTTTTGAGTAATTCAACATCAAGATATTGGAAACAAGATATTAAGAAGCATAAGACATAAGCTCATTGAAACACTCAAAGAATCTCTGGTGAAGAAGAAAACAGAGTCACTGTATATTATTGATCAGTGAAAATTTACAACAATAGTAGTGTCAAATAACATTCTCAAACCCCTTCTCATTCGAATTTCTGCCTATTAATAGGCTTTCGTTCATTACATTGGATCTGACCATCTGGCTAGATCATCGAACCATCAACTTTGACACTTATCTTAACCATAAACTATATTCCTGGAACAGAAAAAGACACGTAATAACCTAAGACTTACAAGCCTATTAGGACTCTATCCTTTATTTATTACATTAAATTATTTGAAGAATGGGATAATTACATTGATAATGACCTGGTTCTCGAGTGGCACTCACCATAACCTAGACATAAGTATACCCACTAGATTTAGGAACTAACACCCCTACTTTTTAGGAAAAGATAAACATAACTTTTGATCATTGTCCTCATGCTAAGCTGGATAGGTGACAGCCATTTTGAAGAGTGAATCCTTGCCAGAGTGTCTCACTGCCACCTTTGAATGTCTCCATGTGGTTGAATTCTCTTCAAAAAAATTTCCAAATATCAAAATACCACTAAAAACCCCTCGCTGCAAAAACAGAGTGCACTAGGCAGTTTCGTAATGTAGTTTGGTAGAAAATTCATTTCAGCCATCTAAGTCAACTTTTAGCCTCTCTTTCTAATTAGGATATGTTTTCCAGATAATATAAGATAAATACAACTCTTGTCCTTCTTTGATTTCCAGCAAAAATGAGTTTTGTTGCAAAAAGTATCCTACAGGAATTTCGTAGAGAAATCTGACCTTCAAGCCTGGGCTTCGCTATGAAATTGCCTAATTGGCTGAAAAACACAGATTTTCATTTTTCTTCACCATTTCACCTTCCAAAATGAAAAATATGTTTCTTCAAGGCTGCAAAATTTGTCAAAAATGTTTAGACCAAATTTTTAAGCTTTGGGCACTCCATCCTTAGCAGTAGAAGTTTGTACCTCCTCAGGCTCATTTATCACTTTAATTTTCAGCCGTCTTTTCTTCAATTCTTCCTGAATCATTTCCATTTGGTCCTCTAGTTATTTAACATGTCCCTTAAGCCTTTTCTTTCATACTGTAGCCACATGTTTATTTTTCTGGTGTTCTTCATTACTCTCCTCAAAGGAAGTGTTCTTTTCAGCAACCTTTTTCTATTTGTCAATTATTTTTCATATTGGTTCAGTTGATCATTCATTTTTCCTTCAAAATCTTCCATCAGCTGTCTATCTACCTTGGCCTCTTGTAGTTCCAATTTAACTTCAATGACCTCTTCTCTGGCCTCTCTTAATTGTTCATGTAGTACCTATACTTCAGCCTTTTCCACCATTTGCTCCTTTCCCTTCCTTTCTGTGCTAGGTTGCTTGCCTTTGTCAACATTTTATGTCATATTTTTTTCCATGGCACCCTTTGCAAGTTGTAACATGGTCAGTGGTTTCCTTGGCTGGAATATGAAACCGACATCTTCTCCTACAAAATCTAATTTTTTAACAGTATTACCTTTTTTTTTTCTTCCTTTTGTCCCCTTCAATGTCTTCTGCTTGGACAATTGGAGTTTCTTCAATATCTATTTCTTGGAGGATGTCTTCAAGATTTCCCTTGGCAATGGTTTGGCTTCTATTTATCCTCCTGCTACCATGTTTGCTAATATTTTTGTTGTTGTTGCTTGCAGGTGATGGTTGTGGGATATCTGCCTCTGGTATAGGTTCTTCTTCAACATCCATTGGCTCCAAGATAGGCTCTAACTCTTCTTCATTAACACCATCTGTCACAGCTGAAGATGAAGTAGTTTTTGGCTTTGAAATCTTCTTAGGGTTCATTGAATAAACTTCATATCCACTGAGGAAAAGAAAATATGCCCAATATCTGTTTAATTTCTTCAATTCTTCTAGCACTAAGAGTTTAATTAGGCCATGGTGAAAAATTGATGTCTCACTGCCTTCAACCCTGGCTTGGACCTTATCAGACATCTTCCCTAAGCTCCTAAACAAAAAGAAAGGCAGATCAAGGGGCTGCTTGCTAGTGAAATGTAAAAGGAGCCTGAAATGGTATAGGTAAACCATATGAAACCTCCCCTCACCGGTAAAGTACTTTTGGATCACAAACAACAACTTAGAATAATTTTCCTTCATAAAAATTCTTGGGAATGCCAGATGCCATGTCAGCTCCAATGTGCTATGATTTGAAAAATTTCTCACAACTCTGCATTTTGAATTTAGTGGCTTTGAACTACTCTTCACCTTCTCTTGGTACCTATGTATCCTAAGAAATAGTATCAGGTGATACTGTGAAATTTAAAACTCCCACCTTTGAGGTTCTACCTGTAAAGTTTATTGCAAAATCCTTTGATATCTGGACATGAAATCCTTTAAGCTTCTAACAAAATTGCAGACATCTGAAATTTCTGAAAGCACCTATGAAACTTGGGTCTTCATTAAGTAGCTTGAGGTCCATAGGCTTGTATCTCACACAAGAGCCTCCCTTGTTCACCTTCTTCTTCATTGTCATCCTACTTTACAACCTCATTGTCTCCCTTACTATGACACCTGCAGATAAAAACGCTAGACAACAAGCTACTTGCACTGTGAATCAGCTCTTCAAAGATGAAATTGGACTGTTGCATGCAAGGTTCGAACAATATATGACACAAAGATGCTTAGAGATGAATTAAAAAATGCAATTCAAAAGTTAGGAGAATGATGCCAAATGTGAGAACAAAAGGTAATAATGAGGGTAATTACGATCTTGCATGCTTGGGTGATCATTATAACTAATTGGGTGACCTCACCTTTACCCCTGACCATCAGAATTTTGACACCCCACCATGCTCTATTTTTTCTGCAGAAAAACACGATTCCACAACGAAGACAGTTAAAAACCTGGTAGATTCGCTACCGAATTTTCAGGTGATTCTGTAGCGAAATCTGTCATTTTGCAGTTATATTCGCTACTGAATGATGAAAAAGAAGACAAGTGGCATATGTTTGATTTGAGGCCATGCATGCGAAAAATAAGTGGAATGGAGTGGATTTGACTGACATGACATGAATCATGGGGGGTTTTAGACTTAGGGTAAGGCTTATTCCATGGGTTTTCCATCAATTTTATGAACCATTCTATGAAGACAAGATGAAACCTAGGTGAGTGATCTGAGTGACCCTATCAATAAAAATTTTGAAA
Organism: Pinus albicaulis; assembly: GCA_034641835.2. Lineage (NCBI taxonomy): Eukaryota > Viridiplantae > Streptophyta > Pinopsida > Pinales > Pinaceae > Pinus > Pinus albicaulis. The sequence continues at coordinate 668,758,256 of CM076579.1, read as the reverse complement.
TTTTATGAGTGATAACAGTGGCTCCACTGGCGATGGTGTGCCCTTGTGGTACAACAAAGAACTTGTAGTTCCAATGCCTTCTTTCAAAGAAAACAAAAAATTCCGAAATTGATGAAGACTTCAAACTCTTATGGCCTTCTCCTCGGGCTCAAGCTTGACAATGAACTCATATTTATTAGCAAAACATCATAACAGTAAATGAAATATATACAATGGAGTGAAATTTAGTAAAATGAATTAGGAGGAATAGTGTTTTAGAAACCTGCCATTGACAAGTCCTCCTCCACACAGCTGTCCATCCATCTCCTGAAGCAGAAAAGTGTTGTTTCCATAATATGCAGCTATCACAAATGGCCCCTTCCAGATGTTCTCAAACTTTCCATGCTTCCCCTTTTCTTCAATTTTTGCTTTCCGTTTCAGAACTACATCTTGAATCTAGAAACTTTCCTCTTTAGCTTTTCTGTCAAAGGTTTTCTTCACTCTTTTTTGTGATTGCTGATGGTTTTCATACACCTCTTCTCTTTTCTCTTGCAAATCTATAAGTTGGTTTATCCTCCTTTGGATTGCATTTGTCTCCTCTTCAAGTCCTTGTATCAACTTCATTACCGGAACTCCCAAAGAAGTGGGAAAAATAGCTTCAGCTCCATACACTAATTCATAGGGAGATGTACCAATGGATTTATTTGTGCAAATTCTATCAGCCCACAGAGAAAAAATCAACTTTAGATGCCACGATCTCATGTTTTTTTGCAACACATTTTTGATGATCCTCACTATGCTTTTATTGGATGATTTTGCAAGGCCATTACCTTGAGGGTAATAGGCTATTGAATGTCCAGGTGTAATATGATACTGATGACAAAAGCTAATTCATTTTTTGGATTTAAAAGCTTGTGCATTATCAGTAATAATCTTCATAGGAAAACCAAACTTGGACAAAGTATTGTTCTCCAAGAATTGAATGATGACTGAGTTAGTGGCTTGCCTTGTTGGTATTGCTTCGATCCACTTAGTGAAATAATTTGTGGTTGTCAAAATCCAACGATGCTGCTTTGAGAATGTTGGGTGTATTTCACCAATGAAGTCCAACCCCCATTGTTGGAAAGGTGCTTCAACATATATTGGCATCAAAGGTAAAGGAATCAACTTCTTCTTACCATAAAAAACTTGGCATTCATGGCATGCAGTGATCTTCTTGTATATGTCCTTAAACATAGTAGGCCAATAATACCCTGCCCTGAGTATCTTTTTGGTTGTGGCTTTCCAGTAATGGTTTCCTCCACAATCTCCCTTATGGAACTCTTCAATGAATATTTCAGCCTCATCTTCCAGCAAACAATTCAAAAGAATTCCACTGGTACCTTTCCAATACAAATTATTATTCAAAATGCAAAATCTCAATGATTTCAGCTTCATAAACCTTGATTTGGACTTAGTCAACTGAGGAGGAGCTTTGTGATGATGTAGGACAAATATTACATCTCTGTACCATTCAGAAAAGATGAATTTCTCTTCAATAGGGACCAATTCTTCTTCTTCTTCTGTCAGCTCTGAAATTTCTGCAATGAAATTCATGTCAATACATTCAAAATTCGATTGTGCCATTAGTTTTTCTAATCCCTGTCCTTTCACCAACTTGGTAGGCTTGATTTCTATTTCACACTCCAACAAAGTAATGATCCATTTCCCTCTTTTTCCATCAGGATCACCTTGTGTCAAAATATCTCTAACCACAGTATTAGGCACAAATGCAATAACATGAGAATGCAGACTGAAAATTATGAAATATTTAAGAGCTTTGACTAATGCATATGCCTATTTCTCCAAGATATTATACTTCAATTTAGAGTTGGCAAGAGTCCTACTAAAAAATTAAATAGGCTGCTCACCACCTTACTGCCCTTCTGCAATAAAACTCTAGCAATGGTATTTTCAGAAGCAAATGTGAAAACCATAAATTCACTTGATAAATTGGGATTTATAAGCATTGGGGCTTGAGTGAGGGCTTTATTTTTCTCTTCAAATGATTTCTTAGATTCAACAATCCACTTAATATCATATCCTTTCTTTAACATCTTGGTAATGTCTTTGGCAATCTCATCAAAGTTTGGGATAAACCTTCGAACAGAATTTACTTTTCCAAGAAAAGACTAGATCTCCGTACTATTCCTTGGCAAGTCTATATTCCGAATTGCACTAAATCTATTAGGATCAATATTTATCCCATATTTAGATATAATATGTCCTAGAAATTTTCCAGAAGTTGGAGAAAAAATACTTTTAGTGGGATTAAGAGAGATACCGAATTTTCTACATATCTGCAGAATTTTCTCCAAAAATTTCAAGTGATCTTCCTCCTTTCTTGAAACACAGTTATGTCATCCAAATAGACCACAACTTATTTGTATTTCTCCTCAGAAAAATCAATATCCATTTCTCTTTGAAAGGTTTCCCCTACATTCATCAAACCAAAAGGCATCTTGGCGTACATGAATGTTCCCCATGGCGTGGTAAAGGTAGTTTTCTCCTGATCTTCTGGATGTACCAATATCTGATTGTAACCTGAAAAGCCATCAAGCATGGACATTCTTTGAGAGCCAACAATATTCTACAAAATCTTATCCATCTTGGGAAGAGGGTAGTTTTCTTTCAAAGAAGCCTTGTTTAGATTTCTAAAGTCAATACAAATTCTAATCTCACCACTCTTCTTTCTCACAGGTACTAGATTAGCAAGCCATTTTGAAAACCTTATAGGGAAAATGATCTTTGCATCAAAAATTTTCTTAATCTCTTTCTCAATCAGAGACATGACCAAAGGATTAATTCTTCTGAACTTCTGGATGAAAGGTTTTTCATTCTCCTTGATGGGAATAGTATGTTGTATAATGCTAGGATCATACCTTTTCAGATCAACATAAGTCCATGCAAAAACATTAATATATTTCTTCATCATATCCACATATTTCTATCTCATCTCCATAGAAAGAAACTTAGAAATTTTGACCATTTTAGCCATTGTTGCTGCACCAAGATTGCAAGTCTCTACCTCCTCATCATCAACCTGCATTCTAGGAGACTTGAAAACATCATTTGATCGAAAAGTTTTTCAAGGGGGATAAGGCCTTTTGGGATACAATTGTTTTTCAACTGCAAGACTTCAGGATTGACCTTAGTTTCAACAAACATATTTTTCTTATCCACTTGGATGTTCTCAAACTCCTCCTTTAATTCAAGGAAATTTCGGACTTGCTGATCATTTTCAAACACTTGCCAATGAATGATGTTGTCAGGGATTGTTGGACTCTGTCGGACCTCTACCTCATACTTCTCAGTAGAATGTGTAGGGATGAAAAATAAACTTGCAGAGATAACTAGAGAATCAACTACTGAATTATGGTCTCTAGTTTTCACAATGAGTGCATATTCTTGAAAAATTTCAAGTGTTTCCAAGATCAAATTTCTGTATGCCCTCATTCTCACATCTTTGGTTTGATACGACCCTTCAACTTGTTTAATCAATAACTCTGAATCACCACACACAAATATCTTTTTGGCACCTAGTTTTTTCAAAATTTCTAGACCCAAAAACAATTATTCATATTTTGCCATATTGTTTGTGAAATCAAAGTTAAGTTTAAAAGAGTAAAACTTACTTTCATTTGTAGGATTAGTGATCCATATCCCTGCTCCAACCCCCTATCTTCCAACATAGCCATCAAAGTGTAAAAGCCACCATCACCTTTCACTCCCTCATTTGTCATCATTCTCTCCACATTCGAATTTCATTTTTAAGACTAATATTCAAACCTCCTCTCTGACATCTTCCTTTCGATCTTTGCATGCAGCAATTGATTAGAATCCTTGAAGAGTCCAACTCCACCACAAGCTGTTTTCTGTACAATTCTGTTCTTTACAGGTGTCATAGGATCAAGAAGGTCAACATAGTGTTAAAATAAATATCCATGCAGAAGAAGACTTATAAGTGGTCAAATATGAACCTATGGACTTAAATTTAGTCATGGAATACCCTTGTGTTGCAGAGGACTTCATTAAAGCTAATTACATGCATTTCTGCCAGAAGAAACAAAGGAATTTTTGTGTTTTTTTACTATTTGAGCAGTTAAATTCAAGAGAATTTTATGGGAAAACAGAGAGGAATTATACAAATCTGAGAGAGGTTATTGTCAAGCATAGATAAAGAACATTAACCTCTTTCACATTTCTCGCAGGTGCCACAAATTTGGAGATTCGAAGATGTCTTTGGGATTTATTTCCATAATGTGTTTTTTTCCTATTTTAGACATGTTTTCCAAATGCAGATTTTGGACACCTGGAGATGTTTTTCAAAAAACCAAGAGAGGTTTTTCTTCAGTATGAACTTATTTACAAAAACCTCCTCCCGTTTTTATAAAGGATTTGAAGATAGGAACTCATTTCGGAGCCCTAGTTTTCAGAAGAAAAAAACAACAAAATTATGAGTTTTTTGCCAATTAGGCAATTTCATAGCGAACCCTAGGCTTGAAGGCTAGATTTCGCTATGAAATCCCTATAGGTGATGTTTTGTCAAAAATCACAGTTTTTGGCAAAAAGAAAAGATGGAGGAAATTTGTATTTAGCTCGTTTTATATAACCAACACATCTAAATCAGAAAAGAAGGCTAAAAATTGGCATAAATAGGTGAACTAGATTTGCTACAAACCATGCTACGAAACTGCCTGTTTCACTCTATTTTTGCAGCGTGGAGCTTTTGGTTGTATTTTGGTATTTTGAAAGTGTATTGAAGGTCAGCCAACCACGTGGAGGCATTAAAGGGTATCAGTGGAACACCCCAGCAGGGATTTGATCCTTGACAAAGGTGTCATCTGTTCCAGCTCAGCGTAAAGACAATGATCAAATGTCATGATTATCTTCTCCTTAAAACTAGGGTGATCAGTTCCCAAGTCTAGTGGGTGTTATTATGTCTTAGTTTTGGTTAGTGTCACTCAAGCACTTGGTTTTCATTGATGTAATTATCCAATTCTACAGATAAGGGAATGCAATAAATGAAAGGTGGAGTCCTAATAGGCTTGTAAGTCTAAAGTTATTAGGTGTCTTTTTCAGTTCCAGGAATATAGTTTATGGTTAAGATAGGTGTCAAAGATGATGGTTGGATGATCTAGAGAGATGGGCAGATCCAATGTAATAAACAAAATCCTATTAATAGGCAGAACTTCGAATGATAAGGGGTTCGAGAATGTTATTTGACACTACCACTATTGTAAATTTTTTCATCAGTAATATATAGTGACTGTGTTTCTGCTTCACCTAAGATTCTTTGAGTGTTTCAATGAGATTATGTCTTATGTTTCTTAATATCTCGTTTCCAATATCTTGATGTTGAATTACTCAGAATTCATGTTCTTCATGCTCTGACTTCCTTTTAACATTAAGTTATTGAATATTCTTGTGTGTGTATTTTCCTTTCATTGAAACATTAAGAGCCTCAACTTCCACAAGGAGAGCCATTGTCATTGAATTCCCTCACGCTGAATCCATAAGCCGAATGGTACTAAACACTATTTCATTTTTCACGTGCAATCAAATACATTAAAGTACATATCACAAAGTTATCCATCTGATTTAATCCTAATTAAACAAATCATAAGTTAATTTGAGAGAGCCCTCTCAGGCTGACGAGGCTAATCCTCAGTCAAAATCTGGTTTGAAAGAGTTACTCAAAGTTGCCTGGTGGAGAAGCCCATCATTACCAATTTAGAGATAACATTTTGGTGCGTCTGCCGAGAGTCTGAAGACATATTCCCTGAAGTTTGTGCTCAAACAGTATGTTGAACTCTTGGAGGTAGCAGGAGCTGAGAATGTTCGAGGCTGCAGAACTACCTTGGCGACTCCATTGTTGAAGAATTCAAAACTTCATAGCCTCATGGTGATTCCACTAGACTTATGAAGAACTCAAATGCTGCCATTCTTGTTTCGAGGTATGCATATGTAGATTTTTCAGAAATTTACAGTTTCTCAAATCCTTTTCCCGAGGATGCATATTTTTTAAGGAATGGTCCAAAATTTAATGGAGAAGATTTGAGTTTGAGTTTGAAGCATATATCAAATTTTTGTGACTTTACTGAGCTTCTTAGAGTCAAACATGAAGACATTTTCATTAGATTATTCTATGATTCATTTCAAGGGAAATGTAGAAAATGGATTGAAAGTTTGCCTATCAGATCTATTAAGTCATTTGCAGATTTTTGGCTTATTTTTTTGGAAACATGGATGGAAAAAATAGAGTTGGTGGTGGGATCTCTTTCCATTAAAGGTTTTAAGCAATGGAACGATGATCACACTAATGAGGAAGTGGATGAAAATTTTTCTTCGGCCTTGTCTTCTTATTTAAATTTATTTGAGTGCAAGTTAGAAGATAAGATTCAATTTTTGGATGAATTTGCTAAGAACATTGAGAAAGACATTGAAGTTTTAGAAGATCAAATTTAGTCCTATAGTCTTCATGGTGAAGATCAGTCTTTTGAAAAAGTTTTTCATGCCAAAACACAAAGAGAAGGTGTTGGTACCTTTTTCTTTTGAGATTGAGGAGGAATGTCTCGTTTTTGAAAATGAGTTTGATAGCACACAACTAAAACCTTATGTTGCTAAAGAAAGCATATATGAGTTGTCTAAAACTACAGAATGTCTTGAGAATCACCAAACAAACTATGTATTCTATGATCCTATAGCTGACTACATGGAAGAGTTCTACAGTCCAAATTTCCAATTATGTTTTCACTATGAAAATCAGACCCATTTTATGTTGCCTTAGTCATTACAATATCCGGTTTGCATTTGGTTTAAGCACAGTCAAGGAGTTCAACTATTAGATTGGCTCATTGACTGGCTTTATTGAAGGTTTCATGTCACATGAATCAAGCATGAAGATTGCAGTTGTTAGGGTAGGTAGGAGTGTGTGTGAATAAGCTCAAGCATTCTCAGCATCTTTTCAACATGTATAGGTTTAGTTTTCAGCTTGGATTGTAGTTTTCAACAAGCTTGAGCCCGAGGAGAAGTCCATAAGAGTTTGGAGAAGTTTCCATCAAGTTCATAATTTTTTTTTTTTAAGGAAGGCACTCGAACTACAAGTTCTTTGTTGTACCATAGGGGCACACCATCTCCAGTGGAGCCACTGTTATCACACAATTTTTTTTAATATTTTGATTAGGGTCACTCACCTAGGTTTTATTCTCTCTAATAAGGTTGGTCCATGAAATTGATGAAAAATTCATGAAATAAGTCTGTATCCTATGTCCAAAACACTTCATTAGTCATATCTATCAAGTTTCACTTTAGGTTCACATGCATTGGTTTAAAATTCATTTTTAGCCACATGTCTGATTTGTCACGATTCGCAACGAATATAACTGCAAAAAGGCAAATTTCGCTACAGAATCACTTGACCATTTCGTAGCGAATTTGTCAGATTTATAATTGAATATGTTGCGGAATCATGTTTTTCTGCACCAAAACAAAGGATGATGAGCTGTCAATTTCCTAATGGTTTCGGATAAAGGTGAGGTCATATAATTCGTTATCATAGTCATCCAAACATGCAAAAGTGTAAATACCACCAACCATTACCTTTCACTCCCTCATTTGTCATCATTCTCTCCACATTCGAATTTCATTTTAAGACTTATCTGCAAAGCTACTCTCTGTCATATTTCTTTCGATATTTGCATGCAGCAGTTGATTAGCATCCTTGAAGAGTCCAACTCCACCACAAGCTATTTGATGTGCAATTTTGTTCTTTACAAGTGTCATAGTATCAAGAAGGCCATCACAGTGTTAAAAGAGTTAACCATGCAGAAGAAGACTTATAAAGGGAGGTTCAGTGGTAAAATATGAACCTATGGACTTAAATTTAGTAATGGAAGACCCTTGTGTTGCAGAGGACTTCATTAAAGCTGGTTACATGCATTTATGCCAAAAGAAACAAAGGAATTTCCGTGTTTTTTTACTATTTGAGCAATAAACATCAAGAGAATTTTCTGGGAAAACAAAGAGGAATTCTAAAATTTTGAGAGAGGTTATTGCCAAGCATAAATCAAAGAACATTAACCTCTTTCACGTTTCTCACAGGTGCTACAAATTGGGATATTCGAAGATGTTTTTGGGCTCTATTTTCAGAATGTGTTTTTTCCTGTTTTAGATATGTTTTTCAAATGCAGATTCTGGAACCCTGGAGTTGTTTTTCAAAAAACGAAGAGAATTTTTTCTTCAGAACGAACTAATTTAGAAAAACCTCCTCCCGTCTTTAAAAATATATCAAGGATTTGGAGATAGGAGAGCATTTCAGAGCCGTATTTTTCAGAAAAAACAACAAAATTCTGAGTTTTTTGCCAATTAAGCAATTTCGTAGCTAACCTAGGCTTGAAGGCTAGATTTCACTATGAAATCCCTGTAGGTGATGTTTTGTCAAAAATCATAGTTTTTGGAAAAATAAAAGATGGAGGAAATTTGTATTTAGCTGATTTTATATAACCAACGCATCCAAATCATAAAATAAGGCTAAAAATTGGCATAAATAGGTGAAGTGGATTTGTTACAAAACCACGCAACGAAATCGCCTATTTCACTTTGTTTTTGCAGAGAGGAGATTTTGGTTTTTTGAAAGTGTATTGAAGGTCAGACAACCATGTGGAGGCATTAAAGGGTATCAGTGGAACACCCCATCATGGATTTTCTCCTCGACAAAGGTGTCATCTGTTCCAGCTCAGCATAAAGACAATGATCAAATTTCATGATTATCTTCTCCTTAAAGTAGGGTGATCAATTCCTAAGTCTAGTGGGTGTATTTATGTCTTGGTTATGGTTAGTGCCACTCGAGCACTTGGTTGTCATCGATGTAATTATCCAATTCTATAGATAAGGGAATGTAATAAATGAAAGGTGGAGTCCTAATAGGCTTGTAAGTCTTAAGTTATTAGGTGTCTTTTCCAGTTCTAAGAATATATTTTATGGTTAAGATATGTGTCAAAGATGATGGTTTGATGATCTAGTGAGATGGGCAGATCCAATGTAATGAACAAAAGCCTATTAATAGGCATAAATTCGAATGAGAAGGGGTTGGAGATTGTTATTTGACACTACCACTATTGTAAATTTTTTCATAAGTAATATACAATGACTGTTTTTCTGCTTCACCTGAGATTATTTGAGTGTTTCAATGATATTTTGTTTCTTAATATCTCGTTTCCAATATCTTGATGTTGAATTACTCAGAATTCATGTTCTTCATGATCTGACTTCCTTTTAACATTAAGCTATTGAATATTCCTGTGTGTGTATTGTCCTTTCATTGAAACATTAAAAGCCTCAGCTTCCACAAGGAGAGCCATTGTCATTGAATTCCCTCACACTGAATCCACAATCCCAATGATACCGAACCCTATTTCATTTTTCACCTACATTCAAATAAATTAAAGTACATATCACAGAGTGAGCCATCTGATTGAATCCTAATTAAGAAAATCATAAGTTAATTTGAGAGAGCCCTCTCAGGCTAAAGAGGCTAATCCTCAGTCAAAAGTTGGTTTGAAAGAGTTACTCTAAGTTGTCTGGTGGAGAAGCCCATCAGTACCAATTTAGAGATAACATTTTCGTGCATCTGGCGGCAGTCTAAGGACATACTACCTGAATTTTGTCCTCAAACAGTGATGATGAACTCTTGGAGGTAGTAGGAGCTCAGAATTTTTGAGGCTGCAGAACTACCTTGGCGACTCCATTACTGAAGAATTCAAAAATTCATAGTCTCATGGTGATTCCACTGGACTTATGATGAACTGAGGTACTGCCATTCTTGTTTCGAGGTATGCATGTGTAGATTTTTCAGAAATTTATGGTTTCCCAAATCCTTTTGCCAAGGATGCATATTTTTTAAGGAGTGTTCCAAAATTTAATGGAGAAGATTTAAGTTTGAATTTTAAGCATATATCAAATTTTAGTGACTTTACTGAGCTTCTTACAGTCAGACATGAAGATATTTTCATTAGATTGTTCTATGATTCATTTCAAGGGAAATGTAGACAATGGATTGAAAGTTTTCCTGTCAGATCTATTAAGTCATTTGCAGATTTTTGGCTTATTTTTTTTGGAAACATTGATGGGAAATTTAGAGTTGGTGGCAGACTCTCTTTCCATTCAAGGTTTTAAGCAATGGAACAACGATCACACTAATGAGGAAGTGGATGAAGATTTTTCTTCACCCTTGTCTTCTTATTTAAAGTCATTTGAGTGCAAATCAGAAGATAAGATTCAATTTTTGGATGAATTTGCTAAGAACATTGAGAAATAAATTGAAGTTTTAGAAGATCAAATTCATTCCTATAGTCTTCATGGTCAAAATCAGTCTTTTGAATAGTTTTTCATGCCAAAATACAAAGAGAAGGTGGTGGTACCTTTTTATTTTGAGATTGAGGAGGAAAGTCTTGTTTTTGAAAATGGGTTTGATAGCACACAAGTGAAATCTTATGTTGCTAATGAAAACATATATGAGTTGTCTAAAACTGCAGAATGTCTTGAGAATCACCAAACAAACTATGTATTCTATGATCCTATAGTTGACTACATGGAAGAGTTCTACAGTGCAAACTTTCAATTATGTTTTCACTATAGAGCCATTTTATGTTGCCTTGGTTATTACAATATCCAATTTGCATTTGGTTTAAGCACAATCAAGGAGTTCAGGTATCAGATCAACTCATTGACTAGCTTTATTTTAGGTTTCATGCCACTTGAATCAAGCATGAAGATTGTGGTTGTTAGAGTAGGTAGGAGTGTGTGTGAATAAGATCAATCATTTTGAGCCTCTTTTCAGCATGTAAAAATTTAGTTTTTAGCTTGGATTGCAGTTTTCAACAAGCTTTAGCCCGAGGAGAAGGCCATAAGAGTTTGGAGAAGTTTCCATCAATTTTAGAAAAATAAATAAATAAATAAAAAATAAAAAAATTGAAGGAAGGCACTGGCACTACAAGTTCTTTGTTGTACCACAAGGGCACACCATCACTAGTGGAGCCATTGTTATCACACATAAATTTTTATTTTTTTTATTAGAGTCACTCTTTTAGGTTTTATTCTGTCTCATAAGGGGTCCATGAAATTGATGAAAAAATCATGAAATAAGTCTTTATCCTATGTTAAAAACACTTCATTAGTCATGTCATCTCAGTCATATCTATCAAGTTTCACTTTAGGTTCACATGCATTGGTTTAAAATTATTTTTGAGCCACATGTCTGATTTTCACGATTCTGCAGAGAATATAACTTCAAAAAGGCAAATTTCGCTACGGAATCACCTAACCATTTCGTAGCGAATATGCGAGGTTTATAACTGAATATGCTTCAGAATAATGTTTTTCTGAACCAAAACAGAGGTGATGAGCTATCAATTTCCTAGTCGTTTAGGATAAAGGTGAGGTCATTTAATTGGTTATCATAGTCATCCAAACATGCAAAAGTGTAAATACCACCAGCCATTACCTTTCACTCCCTCATTTGACATCATTCTCTCCACATTCGAATTTCATTTTTAGGATTAATCTCCAAAGCTACTCTCTATCATCTTCCTTTCGATCTTTGCATGCAACAGTTTATTAGCATCCTTGAAGAGTCCAACTCCACCACAAGTTGTTTGTTGTGCAATTTTTTTCTTTACAGGTTTCATAGTATCAAGAAGGCCAACACGGTGTTAAAACAAATATCCATGCAGAAGAATAATTATAAAGGGAGGTTTAGTGGTCAAATATGAACCTATGGACTTAAATTTAGTCATGGAATACCCTTGTGTTGCAGAGGACTTCATTAAAGCTAGTTACATGCATTTCTGCCAGAAGAAACAAAGGAATTTATATTTTTTTGACTATTTGAGTAGTAAAATTCAAGAGAATTTTCTGGGAAAACAGAGAGGAATTCTAAAAATATGAGAGAGGTTATTATCAAGCATAGATCAAAGAAAATTAACCTATTTAACGTTTCTCACAGGTCCTATAAATTGGGAGATTCGAAGATGTATTTGGGCTCTATTTTCAGAATGCGTTTTTTCTTGTTTTAGACATGTTTTTCAAATGCAAATTATGGACACCTAGAGATGTTTTTCAAAAAAACAAGAGAGGTTTTTCTTCATCACAAACTGATTTACAAAAACCTCCTCCTGTTTTGTAAAATTTATAAAGGATTCAGAGATAGGAGCTCATTTTGGAGCCCTAATTTTTAGAAAAAACAACAAAATTCTGAGTTTTCTGCCAATTAGGCAATTTCGTAGCGAACTTCAGGCTTGAAGGCCAGATTTCGCTACGAAATCCCTGTAGGTGATGTTTTGTCAAAAATCACAGTTCTTGGCAAAATAAAATATGGAGGAAATTCGTATTTAGCTCATTTTATATAACCAACACATCCAAATCAGAAAAGAAGGCTAAAAATTGGCATAAGTAGGTGAAGTGGATTTGTTACAAAACCACGCTACGAAACTACCTATTTCACTCTGTTTTTGTAGCAAGGAGATTTTGGTATTTTGAAAGTGTATTGAAGGTCATCCCACCACGTGAAGGCATTAAAGGGTATCATTGGAAAACCCCATCAGGGATTTTCTCCTCGACAAAGGTGTCATCTGTTCCAGCTCAGCTGATCCAGGTGGATATCGGTGGCCACCCACATATTCCATTTGGACCAGCACCATCAATTCTTGCAGCTTTTCACATTCAGCACAACTTACTATTTTTAGCAGGTTTTCGAGTCCTCCACTCTCGGAGCCATTTTGGGGGCTTAATGATCCAGGTGGATATTGGTGGCCACCCACCTATTCCATTTGAACCCCCATCATCAGTTCTTTCAGTTTTCAAGTTGCAACAAAACTTACTATTTTTAGCAGTTTTTCGGGTCCTGAACTTCCGGAGCCGTTTTGAGGCCCTAAACGACGTTTTTTGGGCATCGTTTTACTAGCGAATTTCATGGAATGAAATTCATCTTGAAAGTTGTGGTCCTCGGATAGATCTTTCTAACGCGCTATTGAGCGCATAAAATGGAGATCGGGTGCCAAAGTTATGCCCCCGGGAAGTTGAACCACCAATTTACCCAAACGGGCGCCCACAGTTTTGGCGCCTCATCTCCTACGGTTAGGTTTTTGGACGTTTCGGATTCTACATTGTTTCTCAATAATAAATAGGCCCTCGAGCCTCATTGTAACACAGTTCATAGGTCTGTAGCCATCACATCTCTTCTCAAAGATTCGCTACCAGCACCCTAGCTATTTTATTTCCATTATGTCTGTAAGCATATTTCTGTTATTAATGAAATGACGCATTATTTCCGCTGCATCTCTGTATTTATGGTTATGTGTTTATTCTGTTGCATTCCTGCATAAATCCGGATCAGTGGTATCAAAGCGGGTCTGCTCTTTCTTTGTTTTTCTTTGCATGTCCCCAACGCGGTCAGGGTATAAGGAGTTAGGGCTCGATCTGGTTGAACCCTTGCAAGATCAGCCTTGCAAACCTTGACGAACTCCCATGGCGGAAGAAAAGAAAGATGAGGGAGCAGGAGATCCTATCAAAATCTTGCTCGAGGATGCCCTCGAGAAACAAAGGAACGCGATGATGGATAGCTTTGCTCAAATCCTTCAACGAATGCCCACATATGGCGCATCTGCATCCAACAACCACTCTGGAGGTGCCACTCCCTTCAAGGTACAGGTAAAATTTGACATTCCTATATTTGAAGGAAAAATAGATGCAGATGCCATAGACAGATGGTTAAATTTGCTGGAAGGGTATTTCTCGGTCCATGACTTCTCTGACTGAGAAAATATTATTTTTTCACTCCTCAAAGCTGCCCCCCATGTCAAAGACTGGTGGGAAACCTACCGTGAGCAAGAGGGCGAAGGCGAACCCTCTCTGTTCTCCGCCACACCCACTTGGAATTCATTTCGAGACGGCATCAAGGAACAATATTACCCCGTGGGGAGCTATGAGGACAAATACATCCAATGGACCACGCTGCGTCAACAAAAGGATCAAGATGTGCACGAACTGACGAATCTGTTCCATACCCTGCGCACAAAGTTGGGTATTAAAGATTCGGAGAGACATTTGGTGCTCAAGTATCGCGGCTGTCTGCACAAACACATTCAGGAGGAAATGGAGTTCCTCAACATTACATCACTTGGCACGGCATATCGCTATGCCGCCAAGATCGAGCAGAAATTTAAGCAGAAGAAGCGAGACGTTGGATCTGCAAATCTGAAAGGTGCCCCCGAACCGAAGAACAAGGGGCAAGGCCAAAGCAATGCGACTCATAACAACACCACAAATCCAAAGAAGGACACAGGGAAGTGGTGTGACTTTCATAACAGCCCCACTCACAGCACAAACGAGTGTCGGGCCAAACAGTCTTTGGTGGCCGAACTAAAGGCACTCGAATCAGATGCATTTTCTGATCCTGAGTTAGAACCAGACAAAGGCAATGACAAAGGGAAGCAGACCATTGATGCGGATCCCAGTGCCATTGTTGCCACCACCAAGATCCAGAAGGAGGGTCCAGAGGATCCAGAGGAGGGGGAGCGCCTCTTCTAGTCGCAGATGTGGGTAAAGGGTTCTCTGCTGCAATTTCTCGTCGATAGCAGAAGCCAAAAGAACCTCATTTCAGCATAGGTCGTGAAGTGGCTCGGCATACCGACCATAGCACACCCACAACCGTATACCATTGGGTGGCTCCACCCAGGGAGAGATCTCCGCATCCGCCAGCAGTGCCGCCTTCCATACAGTATCAAGCCATTCACGGATGAGGTATTGTGTGATGTTGCTCCTCTTGATGTAGCTGATGTATTATTGGGCCAACCATACTTGTGGAGGCGACATGCTGTGTATGAGTCTAGGCCTCGTGCTTATATTATTACTTTGGGAAATAACTTGTACAGGATACCAGAGGTAGTACCGCCTCCTGTCATCTCTTTGACTACTGCAAAACAACGTAGTAAGATTGTTTCCAAAACCAGGAAATTCATTTTCCTTACGACTCACTCACAGGGAAAGA
Organism: Pinus albicaulis; assembly: GCA_034641835.2. Classification (NCBI taxonomy): domain Eukaryota; kingdom Viridiplantae; phylum Streptophyta; class Pinopsida; order Pinales; family Pinaceae; genus Pinus; species Pinus albicaulis. The sequence continues at coordinate 668,743,192 of CM076579.1, read as the reverse complement.
AGAATATTGTGGCCACAACCTCGAAACAGGGCTCCCTTGCACGGCTGCAGCAAATGGACAAAGTTATGGAGGAATACGATGACAATTTCTCCTCACTCATAAAGGTTCCTCTACACTGTCAGGACAAGCACTCCATTGATTTGACTCCCAACGCACCACCACCTGATGTTGCCATACATCCTACAACTACACATACAGAATCCAAACATGTACTGTCTAAGGCTAATAAAGAAACCAAATTTACTAAACGCATCCAGCATGTCCACGCGCAGGTCCATGACATCTTCAATACATCTAATACTCAGTTCAACAGAATTTGCCTCATCTCATGGAGGATCTCAACGCAATGGGGACCATTGCTTCCTAAGGAGGGAGGAATGATCCAGGTGGATATCGGTGGCCACCCACCTATTCCATTTGGACCAGTACCATCAATTCTTGCAGATTTTCACATTCAGCACAACTTACTATTTTTAGCAGGTTTTCGGGTCCTCCACTCTCGGAGCCGTTTTGGGGGCTTAATGATCCAGGTGGATATTGGTGGCCACCCACCTATTCCACTCGGCCCCCCACCATTGTCTCTTTCAGTTTTTCAGTTTCGGCATAACTTACTATTTTTAGCAGTTTTTCGGGTCCTGAACTTCCGGAGCCGTTTTGAGGCCCTAAACGACGTTTTTTGGGCATCGTTTTACCAGCGAATTTCATGGAATGAAATTCGTCCCGAAAGTTGTGGTCCTCGGATAGATCTTTCTAACGAGCTATTGAGCGCATCAAACGGAGATCGGGTGCCAAAGTTACGCCCCCGGGAAGTTGAACCACCAATTTACCCAAACGGGCGCCCACAGTTTTGGCGCCTCATCTCCTACGGTTAGGTTTTTGGACATTTCGGATTCTATATTGTTTCTCAACAATAAATAGGCCCTCGAGCCTCATTGTAACATAGTTCAGAGGGTTGTAGCCACCACATCTCTTCTCAGAGATAGCTACCAGCACCCTAGCTATTTTATTTTCATTATGTCTGTAAGCATATTTCTGTTATTTGATATTAATGAAATGACGCATTATTTCCGCTGCATCTCTATATTTATGGTTATGTGTTTATTCTGTTGCGTTCCTGCATAAATCTGGATCATCAGCATTCACACAATGATCAAATTTCATGATTATCTTCTCCTTAAAAGTAGGGTGATCAATTCCTAAGTCTAGTGGGTGTATTTATGTCTTGGTTATGGTTAGTGCCACTCGAGAACTTGGTTGTCATCGATGTAATTATCCAATTCTACAGATAAGGGAATGTAATAAATGAAAGATGGAGTCCTAATAGGCTTGTAAGTCTTAAGTTATTAGGTGTCTTTTTCAGTTCTAGGAATATAGTTTATGGTTAAGATAGGTGTCAAGGATGATGGTTCGATGATCTAGCCATATGGGTAGATCCAATGTAATGAACAAAAGCCTATTAATAGGCAGAAATTTGAATGAGAAGGGGTTGGAGAATGTTATTTGACACTACCACTATTGTAATTTTTTTCATCAGTAATATACAATGACTGTGTTTCTGCTTCACCTGAGATTCTTTGAGTGTTTCAATAAGCTTATGTCTTATGTTTCTTAATATCTGGTTTCAAATATATTGATGTTGAATTACTCAGAATCCATGTTCTTCATGCTCTAACTTCCTTTCAACATTAAGCTATTGAATATTACTGTGTGTGTATTGTCCTTTCATTGAAACATTAAAAGCCTCAGCTTCCACAAGGAGAGCCATTGTCATTGAATTCCCTCACACTAACTCCATAAGCCCAATGGTAGTGAACCCTATTTCATTTTTCACCTGCAATCAAATACATTAAAGTACATATCACAGAGTTAGACATCTGATTGAATCCAAATTAAGCAAATCATGGGTTGATTTGAGAGATCCCTCTCAGGCCGAAGAGGCTAATCCTCAGTCAAAAGCTGGTTTGAAAGAGTTAATCTAAGTTGTATGGCGGAGCAGCCCATCAGTACCAATTTAGAGATAACATTTTGGTAAGTCTGCCATGAGTTTGAAGACATATTCCTCGAAGTTTGTCCTCAAAAAATGATGTTGAACTCTTGGAGGTAGCAGGAACTTAGAATTTTCGAGGCTGTAGAACTACATTGGGGACTCCATTGCTGAAGAATTCCAAAATTAATAACCTCATGGTGATTCCACTGGACCTATGAAGAACTCAGATGCTGCCATTCTTGTTTCAAGGTATGCATGTGTAGATTTTTCAAAAATTTATGGTTTGCCAAATCCTTTTCCCAAGGATGCATATTTTTTAAATAATGGTCCAAAATTTAATGGAGAAGATTTGAGTTTGACTTTGAAGCATATATCAAATTTTCGTGACTTTACTGAGCTTCTTAGAGTCAAACATGAAGACATTTTCATTAGATTGTTCTATGATTCATTTCAAGGGAAATGTAGACAATGTATTGAAAGTTTGTCTTTCAGATCTATTAAGTCATTTGTAGATTTCTGTCTTATTTTTTTGGAAACATGGATGGAAAAAATAGAGTTGGTGGCAGACTCTTTTTCTACTCGAGGTTTTAAGCAATGGAACGATGATCACACTAATGCGGAAGTGGATGAAAATTTTTCTTCGACCTTGTATTCTTATTTAAAGTCATTTGAGTGCAATTCAGAAGATAATATTCAATTTTTGGATGAATTTTCTAAGAACATTGAGAAAGACATTGAAGTTTTAGAAGATCAAATTCAGTCCTATAGTCTTCATGGTCAAGTTCAGTCTTTTGAAAAGTTTTTCATATCAAAATAAAAAGAGAAGGTGGTGGTACCTTATTCTTTTGAGATTGAGGAGGAATGTATTGTTTTTGAAAATGAGTTTGATAATACACAACTGAAATTTTATTTTGCTAAAGAAAGCATATATGAGTTTTCTAAAACTGCAGAATGTATTTAGAATCACCAAACAAACTATGTATTATATGATCCTATAGCTGACTACATGGAAGAGTTCTAAAGTCCAAATTTCCAATTATGTTTTCACTATGAAAATCAGACCCATTTTATGTTGCCTTGGTCATTACAGTATCTAGTTTGTATTTGGTTTAAGCACAATCAAGGAGTTCAGGTATCAGATCATCTCATTGACTAGCTTTGTTGGAGGTTTCATGTCGCTTGAATCAAGCATGAAGATTTCAGTTGTTAGGGTAGGTAGGAGTGTGTGTGGATAAGCTCAAGCATTCTGAGCATCTTTTCAGCATGCACAAATTTATTTTTCAGCTTGGATTGCATTTTTCAACAAGCTTGAGCATGAGGAGAAGGCCATAAGAGTTTGGAGAAGTTTCCATCAATTTCAGAAAGTTTTTTGTTTTCGAAGGAAGGCACTAGAACTACAAGTTATTTGTTATACCACAGGGGCACACCATCCCCAGTGGAGCCATTGTTATCACACATAAATTTTTAATTTTTTGATTAGGGTCACTCAGCGAGGTTTTATTCTGTTTCATAAGGTTGGTCCATGAAATTGATGAAAAATTCATGAAATAAGTCTTTATCCTATGACCAAAAAACTTCATTAGTCATATCATCTTAGTCAGATCTATCAAGTTTCACTTTAGGTTCACATGCATTAGTTTAAAATTAATTTTTAGCCACATGTTTGATTTTTCACAATTCTGCAGCGAATATAACTGCAAAAGGCAGATTTCGCTATAGAATCACCTGATCATTTCGTAGCGAATATGCCAGGTTTATAACTGAATACACTACGGAATCATGTTTTTTTGTACCAAAACAGAGGATGATGAGTTGTCAATTTCCTAGTGGTTTAGGATAAAGGTGAGGTCATATAATTGGTTATCATAGTCATCCAAACATGCAAAAGTGTAAATACCACCCATCATTACCTTTAACTCCCTCATTTGTCATCATTCTCTCCGCATCTGAATTCCATTTTTCAGACTAATTCTCTTCCTTTCGATGTTTGCATGCAGCAGTTGATTAGCATCCTTGAAGAGTCCAACTCCACCACAAGCTATTTACTATGCAATTATGTTATTTACAAGTGTCATAGTATCAAGAAGGCCAACATAGTGTTAAAAGAGATACCCATGCAGAAGAAGACTTATAAAGGGAGGTTCAGTGGAGAAAATATGAGCTTGTGTTGTAGAGGACTTCATTAAAGCTGGTTACATGCATTTCTGCCAAAAGAAACAAAAGAATTATTGTGTTTTTTGACTATTTGAACATTAAACTTCAAGAGAATTTGCTGGGCAAACAGAGAGGAATTCTAAAAATATGAGAGAGGTTATTGTCAAGAACATATCAAATAACATTAACCTCTTTCATGTTTCTCACAGGTGCTACAAATTGGGATATTCGAAGATGTATTTGGGCTCTATTTTTAGAATGTGTTTTTTCCTGTTTTAGACATGTTTTTCAAATGCATATTTTGGACACATGGAGATGTTTTTCAGAAAACCAAGAGAATTTTTTCTTCAACACAAACTGATTTACAAAAACCTCCTCCTGTTTTGCAACATATATCAAGGATTAGGATATAGGAGCTCATTTCAGAGCCATAGTTTTTAGAAAAAACAACAAAATTCTAAGTTTTTTGCCAATTAGGAAATTTCGTAGCGAACCCCAAGCTTGAAGGCTAGATTTCACTATGAAATCCCTATAGGTGATGTTTTGTAAAAAATCACAGTTTTTGGCAAAATCAGAGATGGAGGAAATTTGCATTTAGCTCATTTTATATAACCAACACATCCAAATCAGAAAAGAAAGCTAAAAGTTGGCATAAACAGGTGAAGTGGATTTGCTACAAAACCACGCTACAAAAGTGCCTATTTCACTCTATTTTTGCAGCGAGGAGATTTTGGTTGTATTTTGGTATTTTGAAAGTGTATTGAAGGTCAACCAACTACGTGGAGGCATTAAAGGGTATCAATGGAACACCCCAGCAGGGATTTGCACCTCGACAAAGGTGTCATCTGTTCCAGCTCAACATAAAGACAATGATCAAATGTCATTATATTCTCTTTAAAAGTAGGGTGATCAGTTCCTAAGTCTAGTGGGTCTATTTATGTCTTGGTTATGGTTAGTGCCACTCGAGCACTTGGTTGTCATCGATGTAATTATCCAATTCTACAGATAAGGGAATGTAATAAATGAAAGGTGGAGTCCTAATAGGCTTGTAAGTCTTAAGTTATTAGGTGTCTTTTTTAGTTCCAGGAATATATTTCATGGTTAAGATAGGTGTCAAAGATGATGGTTCGATGATCTAGCCAGATGGGTGGATCCAATGTAATGAAAAAAAGCCTATTAATAGGCAAAAATTCAAATGAGAAGGGGTTGGAGAATGTTATTTGACACTACCACTATTGTAAATTTTTTCATCAGTAATATACATTGACTGTGTTTCTGCTTCACCCGAGGTTCTTTGAGTGTTTCAATGAGCTTATGTCTTATGTTTCTTAATATCTTGTTTCCAATATCTTGATGTTGAATTACTCAGAATTCACGTTCTTCATGCTCTGACTTAATTTTAACATTAAGCTATTGAATATTCCCGTGTGTGTATTGTCCTTTCATTGAAACATTAAAAGCCTCAACTTCCACAAGGAGAGCCATTGTCATTGAATTCCCTCACACTAACTCCATAAGCCCAATGGTAGTGAACCCTATTTCATTTTTCACCTACAATCAAATACATTAAAGTACATATCATAGAGTTAGCCATCTGATTAAATCCTAATTAAGAAAATCATAAGTTAATTTGAGAGAGCCCTCTCAGGCTGAAGAGGCTAATCCTTAGTCAAAAGCTGATTTGAAAGAGTTACTCTAAGTTGTCTGGTGGAGCATCCCATCAGTACTAATTCAGAGATAACATTGTGAATAAAAAATAAATACAAACATTATGAGGAATCCCAATAAAGTATGGAAGAGGAAGAAAAAGGAGGAGCATGTTACTTCAATGACATAATGAATCCATCATAGTTTCAGGGGGAGCTTCTCTAGGAAGCAACGTAGTCATCCATTCTATGCTAGACAAGAAGCAACATCCTAGGGGGAGAGTAGCCCATAAAATGTTCGCATCAAAGTTGTCAAAGAAGAGCTCCTTGGAATATGAATAGCCAAAAGTTCATGATAGGAAAGGACAATTCCTCTAGCACATAACTATAGAGTAACAAAGGCACCTTAAGCATACAATAGCCAGCAGGTTGATGGAAGAAGAGAAGGAAGCAAGTAGCCATGGTGGTAGAGGAAACATTAGCCATGAATGTGGAAGATAAGAGGATAACAACACACTAACCGATGAATGTTTAAAATCACAAAAATTATTTTCCGAGCCATGGAACTGGAAAGATCCATAGAGGATGATCACACTATGTGTCTCACTGCAAGTGTTAATAATGAAAATAATAATAATAAGGATGAATAAGAAAAATGTTCATTATCATTATATCATTACAAATATTCATCAATTGGTATTTGGAGGAGTCTTCCTATCAGTAGAATTCTAAGCATTATTATTGGAGCAACGTTATTGGCATAAGAGCGTTATGGTATCAGAGTGTTATGGTATGCGTGATGGTATTGGTATAATATAAATACATCAATGTGTTATTGGAGCATCATTATTGTTGGAGCAAGGTTGTTGTTGGAGCAGTGTTATTGGCATCAGAGCATTATGGTATCAACAACTAAAAGTGCAGTGGTATAGAATGGTGCAGTGGTTGGAGGTTCCCCTGAGATAATGTATGGAGGAATAGCACAATGGTTGTGGCAATGATATTATTATGCATCGGGCAGTATACTAGTTATGTAGGAAAAAATTATTATGGAACATTATCTTATATTCGTTAATGTATTATATTGAGCGTTGAAGCATCGGTGGTGTTTTTTGAACATGACTGTTTTTCTTATACATGATGGGCATTCTCACCCCTATTCTTTTAAGTATGAATAGCATTCGAGCTTATTATGATGACGCCTCTTTTCGCTTCTACCTGCAAGAAGAATTGGGAGGCACTATGGTAGAGATTTATATGGACACTGATAGCACATAGATAAACAATTTCACATACCAGGATTTCAATTATTCTGTCATACCATTAACCGAATGATTTTTCATAGAACTTGACATTATCTATATCCTTCTGTAACCTCCAGGGTGCATATGTTACAGAAACAACGTTGCCTCGTTCTAGGGCAAGTGGCTCTTGGTCTAATGGTGGTTCCTAGCTAAACATGGTGAATGCTATAAGTCAAGATGGATGCTTGATTGGATATGTTCATAGGATGATGAGTGTAAAGAGCACACAAGAATAATTATAAATGTGGGATCGCGGAAAAATGGACAACGAATTTTTGCAGAGAAATGGTTGGATTAGAGAAGCATACAAATAGGAAGATAGAGCGTGATATATGTGGAACAAGTCGAAAGGTCAACCATTTGGAAAAATTGGAAGTTGAATAAACATGCATGTGGCAAGGAAGTCGAACCAAAAAACAATGGAGATGGATTGTTGCAGCAGGATGGTGGATTTTGTTGGAATCCCAAGAGATGAATGTGAGTAATAAATATATTGATGGAGGAATATGGAGATCGGGTTGGCCCCGAAGACGAGATACATTGCGCAACACCGAAGACGAGATACATTATACAACACTGAAGAAGCATATTTCCTGTTGAGGAAACATTTATTCTTAGATATAATTGCACTCCTCTTCAAGTCAATGTTGATATATCTTCAAGGCCTATTTCTAAAAGTCACCCATAAAGCTTTGTTGAGGTCTGTAGTTTGAGATTTCAATTAAACAAATTGAATATGTCTTCCTAAAGCTCATTGTGATAAAACAATTGAAGTGTCTAAGGTATGTTTGAATGGCTGGAGCGGAGTTTGAACTAAGAGCTACTGTCTAGATCTCACCCTGAGTGCCACAGTCCTAATGTTCAAAGCTGACCTTCATAGTGCAGATCAAATTTGAGCAGTGAAAAGTATGTGTGTTAGAGTCTGAGGTACATTATTAATGAAATAAAAGGGCAAAGTATTTTAGTGACAACCATTCTGATGTATGATACGCACACTTCACATTAGAAAACTAGAGAGAGTTTGATCATTGACTTGCATACCTCCTATTGTCATAAGTGAAATTGTATAGTTGGATGAGTTTACATGATGACATTTGATTGAGAAAGAATTCATTCATCTTGTCTGCAGTATAATAAATCAACATGATATAATGCATTGGGTTCTGAGAATTAAAAAACAGAAATTTCTCATTGGAAGTAGAGCTAGAATTTTCATGAGATTTCCATCAAGGAAGAACTATATCAAATGCTAGGAAAATTAAAGAATTTTCTCAACAAGTATAATATTTGGATCCTTGAATTTAATTCTTGAAGAAATTATATATATTTTAGTCAAAGATTTCGTATTTCAGGTTAATGATGCCAGAGTAATATTTTTTATATTGTTGGTTATTGTCGAGAACAGTGGAGAACACAATGCGAATAGTAGAGATTATGAAGGTTGTCTTAACAATGGCGATCTGTGCGAGCTGGAGTGAAATACTCCATGGTTCATATTATCTCATGGTACACAGTATGTGGTTCTCCAACCACTCATAGTGCAAAGTGGTTGGTTTTAATGGTTTTGTTGTGGCAGTGGCTGAGCTCATATGCATCCAAGGCCATATTTGCATACTTCAAATACCAGATATTTCAAGCCCTAACCATTATTCTTCCTTAAGCATGTGTTACGCCTAAGGTTATGCAACAGAGGTATGTGGTTGAATTTGAGAAGTTTTTGTAATGAGATTATGAGCCGCTGGCCTATGAACCAAGTTTTGTGCAAAGATTTCCTTGAATCAGTACTGGAATCATAGTATAATCTACAGTGACACACCTACTCTTTAGCAAAGTTACCAACATTGGATTTTCTTGGTTGTAATTAGAGCTTCGAATCTCTCTCTTAGCTTAGAAATTACACCATTCTCACTTGCAACAATAAGCATAGGGAGTGAAGGTTTCATCACTTGATCTTCTTGCAGTAGTGAGATTGTACAATACAATGCATTGAATGTATCTAGCATTAAGGGTTTGTCATGAATATGTCACTGTTCAATATTAAAGTCGTTGGGCCTCATAGATTGAAATATTGTCTAATCTTACAACAAGTTATAAGGATTTTCGAGACTTATTGTTCACATCAGCATTACGGGTAGTAAAGGTGAAATATTTTTACAAAAGACATATTGGCATCATCCGATTGAAGACCAAAATCATGGATAGTCTTGCTCGTATTTTTCACATGAAGTATATTTGGAGCACAGTTTATATATCACATGGAGCATCTTCATTATTCTTATATTATTTCAATTTTTCATGTTTGTTTATATACATTCTTGTATAGTTTTGTCTATTGAGTGTTTTTATTATCATCTTCAGCATTATGCAATTGCAAGGAATTTTTTTTTGGATGGTATCAGTTTGTTGCATATATACATGCAATTTCAATGATTCCCAAAGTGTTCTCCCAACAATACTTATATAACATATGGAGCAGTAGTCATTCTGGAGAAGCCCCAACAAGGCATATGTAGTGGCATTCATTCAATAACAGAAGGACAAAATGAACAATGTTTATACAGAACTCAAAGAGTAGTAATGCAATGATGGAAACCAGACTGAAAAATCTGTAACCCCTTGCCATTGATTTCAAAGGGGGAGGTAATGTAATCAGAGGAAGGAATACATTTCTCAGAATGAAAGGGGGAGGATGTGTTTCCATCAATGCCAAAGGGGGAGATTGTTAGAAATATTGTCATTGATGGCAAAGGAGCAGATTAGGATCAACAAATAAGCAAAGGAGAAACATCACCATTACCATTTATGGCAAAGGAGCAACATCAACATTATCATTGGATTTGGAGAAGCATTAATGGTCGCATGGGAGTAGTGGAAGATTTTCAGGGAATAGATGATGAATTTCCCTTCACTTTGTGCAGACTTGTGAGAAAATCGCAAATCGAAAATGGCTCTAGCAAAGAAAATCGCAAAATCTCAGAATCGGAAAATCACAAATCACAAATCGTTGCAGGAAAGAAAATCGTAAAATCGCAAAATTGCAGAATCACAAAAACGCAAATCGGTAACAAAGTTGCAATATGAGCATGTGCTATGGGAAAATGCGATAGCGAAATGCAAGAGATGACGTGGTGATAGATGATGTGGCGATAGATGACGTGGTGTAGATGACGTGTAAATAGATGACGTTGCACATATGACATGGTGACATATGACGTGGCGCAGATGATGTGGCAATAGATGACATGGAACAGATGACGTGGCATGCCTGATGGGACCCAAACCCACAAATCGTAAAATTGTGTTGCAAGATCGAAAGCGCTGACAACGTTACGATATGAGAAAGTGCGATGGAGAAATTATGATGGTGCAGTGGAAGCCAGTGGGACCCGAACACACAATCACAAATTGCCTTATTAGAAGTCAGAAGCCTTGGGCCGATGTGCGATTCGTGAACGAATGCGGTATATTCCAGAACTAAATTCAAATTCCATAATGGGTCTGGGGTTATGCGGATATTAATGTTATCGAAGAATGGACAAGAAGGTACTCAGTACCTATGGTAAAGTTTGTTTAAATTTATTGGTAGTGAAAATTGTTTGAAATTTTCGTGGATATAGGTTTGTGACTCGGTGGTTGATTCAAGTTGTAGTGGTGTTCGGATATCAATGGGAAATTCTACTTCTCATGAAAATTCCCTAGGAATTTCAAGTTCTCATGAAAGTTCTAGTTTGGTCAATACGAAAGACTTGTGTTTTACAAAAAAGGATATAAATGGGTGCTTCAGCAAGGGCCACAATGACGTAAGTGTATCAGATGTGGCTACGGATATTAAGGCTTGAAAGCTTGATCCCTCATCTGCAGGCCTCGCTTGATGTGCACAAAGGAAGTGATGGTGACATTTGGTGCCATAGCAACCGGAGACTCTGCATTTCGACAGGATGAAGTGAAGTACAAGAACAACGATTTGAAGTCCCGTTGTCTCGATGATAAAATGAAGGACAAGCTGAGAGACCCAAAATATCTTCCCAAAATCCGCAGTTTCAGTGTGGGCATAGGTTAATGTTATTATTCTGTAGCTGTAAATGAATTTCTGGGTAACATAAAAGTTATGAAAGTGTGCATTTTGTGGTTTTTTGTGCAACTCGTCACTGGATAGGTTAGATGAGTTGCAGTTTTTGGGTTGAATGTTGAATTTATGGGTAACATAAAAGTTCTGAAGTGTGCATTTTATGGTGTTTTGTGCAACTCGTCATTGGATAGGTTAGATGAGTTTCAGTTTTTGGGTTGAATGTTTTGGTTTTTTAGTAAGCTCTAAAGTAGTAAAATACTCTCATTCTACCAGAGCGCATAAAAATTAATTTGTGAAAAATGAATGGAATGTTGTGGTCTAAATTGTTGTATCGATATGCTGAAACTATGTGAGTTTTTTTTTTGGATTCAGTGGCAGATTTTATGAGTTAAATTGGTTTTGAGATTTCACTATTAGTATCTAGACATGGAAGGCTCTTTCAATGCTTCTTCCGAGAACATTTACACGACAGTTTTTTTTTTCCAGTTTTCACAGTTTCTTTATGCGATTAAACAAGATTCAAGCTGGGGAAATGGTCGAATTTTCTAGTGATGTGAAAGGAATAGCGTTGAATCATCAGAATGAGAATGTAGGTATCGCGATTAATGATACCACCAACAGGGTCTCTCATCAAACAGGCTCTATTGTGCATGTTCCCGTGGGAAAGGCCAGAGTTTAATGTAGCATGAGGTGAGAATTTGGAGTTGAGAGAGTTTAACGCCTTGTGTGAGTTTAATGCAGCGTGAGGTGATAATTTGGGGTTGAGAGAGTTTAACACCAAGTGAGGTGACAAATGTGACAGGTGACACTATTGAGATTTTATGGATAATTGTTGAGAACAACGAATCTCAATAGTGTCACCAGAAGGAACCTCATAATAGAATTCCTATCGGAACAATTAATTTATTTTCTAAACTAAAATATTTGTATTAATTAATTAATAAAAAAAAATTATAAATTATTTCAAGGAGTTGTTTTTAATACGATTTTTTGGAGTTTACGGTGGATTTTCTAGTTGGAATCTGACTAAAAACTTTTAGGTGAAATCTTGATTTGTGTTATTTAAACTAGTTTTTTGATTGCATATATGAATTCAACACCCTGAAAAAACCCTATGGCACTTCGATTGTGCATATTTTACCCATAAAAATTGTGATTTCAATAAATTCCTACCGAAGTTTAGACAAATTAGAACTAAAAAATAGATCGAAAACTTTTCAAAAATTCACATTAAAGAAAAATGTTTATTTGAACATTTATATTTTTTATAATTATAATTAATTAAGCACAAATTTCATGATATATTGCGTGTTGTTAGACAGGGTTTTATAGTCGAAAAAACAATGGAGGTTGTGCGAGGTGCTAAGGTTTTTATTACTTGTATATTTTTGGATGGCATCGTCGCAGGGTTTGCGATCGAGATACTCAGAGGAGGCGGGCTTTGGAAAGAAGATGATAGTTCAATTTTTATCATCAACAGAAGTTGTTGGTAGCTCTCGGCTCAGTTATATCAGGTTTTTTTAACCTTCTGTAGCAGTTTGAAAACAGCCTATGCGGTTAAGTGAAGGCTGCCTTCATTGCCGTCTCATTTTGTTTGGGCTCATGGCATAGATATAGCCATGATACAAAGTTCGACATGTTTCCTTGGGTTTGATGCTTCAGCTAGGGGATTTTTCATTCAAGGTTCTTACAGAAGGAAAGCCCTTTTGGGTTGGGGCCTGAATTACATGCTACGAACCTTCTTACTAGCCTGCTTCTTTTGACTTTGAGGCCACAAAATCGAAGGTTCTTGCGCACAAGAGGGATATGTCATCCCATATAATTCCAACCCTTTCTCCCCTTTCTAGCATGGTCGAAAGATAGGTAGAGACAGAAAAGGAATTTTTTCATATTTTACTAAAAAATAATTTAAAATCCTCCTTATTTTGGGCCAGGAACTCGGACTTGGTGGGAAATCTAAAATAGTGCATTTAGTTTAGTTTGGGCATCCCTGCAAATTCTCAATGGCTGGTATTCGAAGGGAAATTGCTTCAATACTCCTTCCATATGAAGGACTAATGCATTTCGAGGAATGCCACCTTTATGTTGAATTTAAGGCTTCATGGTAGAGCATCTGGATCCATAAATCCCAATTTTTTTTTTCTCTTTCAAGGATGTAGTGAAAGGGAAAAATTCTATCTCAGTAGATCATATTCAAAAAAATCCAAGGCACTAAATTGTAGAACAAACAGAACAAGTATCAGCCATGGACGTTAATCTTCTAGAGCGGGGAATTTGCTAGGAGATCTGCAACTCTAAGAGTTTAGTGGATTTATGTCGCTATATGGATAGATTGGGCGAGTCTTCTCCTCCACTCCCACCCCATGATTTAGTTATCATTTATTTTAACTCATTGGTTGCAAACGAGTCATGGTACCAAAAGGTAAAGCATTCTCATTTTATCAAGAAGCTATAAGAAATTCCAAAGGTTGAGGTTTTTTTGCCACAGTCAAGAGCACGAGCCCTAAAACTAAATAAGCATGTCTTGGTATGCCAATTCATGTGGATTTTGGACCTCCCCGTGTTATGTGATGTTGTGAGTTGGAAAAAATTGGAAACCCATGACCAAGGGTTTTTTCACTTTAGCTTTATGCAAAAATTATTGTTTAACCTCCTTTTTCTAGAACAAGGATAATCGAGACGTGATCTTTTGAAGCGAGGATTACTTCATTAGGGCTCAAGGGTTATATATATATCGATGGAGCCCATATTTTAACTCTGAAAGTGATGTCCCATCTACTATCCCTATTTTGGTAAAGCTCCCTTTTTCCCCTCCACTGCTAGAATGATACTACTTTCAGAAATATCAATGATTGAACCAAGCCACTAGAGGGGATCTTCTCATATTCAAGGATATGTGTAGAGGTAGATCTGGATAAGGGGCTCACATTAGCAATAACCCTATATCTGGATAGTTGGATCCATATTCAGGAGGTTAACTATGATAAAATCCCTTTTAAATGCAATTTTTTCCATTAATATGGTGACTTTGCAAGAAGCTGCAAAATGAAGCAGAAGGAGTAGAAAATAAAAGAGAATGAAGGAGAACAATGGGAACAACAAAAGAGAAGAATAGGCCCATATAAACAACTGAACAATCCGCCAAAGCAGCTAGATTATAATGGGAACAAAAGGAAAGGGCCAACTTCCCCTAAATGATCCACTCTAGCGAGAGGGGAAGGATATATTAAATGAAAAAGTGAGAAAAATAACAATTTTGAGGCTCTCAAATTGGTGACTAAAGAAGGGTAAATTCTTGAAACCAATGTACATGAACATGTACAAAATTCGAGACTGGGGTGTGAACTAGAGAAAAACGATGAATCCATGTTGCCATTAAGAAATGATCAAATATCATAGCAATAAATAGTGGAATCTTCCTAAAAAGAGGAACAATTACTCTCCCCTAAAAGCTCCAAATCGAGGCCTTCCTTTTTGAGCTTGGCTGAAGATAAGTTGGAGGCAGAGATGGCAAAATAATTAGAAAGGCTCTAACGGAAGGCTATTCAACAGACCAATAGAGAGGTGAGGCATGAAAATACAAAGAAGGATAAGGAAATGGGAACACATGCAATCTTAGATACAAAACTAAAGGGATATAGAAACAACGGAAAAGGAGGCAACTTTTCCCCTCAACAAGGGGCTACTCATACAACAAGTAATGAGGGTCCTCTCCTAGAATTGTAGTGGATCAAGGTCAATAAAAACGAAGTGAAATATTTGATCAAGAAAGAGAGACCCTTAGTTCTCCTTCTCTAGGAGAAAAAAATGGGGGATTAAGAGGCTCTCCAAAATCAACAAAAGATTTGGAATGGTAAGGGATTATTTATGTTTGTGCAAAAGGTGCTTCAGGCGAGATATCCACCATGTGGTATCAATATTTTCTCATATTTCTAGAATCTAGTTCGATATATCACTAGTTGGTTACTTGTTTTCTACGTATTCCATCAAATTAGGTATGATCCTTTGTCAATATTTACATGCTTATTAAATTCATAGAAAAACATGATTGTTGGAATTCCTTAGTGGCCCTTGTGGACACGATTTTTGGATCTGAATGCATATTGGGTGGAAACTTTAATACAACCTTGCATTATTGGGAGAAAAGGGGGGATCTCACATTCCAGATTAGTTCCAAGAAAAATTATAAGAAAAGAGCATCCAAATTAACCCCTCGGGATAATGTTTCATATTCGTCAATGAGCCTCCTCAGTACTCTAGCAGATTCATAGTCATCAAGGAATTTATTATCAATGAGTAGTTTTTTTTTTTTGTAAATGTTGTGTTCTACTAGGGAAATTGTGCAAATTATACGCCTATATAAGCCCCATTTTTTTCACTCAACAATATGCTCCTGTGGAAATTTTAGTATATCTCTTGGATAAGAGAGAAATGATAGAAATTTTGAAGTTGTTATGTAATTCCTTATGTTTTTTCCATGATCCAGGTGCAGATTCATATAATATAAATACACTTTCTAGTTATATATATATTCCATACAAAATGAAAAATGAATTCTAAAGTTTGGGGCAGCACTTTACAATAAACTATGAAAAGGAAAAATACTTTACTATCAACTACTATTGGTGTTTTTCATTTAGGTTTATCTTAGGAGGTTGGGAGGAATAACAATTATCCTCCATACCCACATTTAATTCTTGCAAGTGACAGGTTGAGTTCATATTGATTATATTGTTGTAATGGATTTGAACCTTGTTGTTGTACACACTTGATCCTTAAATAATGTCTTACCCTTTCTTATGGGATAGAGGATGAGCTGCTTTGTTATATGTAAATAATAATAATAATAAACTAGTATTGTTTACCCTTACAGTATCTTCGACAAGACTTAATATTTTTTCACATAGAGGGAAACCTATCTTCAACATGACTTAATATAATAGTAAATACCTACAATTATTAGCAAAATAAACTTAATGTATAACAACTCAAGGCTTTAAAGAGTCATAGTTTGATAGGGCATGACCCCCCACCCCCTCTTAATTCTTCCAAAATAAAATAAAATCAAGGGTTAAAGTAGGCACTTCATTCGACAATAAGTCTATTATAATATTCAATTTCTTTCTTATACATGTGCACACACAAAAGTTATGAATTGCAACTTTATATTTAGAACCCTATCAGTTTGTATGGTATTGATGGCTTTGTTCTTGTAAGCACTTATCACTTGGTAAATTTTTATTGAGGAAATGATAACCCATTATGAGGAGACAAATAGAAACACCTTCTTTAGCCAATTGATAAATCTCAAACAAAAGGGTTCAATGGCAGAGCACATTGAGGACTTCCAAAAATTGAATATCAGGGTAACGAATATTCAAAAGGAGCATATGATTGATGTCTTCATAGGGCTTTGAAGGATAACATCCAACATGAGGTTTGCCTTTGGGAACCTGATTCATTGGAGAAGGCATTCAGGGTGTGCAAGAAAGTTGAAATCAAAATTATGGCAAAAAGTAAGTCTACCACTCACAATTATAAAGATGGAAGTGTTGCTGCTCCTGGCCTTCCACAATATACAAGGTTGACGCCAGAATAATTGGAGGAAAAAGAGAAAAAGGGCTTGGTTACAATTGTGATATAAAATACACTAAAGGTCATAAGTGTGTTGAGAAGAAATTATTCTACATATATTGTGAAGAGGAGGAAGAAAAGGAACAAGAAACACTCAAGATATAAGGATATATCAAGAATAAAGAGGTAATAGTGCTGATTGATTTAGGTAGTACTCGTAATTTCATTCATTGTATGATAGCCAAGGAATTGAGTTGCTTCCTATATCCAGCATGAGAATGTCAAGTGATGGTTGCAAATGGAAGAACTATAAATTGCTCTGGAAAGTGCCATAATATCAATCTAACCATGGGGGAATATGTATTGAATAATCTAATGCTTTCCATTCCAATGGGGGTGTGGATGTTGTACTACGATTCCAATGGTTACAATCTTTGAGAATGATAGATTTTAATTTTCAAGAACTTTTTTTTTTTTTTAATTTTTTTTTTTGGGAAGGAAAGGAAGTTGAATTAACGGGTATCGCATAGGGAAAACAAGAAATATAATCAGCTCTAATGGCATGAATTTTTTTTTGAATAAAGTAAAACGGGGCGTAATTGCACAATTATGCTCACTAGAGGTTCAAACATCAAAATAATTTGTTTCTCTAGATCTCCAAAATGTCTTAGACAATCTGTTAGGGTCCTATAATAATAGGATTCATAATTTTGAACTGAATTTGACCTTGTAATATGTACATACTTTGATTTCTGCAAAATTGTTTTCCCATATTAGAAAAATAAAAAATATAAAGAGGGTAAAAGTCCTAAAAGTAAAATCAAAGGACTTAAAAGATAAAAAAGAAAAAAAAATGAACCCAAAAAAAAGAGAGATAAAAATAGATCATGAAAGTGATGAAAAATCAAATGCCACTACTTTTTACTTCACTTTGCAAAATAATATTGTGTGCAGCTTGTCAAAAATGCCACAATAGATAAAGGTCAAACTGCTTAATCTTGACCTTTTATGCTTTAAATTTTATGCTGATAGATAGAGAATAAAGATCTAGCCAAAATGTTTAATCTTGGCAGATCAGTAGTTAGGTAGAGAATAATAAGGAGCTCAATAGTTCAATCTGAGCCCTTGGAAGAAATAAGGATAGAATTAGTTAGTTTGCTATTTAAAAGAAAAATGAATAAGGGTCTGCAAGCTCAAATGCACCCATGTAAATGAAGAAAAAATGTTAGGGTAGCTGATGGGTAGGTAGAAGCAGTTTTTACAAGGCATGGATAGCAGAAAATTTGTCATTTCATTTACTAATTTCTCTTTGAAATCATTTTCCATTGTAAAAATACCCCCTCCCTTTCATTTTAACCCTTTCCCCCTTAATTCATTCTTTTCCCTACAAAAATCCCTTTTCCTAAGTTAAAATGCACATTTATCCTTTGGAAAAGTAAAAATCCTTTATTAACTTCCATTTTCATTCAAAAATACATTAAAAACCCAAAAACACCTTTATCCTAAGTATTTCTTTAAAAAAAGGTGATATGTCGGGTCCCACAATGAAAAAATGCCTTCATGATATCAGTTTTAAAGATAAACTTAGTGTATTTAATCTCCCGCATTATATATATTACCAACATTTAACTTTATTGTATTTAATCTCTCGCATTATATATATTACTAACATTTAACTTTATTGTATTTAACTTCCGCATTAAACCTTTTAAACCCGTATTATATTATTTCCTTTATATATATTATTCCCAACCCATTATCTTTATATAACATATGGTTTTGTTTCCTCACACGCCATATATTTCAGGCCCACTTACGGTGACCCCGCTGTTGCACTGAAAATTGTCATCTTGACATTCTGCTATCTGTATGAGCTCATCATCACCCATACTTCCTCCTTTGCAAGTCTAACACATCAGTTCCTCATGTCAAGCCTTAAAAATAAGAGAAAAGTTCTAAAAAATCTCTTTAACTCTGGTATCGCACTTTCTCTTTGTCTTGCCTGCGGTCCCGCACCTAATGTTCATGACTCTTGTGTACCTGAATGCACTTTTTCCGTGTTAAGGGTGCGGACCCCTGTAAAAGATTAAAAAGGCGCAAGTTAATTCAAAAAGCTCACTTTCAGTAATTTCTAGAAGCCTCTGGAAGGAATCTTGCGGTGGCAGAACCGCTCTTTTGAGTTTCATGTATCCCTTGCCTTAAGGAGCTAACCCCTTGATGTGAGGAGCTTATCCCTTTGAAGGAAGATTCTATCCCTTCATAGTTGGAACTGAAACCTCCAAGTTTTGCACTATAAAAGAGGCATTGGGTAGCCTCAAGGGGAGTTCAAGCTTTAGAATTATTTGAGGAAAAATGCTATTGGGATTCAGACTCATTTAACTGAGATTTTGTGAGGAAAGATCACATACCTCTATCTGTCTCGGTTGGAAGAGTGCAAGGCTTGTCAGAGTAGAGGAGATTCCTGCTTCAGACCTCGGGAAGGCTTGTTCAACATCAAGGCTAAGGTTGTAAGGTTTTTTTTATTCAAAGTTAATACAAATGAATTCATTTTTCTCAATAAGCTGTTAATTAACTATTTATTTCATGGATTCCTTGATCACCATGATAGGCATGATTTACAATATTTACTATACAGGTGCTATTTAATGTTTGCTTGTTTGTGACTGCAGGTCTATAAAGATAACTCCTTCAAGTGACCGAAGGACAACCACTTCGAACAAGCATTGGATCTACGGTAAGACCTTAACACCTTTATAGTATTCTTTTGTAAATCACATATGTCTAGAGAAAGATAGGTTTATTTGGTTGTTTGTTGCTAGATTACCTTTTGGTACTAGGGAGATCGATCTTGTTCGTAAGATTGATTTATCCAGTCAACAAATTGGCGACTCCATTGGGGAAGGATTTTTTTTTTTTTTTTTCCTTTGTTTTGACTTGAGAAAATGATTTTTCTGGTTTTTAATTGATGGATACTCGCCTGGGTAGCTTAGGTTTACTTTGATTTGAAAAGTTTTGAAGTATTTTGTGTTTTTCTTGAAATTTTCTGGGGACCGCATTTTGTTTTCCTACATAGTGTGGGCAGTTTCGCATTTTCCTTCAGTAACCAGTGCGGGACCGCACCTGTTGCTTCTGGGGCTCGCGGACCCTGTTAAATTTTTTGAAAAAATTCAGATTTCTTCTTCCAGTTTATGTTTAATTTGATTTAGGATTTCTAGTATCTACCCAGATCTATATTGTTCCTATCAAAATCCTCTTGTGAGTGAGTTCCAGCAGTATTTGTGTTTTGAGTGATTTTCTAGAAGTTTTGCATACTTGGACTGGTTTTCACTTGGTCTCTGTAGTGACTCAAAGATTGGAAGCTTGAAATACCTCAGATCACACTGGTATTTTTGTCTTCTTGATGAGTCTAACTTGGTTGCGAAATCCATCCTTTTTGAGAAATACATCTAGTTTTATCTTTGCAAATCTTTGAACAAGCTTTGTTATAGGTTCTGAATTTCATTTTTACAAAGGAAACATATCTGGATGTTTTTTGATTTGTTTGTTATTCTAGGAAAATGAATCCTTAGTTTACTGAACAACTAAGCAAAACATTCTCAAAAAAAAAAAATTAAAGCTTTTATTCAATTATATTTTCAAAATTTGTAGATCTCAAAATTAGTTTTTCGTAGTTTTGAGTGCTCTTTAGAACTTGTAGATATCTTTTGAAGGAAAGTTGTTTTTGTAGTTTTGAGTTTTGAAAGTGAAAGGGATTTATTGTGAGAATTGATTATTTGTCTCGTTTTGAGTTCTTATTGAAAAAACAAAAAGATTTTCTTGCATTTATTCTTCATGTTCAAAGAAAGAATTGTCTCTTAAAAGAAATTTCATTCTCGAACTCTTTCTTTAGCTAGAATTTCATTGAAAGAAAAACAAATTGTTTATCATTTTAGGTGCATTTTTTAGTGTGTTTGGAAGTTGAGTCTTCACACCATCAAAGTTTCATTTCCATACCTATTGACTTAAGGAACAACCCATAAAAAAAACGCTTAATTAAAATTGATCTAGTAATATTTTCTATTTCTAGGGCTCTTATCACCAATATAGCTTAGGCTAGCATCTTGGAGTAGGGAGTAATTGACTCTCCAAGATAGTAAAAACAAACAAGTAGATAAATATTGCGGTAGGAAATAAATCCAATTGTAATTGGTACAATCTAGGAAGCTTCTCTTAAAGGAGTTAATCACGAGATCATGTCCGAACCTTTGAGACAATCAATTCTGTTTCATTGGGAAAGATAGAAGATCTGCGCGCATTACAAACGGTAAACCTGGGATTAACCATTGTCGAGGAGCCTGGGGTCACTTGTCGGTAAACCTCGGATTGACCATGTCGAGGAGCCTTCAAGGGGATTGAGCTTTGTTACTCTGCCCTTGCGCATGGAATCGGATCGTAGACTATTCCCCCAGTTGTATTTGTTACTGTTGGTAACCTTAGTGTCCATAAGCTTAAGATTATTTCCTAAGGTGACGGTGAAGGAAAGATCTCACTGTACCTAGAGTAGACGTCGACTAGACTCACTTGGACTCTCTGGGGGGTTCTCTTCACTCAAGATGGTTTTGTGAAGAAACTTGTGCCAGTCTGTTTCATTAAGCAGGTTGTTGGGGTAACTGTTCCAATCGCCCTTTCTGTATTAAACTTCTACTAAGTTGGATTTCATCACCAACTAGTGTTTTTAGTATGGGAAGTTATTATTTGTGTGTGGTTTGAACTCTTATATTTTTAGGCGTGTGATTCAACTATTTGTTTCTTTAGAGACTTTAGGTGTTTTTATTGAAATTTTCTTTGTTTGCGTGTGATTGATTAATATTTAATCGTGGCAAAATTACCGAGACAATCCCGGAGACTTTAGGGGAAGCCCCCTGAGTATACACCAAGTTAGCTTGAAGGGCTGCGTGCTCTAGTATCATCTAGTAGTGGTAGAATTAGATAAACAGAAGTCGGAATTTCATCTAGAGTTGTTCATCCTAATCATCAAATACCCACGACAGAACATATTCAAGAGCTGATTTCAGTTTCTGAAGTTACTGGTAGTATTTCTCCTTCCAGTGAACTAGCTGAAGAACCTGAAATTTTCGAGCCTGACACTGTACCTTCTATTTTGGAAACATCCTCAGGATTTATTACTCCAACTTCTAATGATCCTGGTTCACCTAGGGTAAGAAATATTGTTACTGAAGATCTTCCATCTAGCCTCATTTCTATTGAAGAACTTTCCAGTCTAGACAAAGAGGTATCTCTTCCCGAATCCCCTCAATATTTAAATCTTAGGGAGCGTGAATCCATTTTCTACAGCCCTATTAGGAGTGACACTTGATATTTATCTTTGACAAACTTTTTAGAAAACCCAGGTCTTGCTTTTTCTCCACCTCGAATTCCATTTCATCCTACACCCAGAGGTTACTATCCTTCATGTATCATGTCAGGAGAGTCATCGATGTTTTCCCAAACACCAGAAACATTTTTATATGGTGGTCCTTCTGTTCCTTCGAGGTACCAGGCTCTCTCTAGTACTTTCTCAGGAGCAACTCCTCGACCAACTGAACAAGTATTATCATCTGGTCTTAATGGAATTAAAACTGAAACGTCGAACGCAGAGCAAATCTTTATGATGTCTGGTAATATTCCAAATCCTCAACCTCAGGGTGGTCAGTTACTGCCCGGGGGGCAACCTCAGGGTGGTCAGTTACCGCCTGGGGGGCAACCTCAAGGCAGTCAGTTACCGCCTGGTGGGCAACCTCAAGGTAGCCAATTACCACCTGGGGGGAAATTTCAGGGCAACTTTTTCCGAGGACAAACTGTAGGACAATATTATTTTGGAGAACAACCTCAAGGATAGTACATACCCCAAGGTCAACCCCAGACTCAGTATATTCCTCAAGGTCCTTATCAACCCCAGATTCAGTACGCGCCTCAGGGTTATCAACCTCAAGGTCAGTACCCAAATCAAGGTTTTCAACCGCCTTCTGGTCAATCATTTGCACAAGGAGTTGGAAATTTACCACTCAATTATCAACGCTACATTCAACCAGGCTATGGTCCTTCATATGTAAAACCTTCTATGGGACAATACCTCGGAATGAACATGGCGTGGGATCCGTCCCAAATTCAACAGACTATGCAACCTAATGTGCAGTTATCTAGTTAACCTGGACAGCCTTTGGTTTCTGGTCCAACCCAGAAACCTGTCCAGCCTACTGTCCAAATCCCTGCACCTAGTTCTATTCAGTAGTCTGGGCCTAGTACACCTCAGAATCCGCCTCAAACTGCTGCAACTACTGCAACATCTGTTCAACCTATAACACATGTTTCTGGAGTATCTGTAGCTCCATTTTCTTCTATCCCTGCATCTGTGCAAATCCCTCAAGTCTCTGTACCCCAGTCAGGACCTACAGTTCAAACTTCGATCCAAATACCTACAGGACAATCTGGTACAAGTACGATTGTCACCAGTCAACCAAAATTCACATATCAACCGTACCAGGGACAGTATCAATTCAGTCCCGTTTCACAAAACCCAGTTTATCAGTATCAACTGTATCCTGGCTATACTTATCAACAACCTCAACAACCACAGTTTGGTCCGGTTAATCCTGGTTTCCCGGGAGGTTATACCATTCCTAATGCAAATCCGATTCCCAGTTATCCTGGGTATCCTCCTCCCAGAACTGCTCTTGTTACTCAAGGTTTTCGCGTCCCTAACCGTCAGTTACCATTTATTGCAAATTTGGATTTACCTGATTTTTCACGCCTTATGAATGATCCAATTTACTATCATCCGTATTGGCCGCCAATGCCACATAAGTTGCCCAGTAATATACCGAAATTCGAGGGCAAGTCAGGAGAGGAACCGTAAAATCACGTTATGACTTATCACCTCTGGTGTGCGTCTAATTCGATAATTGATGATTCAATTCACTTACATATTTTTCAACGAACTCTTATTGGCCTTGGCACTAAATGGTACATTGAGTTACCACGAGGATCTTTTAATAATTTCAATCAGTTAGCAACTGCTTTCATAACTCATTTTTAGTTTCCTGTCAGATACGACAATGGCACGGAACTATTGACTTCACTAAAACAATCCACGTCCACATATATTTTTGATCATATTCATGAATGGCAACATAGAAGGCGTTTAGTGAAAGTTTTCATTCCGGATCAAATTTTCGCGAAATGGTTCATTAAATCATTATTACCCAAAATCACTAAAGATGTAGCTAAGGGAGGAGTTTGTACTGAGGAGAAAGTCATTTCTCAAGCTCAGTACCTTGACCTCATCTACACGCAGTCAGGTACTTTACATGAAAAAATCCCTGATCTTCCAAAACAAGATCAAATAAATACAGCTCCATCAGGGTATCATGCTGCTGATGGTATGATCGGTTCAGTTAGTACTAAAAGTAAGAATAAATCTTCAAAGAATTCTTCTCCTATAATAACTTTACCTGATTCCCCGAAAGGAGAATCTTTCGCTGAAATTTCTGCCGACATTCATGTCGTAGAGACATCTACAGCCAAATCTAAATCTGGTGGTAAAAATAAGGGGAAGAATAAAAACAAACAAAATTCAAAAGATAAAACAGATAAAAATGAATCTAATGACGAAAAACACAAGCCTCGCTATCCTTGTTTCATTTGCGACGAGGATCATTTTACTAAAGAATGCCCACATCGAGCAGAGGTTTCAAAATTCGTTAAAGGTTCTCAACAACCTGTTGTCTTGAAGGATCCTTTTCCTACTCAAGATAGTAAGATGATTGGTTCCACCTCGAACGCCTCAGAAGAACCTGTTATGATGATGTCTTATGTCAAGATTGCGATGCGATCGCAAGATTATGGTAGTAAAAGTCCTACTGGTGGTAAAGAAGCAAAATCTTCTAATTCAAACACATCAACTACACCTCCTCTTGTTTCTAATCCACTACAGATCGAGAAACCCAACTCATACTTAGTAATCAAACCGTCTACTAAAGGTGTACTTCGTAAATCAGCTTTCAATCCACGTGTGAGAGCTGCTCAAAATTACAACATTGTTGAGGACTTAGCTATTTCCCCTTCAGCAATGTCGGCTTTGGAAGTGTTGCAATCGTGTCCAGCACAGTGTAAATTACTATTTTATGCCATAGGAGCTGTCGATATTTAGGATTAGAACCTAATAATCTTCGATTTAGAGAATAGTACACCCTGCCTACCTCATCAAATGGCTTTCCAGATTCTAGTATTAGTCAAAAACAGACCTGTCTTTCGGACTGTGATTGATGAAAGGGCTTCTACGTGTATTATGTTGATCCAGTGTTGGAAATCGCTTGGTTCTCCAACACTCAATCAGTATCCGACAATTCTAAAGGCTTTTGATGGCCGAGGGTTCCATCCTTTTGGTATTTTGCAGGATTTACCTATAGGGGTCGAAGGCAAAACCGTAAATCTAGAAGTGGAAGTGGTTGATACCCCTCTAGATTACAACCTTCTCCTGGGTCACAGTTGGTCTTATGCTATGACTGTTGTTGTTTCATCAGTATTTCGGCTTATCAAGTTTCCACATCAAGGAAATATTGTTACAATAGTCCATCTCACTTATTTCTCATCCGATCCAGCCTCTACAGAAACTATCTAGCACATCGGTAAAACGTCTATCCCTTACAAGGATGTTGGCATGGGTTTGATTAAAGATTCTGGTTTACTAGGAACTTTTTCCTTTCTTGCTCCTAACGTATCACCTCATATTGCAAATATTCATATGATTTCATCAAATACTGTTACTTTTGATGATCCTTGGATCGTACCTTCCGATTCCGAGGTGGATTAATTTGATGGCACGATGCCTTTGAGTCCCTTTGAAATTGCATATCAGGTTGTACAGTCGTTTTCTGATCCTTCTTCAACCGAAACTGATCCAATGAATGTGATCCATGAGGAATCACTTTCTATATGTAGCTCAACCACAACGACATTTCCTGATCTTTTTCATACTGATGAGCAGTTTCGTGAACTTTTGTCTGTTGACGATTTACCATGGGAAGATCCACATCATCGATCTTCGTTTTTACCTGAGTTGGATCATTTTGAAAATGATTTCTCTTCTATTTTTACTGCTACATATGTCAAAGAACCGCATAATCCATTGCAAAATCCTGATTCTGATTTAAATTTGGAAAATATCTCTCGAACGGTTCCTATTGACATTTTAGTTAAGCCAGGAATAATTGAAAACATTCATATAGGTGCTTGCTGTAAGGATGAAGAAATCCAAACTTATAAAGCCCTATTTCAAGAATTTCGTGATGTGTTTGCCTGGTCATATGAAGAAATGCAAGGAATCAATCCGTCAATTGTTGTACATGAAATTAAGACTTACCCGAATGCAAAACCTGTCCGAAAATGCTTACGTCAGATACATATGAGAAAAGTTGTTGTTATCAAAGCCGAAGTTGAGAAATTACTTCGTACAGGTTTCATTTATCCAATTCCTTTAACCGATTGGGTATCGAATATTGTTCCTGTTAACAAAAAACAAGGAACGATAAGAGTATGTATCAACTATAGGGATATTAATCGAGCTTGTCCTAAAGACAATTATCCAACCCCCTATATCGATCAAATCATTGATGATTGTGCCGACAGTGAAATGTTCTCCTTTATGGACGGTTTTTCTGGTTACAATCAAATAAACATACTCCCTGCTGATCAGCCTAAAACAACTTTCATTTTTCCGTGGGGAACATTTTCTCATTGCAAACTACCCTTTGGATTGAAGAACGTTGCGGCAAATTTTCAAAGGGCTATGTCTTACGCATTTCATGACATTAAGCACATTGTGCATCCTTATCTCGATGATTTACCTGCTCATTCATCGCGTAGGGCCGACCATCTCACTTATTTAGGAGCTATCTTTATGAGATGTAGGCATTATCAAATTTGGCTGAATCCACACAAATGTGTTTTCTGTGTAGAATCAGGTCGCTCACTAGGATTTGTTGTTTCGAAAGCAGGCATTTGCATTGATCCATCAAAGGTTGAAGCTATTTTCAATCTACCTCCTCCTTCGACTTTACGCCAACTCCAAAGTTTGTAGGGGAAAGAAATTTTTTTACGTTGTTTCACTCCTAAATATGCTGAGTTAACAAAGGGTTTTACCAGGTTGTTAAAACAAGACGTTCCATTCTTTTGGGATGATATCGCTAATCGATCTTTCGATGCACTCAAACATGCGTTGACCCCTGCACCATTACTGCATCCTCCCAATTACAACCGGGATTATTTTTTGTACCTCGCTGCTTCTCATTCCACCATTGGGATCATTTTAGTTCAGGAAGATGAATTCAACAATGAACATGTGATTTACTATCTTAGTCGAAATATGCATCTGACTGAGATCAAATACACGCATGTGGAGAAATTGGCCTTGGAAATTGTTCACACTGTCCAAAGATTTCGTCACTACATCTTATTACACAAAACCACAGTAATTTCTGATTGTAACCCTATGATGTACATCTTGACCAAACAATTGCTAGGGGGAAATTATTCCAAATGGATAGTTATCTTGCAGGAATTTGACTTGGAATTTGAAAAATCCAAGGCAAAGAAATCTTTGGTTTTTGCCGAACTGATGTGTGATTTCCCGTCTACTGATACTGAAACTATGGCGGAACAACCCATTGCAGACGAATCCTTGTTTCTTATCAGTACTCTTGATCCTTGGTATGGGGATATTATTGTTTATCTCCAAACCCAATATTTTCAGCCTGAAATCTCACGATCTCAGCGATGGAAAATATGTTTCCAATCCCAACAATACAATATTATCGGTGATAAACTTTACCGTCGTGGAGCGGATTTTGTTTTCCGACGTTGTCTTACTCATGAAGAAGCTGAGAAGTTTCTAAATGACTGCCATTCTGGAGCATGTGGCGGTCATATTTATGGGTATGCCACAACCCAAAAGATATTGCGTGCTAGTTATTTCTAGCCGTCCTTATTCAAAGATTATATATATGCAGTCCGGAAATGCCACAATTGTTAGGTCTTTGATCATAAAATGTGTGCACCACCCACTCCTCTTCACCTTATAATTGTTGTCGGTCCTTTCGCAAAGTGGGGTATTGATTTTATTACATGTAACCCTCACTCGGCCGGGGGGCATGTGTATATTATCCTAGCGGTAGATTATTTTACTAAGTGGGCCGAGGCGATGCCTACATTTTCGGTAGACGGCAAGACTGCTGCAAATTTCATGTTCAATCATATAATTGCTAGATTCGATGTTCCTCAAGCTATAATTGCAGATCATAGAAGTCATTTTTGAAATATCATGATGACTAAACTGATGAATCAACTTGGCCTGCGCCATGATAGTACTACTCCATATTACCCGCAGGCTAATGGTCTGGTTGAAGCTATAAATAAAGTTTTAGTTACTATGATAAAATGAATTATTGGTATTCATAAGTCGAATTGGCATTCCATGTTATTTTCAGCACTTTGGGCATATTAGACCTCAGTAAAAACATCAACTGGTTTCACTCCCTTTCAGCTGGTTTATGGTTTGGAAGCTGTGTTGCCTATTGAATGCAAAATTCCGTCATTGAAATTAGCCATAGAATTACTTCCAGCTACGTCTGAAGAGGAGAAACATTTTTTGTACTTGGCTCAGATAGATAAGAATCGATGAGATGCTGCATTAGCAAATGAGGCTCATGTCAAACGAATAAAGGCTCAGTACGATAGAAATGTTACACCTCGTAATTTTTCAGAAGGAGACCTAGTTTTAGTGTACGATCAAGCCAACGATAAGCTAGGGGCTGGAAAATTTGTGCCTATGTGGCATGGTCCTTTCATTGTTAAGCGAAAGCTAGCAAAAGGGGCCTATGAGCTGATAGATTTCGACGGTGTCCCTTTAGATAAACCCAGAAATGGGATTTATCTGAAGAGATATTATGCTTAAATTTGGTGTGGAGATTTTTAACTAGATTAGTTTCTTTACTGTTGGTGTGTTTTAGATTAGAAAAGCGTGCCTAATTTAGAGTGTGTTCTTATCACTATTCCTGCTTATCTGAGTTTTACTCTTGATATTGCAGATGATGATGTCTCTTCAAACCTACATTGGTTTTGCTGATGGTGCTTGTCGTAGTACACGGAACATTTCTTCCGCAGCTTGGGTTATCTATTCACCCTCTGACGAGTTAGTATCCATGCATGGGGTAAGCCTCGGTCAAAAAATGAACAACATTGCAGAGTATAGTGCAGTGATTGAGTTATTAGTTGAATCCATATTGTTTGGAATTCAGAGTTTGATTGTTAGGTTGGATTCTGAACTTGTTGTATTACAGCTTAATAGGATTTATGCCATTAGAAATCTAGTGTTATTATGGTTATTTTTGAGAGTTCGTCTCTTGGAACATGAATTTGATTACATTGAATATCAACATATTCCAAGACATTTAAATACATTAGCAGATGCAGTTTCTTCTAGTATGATAAATATAAATTTGCAATAATCAAAATAGTAAATTAAAAAACATTCAATAACATGTACACAGATAGCTAGTAATAATGATATATCATAGCATAGAAGTTTGTTTCAAAATATACATCGTCTTCGATCACAGGTTGAAAAACACCTTATGATCGGCAAAAATGATAATACAAAAGGTCAAAAATGTTATGAGTCTACAAAACGATCATCCTATCCCTGATGATGATCATGATAAGAGACCACTGCCCAGGCCACCCTACACAGGAACCTCCTAAAAGGTCCTGGGACACCAATCACATATCTCTGTAATTTGAGCGGAATATCATCTATATCAGTCTCTGGAATGTCTAGAGTCAGGCGCTCTAGGTGATGCTCTAAATCAGACAGGATCTCTGCTGATTGGCCCTCTGGGGCTGGTGCTGCTGCAGCTGGATGCCTCCTCTCATAAGGCTGGAGATTGCTTGGTCGTCGTGGGCCCACATCTGCATTTAAACTTTTTATTATTAGTTTTGGGACGATTAAAATACAAAAAAAAATCAGAACTTAGAAATTGTTGAAAATGATTTTTACCTGAATCATCCCACTGTTCCCCTGTTGGGAAAGCCATCTCTTGGTCGCCGCGGAAATCTATCCCGGCATATGGAAAGTCCTCTATAACAAAAATTTGGCGTTCCAACCAACGAAAATATGGAGAAGGAAATTGAACAACCTCGATGCCCTCAGCATGATGGGCCATCAAAGCAACCCAATGAACCATCCTAGTTTCTCGAGGTCGACCAACATCAACAGGAAAGTGCTGCAGAGCTAACATGGGGATCCTCTCTAGAGAAAAGGTGACTACAATGGATCCATATCCAAATTTTTTTAGCTTTCCATTCTTTGCTCTGGTTAGTTGGCCTTTTACATTGGCCAACACAGCTTCGCACCAGTTGAAAATGGTGCCTCGAAAACCATCTACTGCAATGCGCATTTGGGAACCGGTAGCCACATGCAACGCTGCACTCCCGCACAGTCTGGTGACAGTAAATGCAATAAATTTAAGCTCAGGACGGAAGATAGTTTTCATGTCAATCCGTTTGTCCCTGGGATCTGCCCGATCATCGCAGAACTCTAATCGAAGACTAGCGATAGATGGCCACCTGGCCTAGTCCCAAATAGAGAAATTTGTTTGCCCCTCTTGGACAAACCAATTAAAAAATAGATATCCTCCACCTCAATTTCGAGCCGGTGGTCGCCAATAACAAAACACTGGTCCTGTACATTCCATCTGTTCACTATCCACGTCAGGAGGTCTATTATAATATCCCACTTACCTTAACCCCTTTGGCTATATTGTATTAAAATCTGACCCATGTAACATAAACCCTTTGTTTATATAACCTATCGCATCATATTACTACCAGGTCCTGTTAGCCCCCCTATAAATTTTTGACAAAGCAAAGTAGGGGGCTAAATTGTTTTTGAGCCTTCAAGGAATGCATCTCCCCTGAAGACACATCATCCTTGAAGTCTCCTATGCCTTTGCCTTTGATAAATTTCCCTCTGCTGACTCCCTTTATAAGGTCTCATTGATTACATAAATTCTGCTCCAAAAGGCCTACATTAACCCTTATATCCCTGCAGAATGTCCCTTTCCACCTCTTCTTCATTTGTCAAAACCCCTTTTCTTTACCCCGAAATCACCCCCCTAATCCTTCTAAACCTCTCCAAAAATTCGCCCTTTATGGTCCCCTTAATCTCCACAAATCCCCTTGAAAACCCACCTTTACCTTTTGTCTAGCCAAATTCTCACCTTTGTTCCCTATCGCTACCCTCCTTTGGC
This sequence comes from Pinus albicaulis, assembly GCA_034641835.2. Classification (NCBI taxonomy): domain Eukaryota; kingdom Viridiplantae; phylum Streptophyta; class Pinopsida; order Pinales; family Pinaceae; genus Pinus; species Pinus albicaulis. Next base: position 668,712,116 of record CM076579.1, on the reverse strand, counting down.
TTTAAAATGCACCGAAATGGGTTAAAAACCCACTTTTAACATTATAATAGGGCTAGCACCTTTTGGCCAGCCCCTCGGATTTTCTTCCACCTTGTGACCTGGGTGCCGAAACCAGGTGCTAACCAAAAAAGTGCTTATCTCAATTGGTATCAGAGGCAGTATCAACCGTCGATCGACGCAGATCAGACAGTCTGTGTTAAACTTGCAGCGCCCGTGGTCTACCCCGTCATTCCCCTCCGATCGCCTTTTAGCAGTTCATATAACTGCAGATCAACGGTCCGCAGTACATCCGTCCTGGTGGTCCCTGCCGCAAACACTATACATAAACCACCCGGTTTCTATCGCACCACCTTTCGGAGGAAGGCGGTTTTTTCCCATTGCCCAGCGATTCCACTGATCAAACAACGCGTGTCAGGCGCACTGTTTCAAAACCGCTATCTCATCGCACATTATCGTTTGGTACAGGACACAGAGCGATATCGTTTTCAACCGTCCGATCTGAAATTGCCCATCCAACGGTCGTCGTTCCACAGAGCTGTGCACGAGTTAACCCATGGCAGCCGTACCCCTGGCCCACAGTCCATCGCCCTCCGACATGCTTTCCACCATCGATCTCCGCCGAGATCAGATGGTCCAAATTTAATTTCCCCGCCGTTGACCACCCCGCCATCGCCCGGTCCCGCCACATCACCCCCATGTGTATCCACCATACATCTACCCATCCCATTGCATATATTTGTTCAAAAGTCGAGTTTGTTAAGGTTTTTCATTTAAATTTCCTCTGCGCTCCGCCAACCTTCACCAAGGCTTCCCTCCATCATTCCTCTGCATTGTTCCGCCATTTCACCAGCCGCACGACTATTTTCATCATCCGCACTGCATCCATTACCCCCATTCATGGATTTCATAACAAGTTTTCTGTTTTGCAGGGTTTTGAGGTGGTGAAAGCCGCCATGATTTGCACCCGCTGTCATAGTGACAGAAAACACAGGAAAAGACCGTGTGCAGAGGCAGAAATCATGAAGAAAACCCGCGGAGGTCCTACGACAGGACTTGCATTAAGAGACCAGGGTTTTAATCTGTGAAAATGTCCCGGCGCCATTAACACACAAATTTCACAGTCAGAGATTTAAATTAAGCAGCAAAGAGCTTAAGGCACGCAAATGAAGATATATAAGCCTTATGTTCAGAGATTTAAAGGTAAAGAATCAGATTGGAGACCCATGGATCACGCAGAAGGTACAACACGAAAATCAGTGTGTCAGGGTTTCTACATCAGCATAATGTTTTTTCCTAAAAAAGGACGGAGCACCAATGCAGCTTTTATTATACGCCATGTTCCTAAAGAAATTTCCACCCTGACAACAGTCCGAAGCTACCAGAGAATTTGTTTCATAAGTATGGCAGAATTCTTAATCATTCATTTATCTTTTGTTTATTCACCAATAGTACCATAGAGTCCTGTAGCCAAAGTACGTCAGAGACATACCTGGAGTAAATAGAAGTCTGATGAGGACCACTCTTTCATCCACAGAGTGCCAGAATTGAAAGCTCAGAATTTAAGCAGAATGGGCTTCAGCCCTCTTTCTTTACTGAAGTTTTAATGCTACATTTAGTTTTCACCTACCTCCTCAGCCCATCTTTCTCCTATAAAATTTCATGAAGAAAGATTGTAAAGGTTGTTGATCACTTATCAGAGAATTGCAAGTAGTTTCTTTTGAGACGCAGACTCTGTGTAAAGTGTTAGATAGGCTGAGGAATATGATTTCAGACTGAGTATTCAGCTATTGGCAATGTTGTACTCGACTGGTATTGCTATTTAATATGACAAGCACATTTCTTTGGATCCTGATCTAAAGCAACGATGATGTTTTCCTATCTCTGTGTTTATATTCATTTCATTTCGTTTCTACTGGCTTGCATCAGAATATTGGCATAGGATTTACCCTTGTTAGGTACCCTATGTTTCTGCTCTCCTTGCCATTGATGTTTTTCTTCTAAATGTGTTATCTAAGAATCGATTTCAGTTAATTTAACCAGTGTAGTGGATGTTATTGCCTGCTCTCTGATGTATGAATTAAATGTATCTGTTCTTAGATGTTTCTTGTTATGGATTTAGTTGGAATATTTGGGAACACTGGGGATTAGAGTTAGCCCTGTCCACTAGGATCCTTGTGCGACCAGCTGGTCTTTAACTTTGTGTTCTAAACCTTTATTGCTCCTCCTCTCTTATCATTCCATATCACACAATCATCTTTAAGATCCAATGTTTTAGATGAATAGCCCAATTGAAAGCTTGCACATTGGATAGTAAGCAAATCCTTTCCTGACTCCATTGCCCAATGGTTTTGAATTCTCCCTGGAATACTTCACCTCTGCCCTTTATCTTCTTTGCCTTGCCTTGTATTATATTGAACCCTTCATTCCTGATTCCCAACAACCAAATCAAAACAAATCAAACAAACAAACCTTGTGCCTATAACTAGCCTAACATCTTAACACTGAGCTTCAAAGTCATATACCTTTGATATATCATAGAGAGATCCCTCTCTGGACCCAGGAGGGCTAGATCCTGAGGTCTGAAAGTGGTTTGATGTTGTCTCATCTTTAGGTCTTGCCAATTTGGCCAAAACATGGGAACCCCAACATAATGGCGACTCCACTGGGGAAATTCTGAGTATTTCTCACCTTCTACATCATAGGAACCTCAGAAACCTACAATCTATGGTTAGGTTGGCAGTTAAACATGCCTATTCACAGATCAACCTCTACACCATTGTTGTGTTTTCTCCCATACTCTTAGAAAGAGTCTGGAAAGGGCCAGGTAGCCTCCAGATCTCACACTCTTTCAGAGGTGACATATCTGGTAAATGCCCTCCCAGTCAATCTCTGGTTATAGTTTGCTATGTTTGGAAGATATCCTTGAAAGGGGACATTTCATAAGCACTATGGTGGATAGTGTACCCTCCAAAAACATCCTAAACCTTCCACCTGGCGACTCCATAGTTCCTAAACGATTTAAAGACTCCACTGGTGATCAGTAGGCCTGCTGATTATCTTGGTATCACATTAGACTCCACTGGGAGACCAGCCTCCATAACAACATCAACCACAGTAGAAGTAAACAGTAGGGTTAAGCTGCTTGGTTAAAAACAACACTCTGGCTTACAGAACCATTCACACAAGAGCTTACCCTAACCCTAACCCACCGGAAATAGTTGACAACCCTGAGAGCATCCTCAAGGGAGCTCCTACACCTAAAAGACCAACTGTTTCCAGCCACATCCATAGAGCTAACTCTGCACCAGAAGATCTTACAGCTCTATCACACTTTCACCTTGACCTAGACCTACCTAATAAATTACCTAGAACTAGGTCATTCAGTGTCCTAGACCAACCAGAACTTGAGCTCCCTGGTTCACCACCTCAAAGTGGTAAGCACCTTGGGATTAGACAGACCCCTCCATCTACACCTCCTGATATACACTTCATTCAAAAATTGGGGCTCAGTCACCCTAGATCTACTCATCAGTCTTCTGCTGGTCACAGTATCGCTATCATCCATATACCAGCTGCTCAAGTCAACCCTTTACCCCATCAAAACATCATCATGGTAGCCTGGTATGCACCTCTAGTTTTACCTCAGCCTCTAGTACCCCTACCAAATGATTATTAATCAAAGATCCCACACTTCACTGCAAAAGAGTCTACCACAGCCCAACACCATGCAGGTAGGATGGAAGATTCTTTTGACTATATGGAAATAGATGATGATACAGTCAAAATGAGAATCTTTGCCCAGAGCTTAGGGGGTGATGTGAAGAAATGGTTCAAAGGCCTACCTCCAGGTAGTATTAATGATCTTCCAGCTTTATATCAGACTTTCATAAACAAATGGGAGGTTAAGGCAAACCCTCGCCAAATCCTAGAAGAATACATGAGCCTTAAAATAAACGTAGGGGAGAGTGTCCATCAAATCCCGATACTCCATCGCATCGTCCCATTCGTCAGATCATCACTAATAAGATCTAAAAGCCAGCAAGCCTTGTTGCACATCCGATAGCCTGATCCTTAACCACACCCCAACCTTGCGATATCCATGGTTTTCAGAGCCCCGCGCTTGGCTATGTGGCATTGTTCTATTTGATCGCATCGCTAGAAAAAATACCGCCAACCACTTTTGGCCCATGTGAAAACCGCTCAATGATTTCTCCTAACCGTTATCCAAACCCCTATGTTATTTGAAAGGACCCGAACATTCAATGTTAACACTTTTGGTTAAAAATTAATATAACTTCCCTTTGATAGCCCTTTTACCACTTTCTATTAAATTTTTGCGCTGAATAAGCATTGCCGACCGTTTTTCAAGCACAGATTACTCTGTTGACCCTGTTTTAAACCAAAATTCAACCATTCGCTGCTACAATTATTGCAGAAGTCATTCAAAGCATCATAAAGACCAGAAGAGCCTTAGGAAAGCCTTCTGCTACCTTAGAACCCTTCTGCAAATCAGAATACTCATTTTATCTAGGTATTCTTGACTTCTTAGGCATGTTCCTAAAGTAATAAAGAAAGTAATCAGTAATTGAATTAAAATAGAAGCCTTTGCAAACCTAAATAAAGCCTTCTTTCCTTTCAATCCTTTTCTGCAGACCCTAAGCGTCCTTTTGCATAATTCTAAGATCCTAAGAATGTTTTTAATCATAAAGAATATAGTTGAATCATTTAGGAGCCTCTGTAGACCTAAAAAACCCTGTAGCTTCCCAAATATATATATATATATTTTATTTTCTCTGCAAAACCCTGAACATATTTTCACAGATTCCCAAAGTCTCGTCATTTCTTTTGGACACAGAGATTACAGTTTGATCTATTAAAAAATTTTAAACCTTTGAATATTTGAAGAAAGACCCCTGTTTCATCCTAAAATAGTCTGCAAACTGTTATAATCTATCAGAGGTGCTCCTAAAGGCCTAAATCAATTTTTCCTATGTAAAATATTAATCAATTGAAGAAATTTAACAAAAGAATGTCTTCCAAAAGCATTTTATCTGTCAATCCTCTACAACCCCCAATTGTAGATGTAGAACACACTCCCCTAGCTTACCAAGATTTTAAGATTAATGACACAGTCACTGAATTTAACCTTCTTGAGCTCGACTATTGGAGCCATGAAAAATCCATAGATCAAGCATATGAGGTTTTCATTTGGGAATCTAAATTGCCAAAGTATGTATTCCCACAAAATTTCCAGTGCCCAGAAGTGATTCGACTTTGTCAATATTGCTATTTCCCTGACCAGAGAACCATAATAAACCCTGAAAAAGAAATTCTGTTTACTATTACAGTTGAGTCAATCAATCAAATGCTCCAGATCCAATCCAAACCAGATGAAACACCTTTGTCCATTGAAGCTCTTACACAACTATACCTGAATCTGGACTTCCCCAAGAGGTTCCAGATATTCTAAACGTTCATGCCTTCATCTGTAGAAATTCCCAATATAAATCCTCCTTACCCATCTGCAAAATTTTCTGAAAGAACCAGACATATTATTAGCATGTTGTCTTTTATTCTTGGTTATTTCACAGATGAACATGTTGATGTTGCAGTACTAGGTTTTTTGTCTACTTTCACACCTGGTCAGCCTCCTGCTACCATTTTCAATTTTTCCCAATACCTTGCGATAATATTCATGAACAGTTGGTCAAAATGCCTAAAGAAGGTGTTTTTAAATATTCATCAGTCCTATTTCACATGTTTTTGTACTTTCAGTCTGATAAATTTGCCATCAACCTTAAAAAGCTTGATGTTGAAGGTAACACACAGTCAGTCATATTTTGGACTCTTTTAATAAGAAAAGATTCCACACAGTCCACCTATACAGAGTTTATTGATTCCTTCATTCATCCTATGGTCAATATGCTGAATAGCAGCATGCAGCCCAGAATTAGTGAGGAAATTAAGAATGTCCTACAATTTTCAGAGCATAATAGGATAGGAGATTGGTACTTGTACCAAAACCATACAAAAATAAGGGTATATGGATCAAATCTTATTCCATATAAACTGCCCAAATACCTCCCAATGAGGTTATTTTCCCTTGAGTATATAAGGCAGATTATTAATTCTGATGCAATCAATTTCCTGGAAGCTAAGAAGAAGACATAGTTTAAAATAAAAAATCAAGTTGGCCCTTTTATTTGTAACAATAGAGATGCAGGTCCAGAGGCTGAAAAGTATTTGCAGGAGTTTAAATTCAGTAAAAGTTTTCTATGTTATTATGATCCTCTAGGAGTAATAAGTAAACTGAGAGTTAAATGCAAACTAACTATTTATGTACATGAGAAGAAACTAGATATTGAGAAATTCTCCAATCAGTCTAAATGGTTGGAGAACACCTTGATTGAGGCAGAGAAGCAAGGTGATACTAGTCAAACTTTGCAGACTCCAACCCAAGAAGACAGGAACTCAAAAATAATCAGAGAGGAAGGATCATACACTACAGAGACTACAACTGAAACCAAATTTAAATTAATGTACAAGAAGAAGCCAAAATTAAATCCTGTCAATGAAGAAGTGGAAACAACCTAAGTAATTGATACAGAAATAGTGGTGAAAGACAATGCACCTCCTACAGTGATTAAAGAAACACATCAGCCTTCAACTTCAAACACTCAGCTTATTCATAAGAAACACAGTGTTGAAATGTCCTCATCTAGAAAACCAACAGAGAAGGAGATGGACATTATGCAGAAATACAAAGAGATAAAGTTGAGAAATGAAGCCTTGAAGACTGATACATATAACCAATATTGGAAACAGTCACCCAATGACCAAAGTAGATTGCTTTCTGCTTTTGACTATAAGACTAGAAAGATGCAAATGACCTTCCTACAACCTAAAGTAAAGCATCCCAAATCATCAGCTGATTACAAAAAGTCATCATATGAAGTTCAAGCAGAAGATCTTCATCTTATTGATCAAATGGAATTTCACAAACAAGCTCGTGAAATGCTTTATTCAACAATGACAAATAAATAAATGAGTGTACAAAAGCTCCAAAACACTCTTGGAAACATCAAAGATCAGCTTAAATTGGAAAAGGAATATTCACATGCTAAGGAAAACATAATCAAATCACAGGAATATTTGGTTATTGAAGTATGATATGATCCTATTAATGTCAAAGTTGCAGATGAATTGATTAAAAATAAGAATGCAGACATTGCTGCATTAAAGAAGCAACTTAAACTTCCTCCTACAGAACATCCTCAAGCAAAGGAAGTGTTACAGGATGAAAATCAGAAAGATGATATGATGAATCTCATACTTCAGTTGACTGCCCCGATAAAAGAAATGGAGAATGAAATGGACAAGATGGTCCAGGAGAAAAAAGCCAGAGAAGAAATTCTTGTCACTGTAATTCTTGTAGTCACTTCTGTTGTACCTGTTATCACTCTAGTAATTCTTCAAGTTGTGATATTTTTATTTATAGTTGTAAGAACTATAGAGGTAACCACAAACCTACTTTTAAACTCTAGAATCTAGCCTTCCTAGTGTTCAGAGAGGGCTCTCTCTGTAAGATTTAACTTTGTTTTGTTTATTTGATATTAGGCTAGTTATGATTGTGCAATTTGGTTTTGGTTTGTTTGATTTGGTGAGAAAAATCACTTAATGAGATGGATAGTGGGAAATATGTTTGTCCATTGGGCTAAGGAGTCAAAAATCAAGCAAACAGAGCTAGGATCAAGGTCAAAAAGTCAAATGTATTCAGGGCAAGATAGATAACCCTTTGAAGATATTGGAAGGCTGTTTGGTGAGGTGATATGATTGGGATAAATAGCAATAAAGGGGTTCTTTAATCTGGAAAAGAGAAGTAGTAGGCAGAGGTCAAACAAAATAGGGAGAAATTAAGGGTTCCATACTCTAGAAATCAACAGAAAACATAGAAATGATAAACAGTAAAGACAAGGTGCTTTAAAAAAATCCTGAAGTAATACTCTTGTTTATTCATTCAAATTTAGAACACATAATGGATGAATGAAACAAAGAAGATAAACAATGACGAGTAGAAAATGCTTCACTTCAACAGCTCATCACAAGAATCCTAAAATATGATGCTAATTGGTTTGATCTAGTCTGCTACTCGAAATTTGCAACACAAAAGCCTTCAAGTCCAACAAAAATGACTATAGAAATATTCAGTAATTTATTCCACAATAATACTTCAAAGTGTGAATTATTTATACATAATTGTTTACAAAATATCCTAGAATGCTTCTAGGAATTATCTAAGGAAAATAAAAATATCTTTAAAAAAAAATAGAGATATATGCTTAACAAATCAACAAGTTGTCCTATCTATCCAAATAAAATAGAAACTAATTGTGGATTAGGTGAAGGTGGTTGCCTTGGTGTCCTCTTTGCTGGCTCATATATTTTCAAGTTGGTTTTGAAATCTGATCTGCTTTATCTTTTATTCTTTCACTATGATTTTCTTTAATCTCTGGTACTCTTTAAACTCAGATACTCTTTAACCACTGTAAAACTGTTTACTGCTGTAATAAAAAATATGTTTTGACTGAAAATCAGCAAACAGTTTTTTTCTGCCTTTTACCTTTCACAGTAAATCTGTAAGTGACTGCCAAGCTTCCTCATTTGGAATTTGTATCTTTTTTAACTTCCTAAAATTCTCATCTGACTCTGTATATCTGGAAAAAGTTGGTTTTATGACAAATAAGTGTCTTATCTCATGCTGCAGATAGAATAAATATTCAAAGCTTCTGAGTAAGACCTTCCCTGTTGGAGTGCCTTGTCCACCTGTCTTTTCAACTTGCTCCTTTGCATATTCTCTGATCTTTTTATTATAATCTTCCCGAGGCATTATTTTGTCATTGATGACCAAAATATTAGGCAAACCTTATTTTCCTTAAATTCTCAAATTTTACCATAAACCTGGTTATGGCAATGTTCATATACTCACACTTGTCTTCAAGCCGTTTCATCAGGTTCTTCTTGGTGATGACTTTCCTTATTTCAAGGATTGTGTTAGTCCTGTCAGTAATCTCAATTTATTCTAATTATTGCTTGTTTTTACTGTTAAGAAACTTGATTAATTCTATTGCTTGCTCAGGTTTGTTATCACGCTCATCTTTAGTGTTCTGAATTTCTGTTAGTGTTGCCTTTAGTAAATCTCTTTGTTCAAAGATCACCTGAATTGAGGGCCACACATCATTGATGGCTTCAATGATTTTGTTCCATAAATAGTTTTTCACATATGACATTGGCTCCTTTAAGGTTAATTCCTTTTGTAACTTCTTCAATTATTCATTTAACCTATTAGCCCTTTGCTCATGTGTTTTGGCATTTATTTGAGCTAAATTGTTTGTATTTTCAAGGTTATCAACCATCTTTTTCAATCTATTAATTTCACTTGTCTGAAGTGACATTTCTTCCATGGCTTTTACTAGCTTGCTGGCCTCATCTGTAGGCTGAACTGCTATAGTAGATGACTCTGTAGCTGATGTTGTAGATGATGTCATTGGCACTACATTAGCAAGTGGTTCTTTGGGTACTAAATCTTATGCTAGAGTTGAAGGCATAACTGTAGTAACCATAGGGATAACTGAAGGTAATTCTAGTGTTTTTGTTGTTTCCTTTTCATGGACAAGCTTATCCATTTGTATCTCCATTTCTTTGATCTTTGTTGTTAACTGAAAGATTAAATTCATCATGTCATCCTTTTGAGTCAGTTCCTGTATAATTTCTTTGGCTTGATGATGTTCACTTGATGGAAATTTAAGCTCTTTCCTCAATGCTGCAATGTCCTCATTTTTCTTCTTTACTAACTGCTCTGCTACTTTGACATTTGCAGGGTCATATCCAACCTGCAAGACCAATTCTTCTAAAGATTAAATTCTAAGATCTTTAGCTTATAAGGATGCTTTGTCAAGTTTAATTTGATCTTTCATATTTGTGATAGTGTTCTGAAGTTTTTGAACACTCGTAGCTTTGGTTGTAACAATAGAATACAACATCTCTAAACTCTGTCTATGAAATTCTATTTGATCAAGTGCATGAATGCTTTTTGTTGGCACTTCTAAATCAATATTTTTGTAATATGCCACTGTCTTTGGAACCTTCACTGTAGGCTGTAAGACTGACATGATCAACTTTTTATTTGAGTAATCAAAAGCTAATAAGAGTCTATTTTGAACACTTGGTGTTTGCTTCAAGTATTGAGAGTAAATCTCATTTTTAATCTCTTCATTTTTTAACTTAATCTGTTTATACTTTTCCCTGATATCTAGATCTTTTTCCTCGGCCTCGGCTGTCTGTGAGGATGATGCTTCCATGCTCTGTTTCTCTATCAACTGTGCATTTGAATTATCCATCTGTTCTTCATTCAAATTCCTTGTAACTTATTCATTTCTTATAACTGTAGCAACATCATTTTTAGTTACTGGGACATCTGAGTCCTCAACCTCAGTAGTTACCTTCTCTTTACCCACTGGTTATGTTTGGGCTTTTTATTATATCTTAACTTGAATCTAGTCTTAGTAGTTGTTTCAGCAACATAAGAACCTTCATTTATGATTCTTTTGGTGGCTTTCCCTATTTGATCTGCAGTTTGTAAAGTGTGACTAGTATCGCTTTGTTTTACTGCATCTATTAAAGTATTTTCTGTCCACTTAGTCTGATTAGCATACTTCTCAATCTCTGGTTATTTCTCATGAATGTAGGGTGTCAATTTACACTTAACCCTCTTTTTACTTAAGATTCCTTGTGGATCATAATTCCAGGAAAATATCTCTTCAAATCTGTACTCTAATAATTGTTTAGCTGCTTCTGCCTCTGCATCTCTATGATTGCAAATGAATGGTCCCACTTGATTCTTTAACTTAAACTGTGTTTTCTTCTTTGCTTTTAGAAATTTAATTGAATCAAAATTTAAAATTTTCCTGATGTATTCCAAGGCAAAAACCCTCATTGGTACATATTTGGGTAATTTGTAGGGCAACAAATTGGATCCAAAAACTCTAATCTCTGTGTGGTTTTCATACAAATACCAATCTCCAGTCTTGGTCTACTCCGATAACTGTAAAATCTTCTTCATCTCATCATTTATCCTTGGCTGTTAAATATTTGTTAACATTTTTATCAATGGATGGATGAAGAAGTCTGAAAACTCTGCATAGGTAAACTCTTTGGACTCTTTTCTAATTAAAGAGGTCCAAAGAATGACTGAAAGAGGATTTCATTCTATGTCAAGGTTTTGTAGGGTTACTAGAAACTTATCTGCTTGAAAATATAAAAACATATGAAAGAGAAAGGACGTGTATCTAAACACTCCTTCAGTAGGCAATATACCCAACATAATTGAAGATAACAGATTGAGGCTTTCCTGGTGTGAATTAGATAGGAAACCTAAAATGGATTCATGTGTATGATCATCTGTGAAGTACCCTAGGATGAATGATAGCATGGAAATGACATGCCTTGAACCCTCTGGAAATATTGATGTAGAATATGGAGGATTAATTTGAGGAATTTCCACATGCAGGGGCATGAAGACTTGGAAGATTTGGAATCTTTTGGGAAATTCAAGGCCAATGTATAGCTTGGTAAGTGCCTCAATAGACAAAGGAACTACCTGTGGATTAGGTTTGAGCTGTAACATTTGATTAATGGACTCATCAGTAATGGTAAGAAGTAATTCTTTGTTGGCATTGACTATTGCTCTCTTCTCAGGCATATAATAATGATGGCATAACCTAATGACCTCTAGGCATGAATGAGTAACTGGAACAACATATTTGGGCAAGTGTGATTCCCAAATTTTAACTTCTTCAACATTATCTAAAGATTTTTCAAAGCTCCAGTTATGAAGTTCTAAGAGATTGAATTCTACAATGGGGTCTGCTATCTTGTAGTCAACATCTGCTAATGGAGTCTGCTCAATGTCTACAACAGGAGGCTGTAGAGGGTTTATAATGATGGCAGTCTTAGAAGATGTAGGTGGAGTAGGTTTAGGCATTTTTAGGCTTTTTACTCTACACAAACTCTATTTTTTTGGCTTTTCTGTCTACTTCTGTAAGATTAAACAGTTTACAGAAGCATTCTTTTACTTTGGCAGGGGTTCTTGAATTAAAACATGCAGAATATGGTATTTTCTTGGATTTTTCTTTCAATTTCAATCTTCAACTAATTTACAAACCTTCACTGGTTAGGAAACAAGAAACAAGGGTTTCTTGGGCTTTTTCAATGGATAATTGGGTTAAAAATATTTTGAAATCAGGCACAAAGGTTAGGCTACCTTCAGAGGATTTTTGGTCTTAATTTAGGGTTTTAAATAGTTTATAAAAACCATATAAACTCAATTTTTTCATTTAAAACAGTGCGCAGTATAGAACAGGGTTTCTCTAAAAATTTTGCCAGGGTTTGGCCTGTTTTTAGGATCTTTTGATATGCTTCTTTGGATGAATTTGAACTCTGAATGTAGTTGTTCTTTATTAAAGTCCTTTTAAATTGATAACAGGCTTAATTTCTGGAGGAATACCTGTTATACGTAGGAATAGGTCTTTGAGGATGATTCTGAGGCTTTATAATAGGTTTTGTGGTGTCTTTATGGTCTTTGGAAGCTTTATGGAGCTTCTCAGCAATCTTCAATGGCTATAGGCGTAATTTTGTAGGTTCTGGGCAAGAAAATAGTGAAAAATGCTTTTTTCTATGAGTCCGAAAGGCAGAAACATTCGATAAGTGCAAAAGAAAGGAATAACAATGCGTTTTCAAGGTTTATTGGGCGTTTTAGGTTTAATTTGAGCCTGCAATAAATGGGTCAAATCGGGCGAAGAGGTGGTTTTCGGGCTTCAAAGGTGAAAAACCACTGGTGGTTATCGCGCACATCTGAGGTGGTAAGTAGTTTTGAACAAATCGAATGCGATCCAATGGAAATATGCCACGTCAAGGAGAGAGAAATAGGCGAAATTGCCCATTTCACATAGAAATGAAATTGTTAAGAGTGGGTAACTTTATTTGCGATATCGATTTTCCGTCGTTGGATCAGGGAAGGCTTATGCGAACGGTTAAGATCTATTTCAAAAGCTGCATCGGGATTGGAGTGGGGTCCAGAGTTTTCATATTTAGCGGGATGATTTGTTTAAACCTTATAAATAAACATTTATTAAGTTTAAACTTTGGGTTATATGATGGCGGGGAATAATGTTTATACATGTTTTAATTAAAACATTTAACCAATGTTTTAATACGGACATAGATTTTAATATTATATGGTATAATAAACCTTTGACAAGTGTTTAATAACCATAGGGGGGCGGGGTATATTTTTATATTTTTGATATTGTTTAAACCTATGGGATATGGGGGGTTTTTATTTCATCATGTGGGATATAATAACATAGGTTTAAACTTAAATATTGAGTTTTGTGGGTTATTTAAATACAAATGATTTAATACAATACGGGAGGGTGTAGTTTAGGGAATTAATAAATATAGTTAGAAATTAATATGAAATATAGGGTAAATATAGGAAATGAATAAAAATACATAAATTAACACCAAGTAAAGTGTAAAAGATAGACAAATAGGCCTATTTTGTGCCTTTTGTGTTTTTCACACTTAAACTTAGGATAAAATGAATTTTATGGGTTTTTGAGTGATTTTGAATGGAAATGAAATTAATTATTCAGGGTTTTTACTTTTACTAAGTAAAAATGGGTTTTTACTTAGGAAAAGGGATCGCGATTATGGATGAAGGGTAAATGTTGATGAAAATGGGTTTTATATAGGAATTCAATATTTTTTAACAATCAGTTATCAAGCCTTGGGTCTGGTCCCAACAGAAGTCAGAGAAATGCTCTGAGCCTTTTTAACTAAAGGTTTAAAATACTGAATGATTGTGGGGGAAGGGGAATTAGTAATTTTTTCCCGATGATGCTTTATTACATGCTTGTAAAACTGCTTTCTACCTACCCATCATTATTTCTAACATTTTTACTTCATTTTCATGGGTGCATTTAGGCTTGCAACCCTAAATAAATTTTCTTTCAAAGCATAAAAACTATCTAAGTCTAACCTTATTTCATCCAAGGGATCAGATTAAACTGTCGAGCTCCTCATTTATTCTCTATCTTATCTACTGATTTGTCAAGTTTATATTGTTTGACATATTTTTATTCTCTATCTAAAACATGAAATTCAAAGCATGAAAATTGAAGATTAAACTGTTTAAATGGTCATGGATTATGGCATTTATTGAAAATCTACACATAATCATTATTCTTGTAGTAAAAGTAAATTGCAGTGGAATTTTGACTTGCTCATTTTCATGTCTTATTTATTGCTTTTTTTCTTTTGGGGTCTATCTTTTTTCTAAGTCCTTTGATATTTCTTTTAGGACTTTTACCCTCTTTTCATTTTTATTATTTTTCATTTTCAAAATATGGGAAAACAACTTGCAGAAAGCAAGGTATGTACATATTTACAAGACTATCAAAGTCAATTCAAAAATTACGAACCCTATTATTATAGGACCCTAACAATACCTTCCACATTAGCAGAATCATTGGCCCCTATAGTCCCAATGGCTACAACACTACTTGTCACCTCATCAACAACTTCACCAACAAAATATTCAACAACAACAACATAGCCTACAGATGAAGCAAGTAAACTAGTAAAATCTATGCAAGACATGTCTATTCAGACAAATGAAATTAACAGACTTAAAGAACAGCTGAAAATTCTGGAAGATGAAAACAAAATTGCTTAAATTATGCACAAGAATGAAGAACAGAAGGCAAATAGGTTGAATGATCAATTGAAGAATTTAGAGAAAGATATAACACTAAAAGAACCAATGGCACAAGCCAAACAACAACTATGGGCCAATATCATTGAATCTATCAATGATATTTGGCCATCGATACAGGTTATCTATGAACATAAAGACTTAGTCAAAGCAAAAAGATAAGCTATTCATGAGATAAAATAAGAACTTGGAAAGAAGCCTGAAGAGGCAAATGAGATCATAAAATTCCTTAATTCCAAGAATAGACAAGAATTAGAAGAAATTGGAATTACTGACAAAACAGAAACCATCCTAGAAGTTAAGAAGGTTATTTGTAAAAAGAATTTGATGATACAGCTAGAAGAGAAATGCCAGAATATGGAAATTTCCATCACAAGGTTCATGATGAAGTTTGACACTCTCAGACAAAAAGGCCTTCCAAATCAATTAGTTATTCATGAAAAACTAATGAAGCAGGATGCTCATGATAAGAAGATGATAGAAGTGGCTAAGGAGCAAACCAATAACTCAGCCATGCAAGGTATTCCAACAGGGAAGGTACTTTACAAGAATTTTGAGAATTTGTTTTACCTACAACATGAGGTAAAACACCTATTTGTCAACAAGCCTACATTCTCAAAATATACTGAAGTATATGAAATATTCAGAAGGATGATGAAGATCAAATTGCCATAGACAGAATTTTGGGGAAAAATGATTGATTTATTGTGAAAACAGTTTGCAGTAAAAACAAAGAAGAAAAAAATAAAACAAAGCATGTTGTTTTACAGTTACATTTTGCAGTAAAGAACATAAGTAACAGTGAAAACAAAGACAATCAAAGAGTATCAGAGTCAAAGAGTATTAGTTTACAGTCAGAGTTAAAGTCAAGATAGAAATTACAAAGCAAAGATGAAAGGTGCCAGCATAGAGGGCACTTCACTGTCTAACTGCAGCATTCGTTGAGCAACAAACAAAGACAAATCAACATCAAAATATCAACAATTAAACAACAAATCAATAAAAGTAGGGGCAACTTGCATTAATTAGATAGCTGTCTCTATCTTCTTGCATGAAGATAATTCTTTTTCCTTGAATAATTCCTATGTTGTTTTAGGATATTTTGTAAGAGTTTTTGTATAAATGCTTCACATTTTGAAATATTAAATGTGGATGAATTGCTGAACATCTCTATAGTTGTACTATTCTAGAACCTAAGGGCGGTTGTACCAATTTCAAGTAAGCAAACTGGATTGAAGCAATAAAGAGATTATATTACAGGATTCATGTGTTGGGCCATTACAGTGAAGTACTTTCTACTTGTTCAATTGTTTCTTTATGAAGTTTTCACATGCTCATATGTTTTCTTAATCTAAATGATATAACTGGAATGTTATTACAAAATATGTTTAATTACACTCTGTCTTGAATTGTTTATCGATTATATGTTTTTCTTTTGATATCTAGATTAGGGAATTATTAATTGCTCCCTTATTTTGATTGACCACTGTCTTTTCACTCATTATCCGGATTTGAGAACCCTTAATTGCACTCTTACCCAGATTGAAACCATTTTCACCAATAGCCTAAGGATCTGAAGTGATTAAACTATCTTGCCCTGTGAATACTTCCCTTTAGAACATTGATCCTGTTTATGCTGCTTGACACTTTGACTGCATTAGCCCAATGGAACACATACCTACATCTATCCATCTGATTAATATATTTCACCACCAAACCAAATCAAAAATCAAATCCCAAGTAATCCTACATAACTAGCCTAAAATCAACTACAATCAATAAAGATAAATCATATAGAGAGAGCCCTCTCTGAGCATTAGGAAGGTTAGATCCTAAGGCTTAAAAATAGGTTTTTGGTTACCTCTAATATTATTTAAACCAAAAAATAATAACAACCCTTGAGAATTATTGGAGTGATAACATAATCATTCGAATGTATTTGAGACTTCCAAAGGCCTCCCACCTATTCGTGATCATGATCATGCTATTCATTTTATTTTAGGAATTTTTCCTCCAAACATCAGACCTTACAGATATATGTATGCCCAAAAGAGGGAAATTGAATGTATGGTTGCAAAAATGCTAGAGGGTGGTATAATTTAACCTATTCAAAGTTATTTCTTTAGTCCAATAGTATTGGTGCACAAGAAGGATGGATCATGGTGCATGTGTCTGGATTATAGGGAGCTCAACAAGATCACTATTAAAGATAAATTTCCCATTCCTATCATTGATGAACTGTTGGATGAACTACATGGAGCAATTTACTTCACCAAGTTGGATCTTCATACAGGATATCATCAAATTAGAATGAAGACTGAAGACATTCCGAAAACAACATTCAAAACTCATGAGGGTCATTATGAAATTTCAGTCATGCATTTTGGCCTTACTAACGCACCTTCAACATTTCAAGGTTTGATGAATTCCATTTTCAAACCCTTCTTTAGATAATATGTGTTAGTAGTTTTTGATCATATACTAGTCTATAGCAAGTCTTGGAAGGATCATGTTCAACATGTTGAGAGGGTGCTCAAACTATTGGATGAGAAACAATTATATGCATAAACCTCCAAAGGTTTCTTTGGAGTACACAAGGTGGAATGTTTGGGTCATATTGTATCTCATGAGGGTGTTAAGGTATACCTTAACAAAATTAAAGCCATTAAGGAATGGAAAATCCCTACAACCATAAAGTATCTTCGAGGAAATCTCAAAATTGGCGGGTCTGGTTCCCTTAGATCTCCACATGCACTTGGGTTCCTTAGGTGCCAGTGGACTTCGAGTTTTTGTTGAGGAATATTTGGACTCAAGTTGAGTTGGAGAGTTAATGCTAGGGACAAGCCTCCTATATTCTCTCCAGATGCCTCCAACGAGCCGCTGCATAGTAAATGTCTCCAAAAATGCTTCTCTTGCTTGCATATTAGCCACATTAGGCCATGAAATATGACATGCACCATTTAGTCTCCGTAATAAGGATATTACAGTTAAAAAATGTAAACTAATGTGAGAAAGGGAGAGTTTAAGGGCTGGAGGATAACACAATAGGCCTCAAAATATACATATTGACGAGACCCATTAAAAACTTAAGTAGTTGTTAGTATGAAGTTTTTCTTCAAGTGTATGAAAATCCCTTCACTTAAGTTGTTGGTGACTAGCAACCCTCACAACAAAATATGGTTGTAGATATTCTTCAAATCTAAAATAAAGAGTTAAGAAAACCTGCAAAAAACATGCAAACATACATAAATATGCAACAACAAGTAACAATATCAAAACCCAATGGAATAAAGATGATCTTATTATTATTGTAAATTGGAATAATTACATCTCATGATGAGAGTTTGTTGAATTGGGTTTGCAAATCCCCCTTCGTGGGATGGGTTGTTTTTGACCTTGTCCTTCAGCAGTATTCAACTCTCTCCCAATGTATGGGTGCTATGGGAAAAATATGGTAGTGAAATCTTGAACTCAATATGGGAGCTCAAAATTCACGGGATGATAATGGGAACGAAAAAAATGGTCATAGTGAAGAATGAGAAGAAAAATATCCTATTTATAACAAAATATTGAGATAGATTGAGATTTAGAAAATAATTAAATATTATAGACTAAATCAAAATCTAACTGTTGTGAATATTTTATTATATTTTTTTAGAGGGAAAAGATATTCGAAATGGTCAAATCTTTATTTAGAAAGTGGTTAAAATAATTGATAAATTAAAATGGTTTTTTAATTACTTTATGGTGATTAAGTCAAATATGAATTAAAAATAATCCTTAAATAATGATTTAACAATTATCTCAAGAAGGAAATAAGAGAATAATAGATAGATAATGATTTATTTAATTATTCCCAAGTGGTTGAGTAAAAAATGGTTAGAAATAATCATTAAATAATGATTTAATAATGATTTGGAGAGAATAATAAATAAATAATGATTTATTTGATTATTCTCATGGGGAATTTTGGGTTTTAATGAGAAACAATTTAGGAAAATGGTTCACTACATTATTTCCTAAGGTGAAAATGGGTTTTAATATGTAAAAATCCATCCTACATGGTGTATTTTGATCAACCTAGTAAGACATGGCTAGGTGACTATTTTTTCGGTCATAACATATTCCCCCCCAATGTAAGAGTGTTAGGAGCACATCGAATGACCGAAATATGTTGTAGGTTCACTTTCAAGAGACACTGAAGGGGATTATCACACACACACATATACAGAGAGAGAGAGAGAGAGAGAGAGAGAGAGAGAGAGAGAGAGAGAGAGAGAGAGAGAGATGATTGAAATTGGAGAGGGCGAGACCTACTTGTCTAATAGAAGTATATTTTTTTTTATGACTACAAGATCTCAAAAAGAGGCGGGGGAGGCATACCAATACCTACCGAGATAACTGAGTACAAATGATAATGATGTGCCCAACAATGTGGGTTTGAGCAACAAAGTACATGATACATGCTAAGTTGGCATAAATTGGGCCAAAAAGTGATACAATGATATAATGAGTCCCATATACATAATAAGACTGGAAGACAAAGGCCACGACTAATACAATGAAATCTGTTGATATGAGTACATATGACATAATCCCCCCAAGCTGATCTGATGGGGATATCACAACCAAAGAATCCCTGTTGAACAGGAAAGAGCTCTGAAGATATAAATGGACATTTGAAAGAGATGTGCATGTTGTGGGCTCTGCGATCATTAGA
Source organism: Pinus albicaulis (assembly GCA_034641835.2). Lineage (NCBI taxonomy): Eukaryota > Viridiplantae > Streptophyta > Pinopsida > Pinales > Pinaceae > Pinus > Pinus albicaulis. The sequence goes on along the minus strand of CM076579.1, from coordinate 668,692,563 downwards.
AATCGAGCTAGTCAAATCTACGGAACTACATCTAAGGCTAGATCATAATCTATTGTCATCCCGACATGTGGGGGGCTACTTGAATTCCCCCCCCCTAATTATATCTAGAACATCTCACAAACTCTCGAGGACTGTTGGGACAATCTGCTAGATAAGTGGACCATCAAGTGTACAATTCTTGATCGTGCAATAATGAGATGGAGTCGAGAACATGAGAAACAACCAAGTCAAAGGGAAATGATGATTCGCTTTGCTTGATCGAGACACCAAACAATGATGAAGGCTAGAACCAAGGTACACCACCCTTTATAACACTCCCAAAATAAATGTGTTGGATTCGACATAAGAGGGCCCACCAGAGTTGAGGAAATGAGGATTCCTCAACAAAGGCACAAGGATCATAGTATTGCGACTGCTATAGAATGACACCAAGGATGATGATGGAGGAATGAGGGAACTGGGGAACTTACGCTTACCTTGTCAAAGCATAATATGTAAGGTTGACTTGGTAGTGTCTGACACTATTCCAGAGGGGATGGTCAATTACTCAAACAAGGGCTTTTCAAAGACAGATCATAATAGCTGGAGGAAAAATATGAGTAAGATGGAATGAATGTGATGCACAGAGGGATAGTATATTGTAATAATAATCAATGGGACTATGAACAAACTCCATGGATATAGGGGTGACTCATCTCTAATGCTATGAACAAGGGTGAATCTATGATGTTGCCACATGGGAAAGGCCAAGAGGGGACCATAAAAACATGAGTAAATAATGGTTAATCAATACGAAACTTGAAGTATAAGTTGAAAAGTGAAAAGGAAAAGTGGTACCAGAATATAGATGACTCATATGAAGAAATTCGATTTAAATAGGCAGCAAAGTGAGACCTCATGGAACAAATGGCTTCCCAATGAAGTTTCAAATTACAAAAAATGGAAAAAGACCCATTATAGAGCTCAGTGAGAGATTTTTAATCGTGCTGATAGTTCGTCAAACTGACTTATGGTTTTTTTGTAATGACTATTGGAAAAAAACTAGGATTTTTCCTATAAAATGGATTCTTGCCCCCAATTCCAATTCATTTGCACATTGAGTTGTTAGATAATTTGGAGAGGAGGAGGAGGCCCTAAATCTTGGCAATCTCGTAGTGGAAAAACTGACCTTTGGAATTCAGATCTATGACTTTTAGGTAGATGGCCTAACCATACTCATATTTTTCAGTTGATTGGATTTCTAGATTAGGGTTTCATTTGGCTGAGGGAAACCCTTGTTTTTTCCCACAATCGCAGAACACCTATTTGGCCTTTTTCTGCGCTCTCGGGCATAATAAAGAGGTGGAAGGGTGCTCCCAACACAGTTTTTGGTGGAAATATTGCACCCTGGACCTAAGGGAAATACACTACTGGGGGTCTCTTGAAAGCTAAAGATGAATTCCAGAAATGCCTTTGATGACTTTGGAACTAACAAAATATAGTGGTATTTTGCAAGTATGGAAAATTTAAAGATGTTATGGCGAGAACGAGACTTTGATTATCTTCGCTCCCAGGTGGAGGGGAACTAGGCTGTCGAAGGGGAACCGGGCTGTTAGAGGGGCTCTTCCACACTATGGGTTGCTTAAGTTTTTTGAGAACCCATTGATGAGAGTTGGCGAGTCTCTATTGTCTCGTATAGTGAGCTATTAGGATCCAAACCAGGAGGCATTTTTAGTACGGGGTTATAAGATTGAGATCACAATCTAGGACATTTAATTCTTGACAGGGTCGCTACCCTTGGGGTGTTTGGGGAGATACATCCAATGCTGCATCATGGGAGGCATATTGGGGAGTTTTTGGATTTACATTATGTGTTGGGTACTTGGATAAAGGATACGCGTATCCAGATACATGACTTGGAGCGATTTTAAATACGAGCTACAATTGCAACAATGATGCACATATTAGGTAGGCATGCCTTCCACTGCATCATTGGAGGGAAGATGATGCTAGTAGAGAGTGTGCTTATAGGGACCTAATCTGAGTGGGCCCATATGATAATAATGTTGTTGAAATGTCAGCTAAGTTTATGTAGGTGGGAAACCAATGGTAACTGTTCATTTAGGACAATATTGTGGTCATTCTTTAAGTTTGAGAAGATCCATTCCATATGACCACATGTGAAAATCCGTGATGGGGGCCCACAAGAGCCTAGGATGCATTGTTGGGGAAAACTACTATGATGAGCTGGAGGAGGAGGAGTTGGACATGTGTTCCAAATTGAGTTTTTTTCTCATTGGGATCAAATACCTCTATTCATAAATGATTATCCATACCGTGGTATGAACTTCCAGGGGGATCTTGAGCTACCACTTCCACCAGGACGAGCATGGGGACCATATGGTAAGTGATAGATGTTATATTTTGGTTGCATGGATAATTTAGAAAATATTTGTATATGGTATTGATTTTCAATCCTTTTCCATGCAAATATAGCACAAGTGAAGCTAACAAGATATGTGGGATGAGATGCAACAAACGGGGCTACAAATATGAGAGGGTCTTCATCTCAGCAAAGGCTAGATAGTGATGCATTGTTGGATGATCTTCATCGTAGATTGACCTAATACTGACTAGTGTGACAGAGCATGGACGACACGAGCTGAAAGATCAATACACATATGCATGTATGATTCTTCCCTTCGAGTGTCGAGCTATTATGAGGCGTGAAACTATGGCTAGTGAGGCATTCATAGAATTATGAGCTGGTGGAATGGCCCCACTAGCTCAGGACCCTCCAGAGGATAATGATTAGGAATAGGGGCATATAAACATGATTGTTGGAATTCCTTAGTGACCCTTGTGGACATGATTTTTGTATCTGAATGCATATTGGGTGGAAAATTTAATACAACCTTGCATTAATGGGAAAAAAAGGGGGATCTCACATTCCAGATTAGTTTCAAGAACAATTAGAAGACAAGAGCATCCAAATTAACCCCTCGGGATAAGGTTTCATAGTCGTTAATGAGCCTCCTCAGTGCTCTAGCAGATTCATAGTCATCAAGGAATTTATTATCAATGAGTAGTTTTTTTTGTAAATGTTGTGTTCTACTGGGGAAATTCTGAAAGTTATACACCTATAGAAGCCCCATTTTTATTACTCAAAAATATTCTCCTCTGGAAAGTTTAATATATCTCTTGGATAAGAGAAAATGATAGAAATTTTGAAGAAGTTGTTATGTATTCCTTATGTTTTTTCCATGAGCTAGGCGAAGATTCATAATATAAATACACTTTCTATTATATATATAACATTTTTTATTCCATACAAAATGAAAAATGCATTCTAAAATTTGGGGTCACACTTTACATTAAACTATGAAAATGAAAAATACTTTACTATCAACTACTACTGGTGTTTTTCATTTAGGTTTATCTTATGAAGTTGGGAGGAATAACATTTATCCTCCATACCCACATTTAATTCGTGCAAGTGACAGGTTGAGCTCATATTGATTATATTGTTGTAATGGCTTTCAACCTTGTTGTTGTACAAACTTTAGCCTTAAAGAATTTCTTACCCTTTCTTATGGGGTAGAGGATAAGATGCTTTGTTATATGTAAATAATAATAATCATAAACTACTATTGATATTTACCCTTACAGTATCTTCGACATGACTTAATATTTTTTTACATAGAGGGAAAACCTATCTTCAACATGACCTAATATAATAGTAAATACTTAAAATTATTAGAAAAATAAACTTAATGTATAACAAATCAAGGCTTTAAAGAGTCATAGTTTTACAGGGGATGACCCCCCCTCTTAATTCTTCCAAAAAAAAAAATCAAGAGTTAAAGTAGGCACTTTTTCGACAATGTCTTTTATAATATTTAATTTATTTCTTATACATGTGCAAGAAGGAAAGTTTTGTAAATTATTGAGTGGTTTTTTTAAGTTGTTTTGTTATTGTTTATAATGATATGCAAAGTATAGTTTATTGGTTAAGCATTCATTTAATAATCAGTGTTGAATGTTCATAAATTTGTAATTAAAAAATGTGCTTTGATAATTCCAACTTTAAGAGGGGCGACAGGAGGGGCAGGGGTCCCTTGGGATCCTGATGAGAACCAAGAAATTAAGTTCACATGGGCTCTTGGTAAAGAAGTCAACAACATGGTAGATATGTAAAAGCTTTTGCTAGAACTATATCTAGCTAAGGAAAAAGGAATCTCCACGATCACAATTGTTGGGGACTCACTCATGAAAATTGAATTCCTGTAGAATTGCACAACTCCTAAGGCTAATAATCTAAATATTCTCCTTCAAATAATCAAGAGCATATTGGATTCCTTTCGACATAGAAGCTTCTATCATATTCTAAGGATCCAGAACTCTGAAGCGGACAAACAAGCCAATCAACCATGCAGTTTGAGGAAGGGGAAAATAAAGATCAATGAGCAAAGGGGATGGAAAACCATTCCATGACTTCATCAATGGAAATGAAAAGCTTCTCTATGTATTTAAGCCAAAGAAACATTAGAGCCAAGATGTGAAATTTTACTTTGATATTCCAACTCAATGGCATTAACGTGATCCATATTCATGATTTAAGTGTGAATTAATAAATCAATATTGAATTTGTCCCTCTTGGTAGGTGGTGGGAGGCTAGCATGTAGGCCACATGCACACATGTACCTTGCCCATGGTGATATTACATAAATGAATTTGGTTTATAATCTCACACAATGTGCACAATAGTTTCGAGCAACCAAGATTGAAATGTTTAATGTTCACACCAAAGGAAGGGATGGCGCCTTCATGGAAAGTACAAAGTTTTTTTCTCTCATTCATGGAGGATAGTTATTGCTTGGGTATGGTTCTCAATTATTTAAAGAACCATGATGGTCATTGCAGAAGTGTGAAAGTTCGCTTCTACTTCCACCTTGGCTTGGGAATCCCTTTGAGTCAATGGGCTTTGGATAAGAATATGGTGCAGCGTTACATCCCAACTGGGGTGGAAATTCACTCTGAGATTATATTTTGCAATTGGCTATTATTTAGGGGTCTTGGTCAGCAAAGGAATCTTCTCTTTTCCGATTTCAAGATTTGGAAAAATTAGGTGGTAATTGACAGGGGAAAAGCTAGCCCAGGTGGAAAGCAGCACAAGAATTATTTTCCCCTCACTGTTGATGGTCTACATGTGACTCCTTGGAAACATTCGAGTGAAAATTTGTTAATTTTCTTCCTTTCCTGTTCATTGCATCAAACTTCATTCTCTCTTTGGTGTTTCTTTGTGGCTTCCTGTGTCAAATTTCCACATCAATTGACATGCAGTTTTTGGGTTTTTGGGATGGTTCCAGCTGGTGACAGAGGTTGGAATTTGTGACTTCTAGTTTTCAAGGGTGTTATGGATTCTAATCAAAGTATTAGGTCCCTATGATACTAGTGTGTTCCCATTATTGTTATTTTTAGTGTAGCTCCTTATTGTTATTATTGTGTCCATCTATCCCCCATGTTTTTATTGTTGTGCCCCACAGAATATCACTATTGTTATTATTGTTCCCTTACATTTTATTATTATGAAGGCCTTGATTATATTGTGACCTCTTAGACTCCTATATATACTAAGGAGGTCTTATCATTTTTGTAATCTAAGAATTTTTTCATTTATGTAATATAAAGGAGGTTTCCCCCTCGAAGAGGATAATTTTTAAATCGTTGATCTATCTTTTCTTCTATTTTGTTAGCTGGTTGCATAACATTTGATATCATAGCTTGGGATTTTAGGGTTTCACTACTTAAAATAGGACATATTGGTATTTTCTCCATAACTTTTTTTCATAAGAAGCTTAATCAGCTCAAATTTCAATCACGTGTAGCCGAAATCATGATGAACTTCGTGCAAAAATTTCAGAGGTTGGTTCGCTATATTTTAGGAGATATGATCTGAGGAAGTTAGGGTTTTTGCAGGCTCCATAATTTAATGTCAAAGAAGTGACCTAGGGAAATTTTTCATAAATTTCTCTTCGAGCATCAGATTTGAATTTTGTAAAAAGTCACTGAAAGTGCACAGACTCTAGATTCTTTTATATTGTTTTTAGGGTCGAAGGTCGAAACAGTAACACATGGTACTCTGTACAAGTTTTCTGTATTGAACCAATCTATAATCAGGTCATCGTGGGAGGTCGGGCATACTGCTTTCTTGAAGAACCCAATCTCGGTCTGAATTATGGGATTGGAAGGAAGAATCAAAGGGATACCACAAGACGAAATTTCAGACCTTGAAAATTCGAAATTACAGAGATACAACAAATTCAATATCTAGCTCCCAAAAAGCAAGAAAAATGTGTATATTTTTTTAAATTTTACATAATGTTTGTTTGAAAAATCAGTTTGAAGTGATTCCAAGGGCATATTGAAGCATAGATATAAGTATTAGGTTCCAAAATTCCTCCCAAAAAAAATCAATCTACATCCATTAGCTCTTTGAAGGCTTTACTATGACGCCTGAAGAAGAAGAATTGCAACATGATATATCAAAATCACAAGAGCTAATGCAACAAATTTCGCTCTCACAAAGATCAACCAAAGATGAACTAAAAAGGGAAATGGAGGGTTTAAAATCAGACATGGAAGCTAATATGGATGGTGTTGTTTCTCCTTGAGACAACCTTGAGTTGCAAATGACCAGTGCCTAGGACATCTTGAAATCAGAGGTTAGAGGTAGACAATTTTAAGGGTGACTCTGACATAATATGGATAAAGAGAATAATGGTTGTGGTGGTTCAGGAATGGTGAAGACCTTGGAGTCAGATTCATGCGAATTACCCTATATTGCGAGAGGGCTCAGGAGGCTATATGGCTTGGTGGCTTTTTTAAATGTGCCAAGTATGAAAAAATGAGCAGAGGCTTTCAAAATATGCAGAGTTGTTGAGAAGGAATGGAGGAGGAACCCGCGAGAGATAGGCTTAAAAGTCTTAAGAATCTATCTCCCGTGAACTCAGAGGAAGCACATGTAAGTGGAATGTGACCAAAAAGAGAGATTCGTGGAGCACAAATTAAGGGGGCGCATCAAGTTTAACAGATGAGCGTTCTTCATACACTAATTCATGAATAAAAATGCATACCACCGACAGCTACATTACACGAATCATCAAAACAACAAAACATTGAAAGATGATTATACATAAGAAGGAGATTACTAATAAACATGACAACGCAGATACATACTACTCATTGATCCATCTAGAATCCAAATAAACAACGTTGTATATCATATTATGTTCAAAACAACTCTCCCAAATATGTGTCCCAGAGCATAAAGAGCACAGTCATACAAAACTACAAAAAAAATTCGCCAAAATTCAGAACCTTTCTTTCATCTTTGAACCCTCTACATATAGAGTTCTCCTTGAGGGTTTACGATCGAATAAACATTCATGATCGACCCACACAGTGAGAATCAAAATATCATAACCAAATAATAGATTGTGCATCGAGAAATCACTCCCATAATCAGAAAATCAAATCAAAATCGGGTGAAATCGAAATTTCAAAAGTAAAACATCATAATCAGACAGTAAAAGAAACAACATAGTTGGCGACGTAGGCCAAATCCTGGAATCTTCAATATGGGTCGGCAAGGAGTAAATGTGAATAGGTGGGTAGTGTGGCTTCCATCGTATAATTCCACCTGCTGTCGAAGGCCTCCACTCCCTTATTCTCATGATTTCCACTAACCGTTAAGAAACGACCAGTCATGTTGCGCGTGCCTAGCTCTTTAGCGAGGAGGTCTTGGACAAACTGAATGTACCATAGTTGCGTTTGTCCCGCTAAAATCCCATGCTGTGTTTGACTTGCAAAACGGGAGTTTGGATTTTAGAGGGGGGCCTGTCCGGCTTATGGTATTGGATGGGGGGGGGGTGGTGCAAAATCACTGTAGGCTGACACATAGCACCAGAGGTGGTTTCTAAAACCAGCCATTTCGGACCCCCCCCCGGCGTTAACCTTCAGAAGGTGGGGGGGTGGGAGGGGGAAAAATAGATCATGAGTCGTCAGATATGCGATATGGATCGGAAATGAGAGTAAGATGGCAGAAGTAAAGGTGGAGTTAGTGGGAGAAATGGCGGTAACAAGAATGAAGCAATGCGTTGTGAGATGCGCGATTAGAGGAGAGGTGACATGGCATCATGGAGGTGGGGCTGCCCGCAAATCTCAGTCAGAAGTATTTGTTATGAGAAACAAAGGGTAAAGGTTATGACTTTCAATGTGCGATGCGCGATGAAAGGAGAGGTGACGTGGCATGACGGAGGAGGGGCCGCCCGCAAATCGCAGTCGGAAGTTTTTTGTTATGAGAAGCGTAGGGGAAAAGTTGCAACTTGTGATGTGCGATTTGCGATGGATGGAGAGGAGATGTGGCATGACGGAGGTGGGGCCACCTGCAAATCGCAATCGAGAGTTTTGTGAAGGGGTACAATGGTAAAAAGAATGAAACAATGCGAAGTGCGATGTGCAATGAGAGGAGAGGTTGGCGATGTGAAAAGGTAAGTGGTAAGTGCTCTTTCCTCTTTTGACTGCAAGGTGTCTGCCCGATCTATGCTTGAATTGATTAGCGTTCACTTTAGCCACTCTTGCTCTTCATTTGCTTAAATTTGATGTTGCTTTATCTATTCATAAGAACCACAAGCCAACATTAGCTCCATTGGGGACGACACACTCGTTCGAGTGTGTCGAGAACTCACAAACCACTTGCTTGTGTTCTTCTTGATATGCCTGGGATTATCGCTAAAAACGTTTTCAAGAAAAAAAAAAAGGAATTCATGCAAAAATAACAAATGGCATATATACAATTTGAGTATATGTACAATGGGCCGTCATAGCCCGCTATCAGTGCTGGAAGTAAGGCTTGAGAAATTGTCCATTGACAAGAATCTCGAGTATGTCTCCTTCCAATTCTCCAATGCAAAGGTATTGTTGCCTCTGACCTCTGCCACCCTGAATGGACCAAACCAAAGGGGGTTGAACTTCCCATGTTTCCCTTTGTCTGACCGCCTAACATCCCATCGCAACACCAAATCCCCTGCTTGGATTTCCTTGTCTTTAGCTATTTGGTCAAATAACACTTTCATCTTTTTCTGGTACTCTGCTAGTCTGTGGCTTAAATGTTCTCGTGTTTCATTTAGTTTGACCAATTGGTTCATTCTTCTGATAAGGTCATTTGGCTCTTCCTCTCTCTTGTAATAACCAGGCCATGGGTAATGAGAGTTGAATAAGGAAGACTGTTGCTCTACTGTACACCATCTCATAAGGGGACTTCCCTGTGGATCTTTTAGTGGTGATGAGATTTTTCTAGAGGGAAAAATTGAGCTCGGAATACTAGTTCTTTTGGTTTTTATTGATGGTATTTTTTAGGATCCTCACTAGTGTCTTGCTAAATGAATTTTCCAGCCCGTTCCCCTATGGGTAATATGCAGTGGAGTGCCCCAGACTGATATTATAATGTTGATAGAACTTCACGAACCTATCCGAATTAAAATTCTGGGCATTATCTGTTACGATTTTAGCAGGGCATCCAAACTTGGCTATTATGTTTTCCTCCAAGAACTTGATCACCACCAAATCTATGGCATTCCTTGCGGGCATGAACTCAACCTATTTAGTGAAGTAATCCGTGGCAGTTAGGATCCATCGATGTTGGTTTCTAGAAGTCGGGTGAATCTCACCTATGAAGTAGATTCCCCATTGTTTAAATGGATCTTCAACATGAACTGAGATCAAGGGGAGAGGTGCGAAATTTTTCTTTTCAACGAATGTCTGACACTTTTCGCAGGCCTGGATGCGAGCATGTACGTCACCAAACAGCTTGGGCTAAAAGAAGTCTGCTCTCAAGATCTTGTGAGCAGTTGATCGCCAACTATAATGCCCACCACATATTCCTTCATAGAACTCTGTCATCACTTCATCAACCTCTTGCTCTGCTAAACATAGTAGTAAAATCCCAGTCGGTTCCTTCCAATACAGTCGCCCATTTGCCATAGTATACTTTTGATATCTTAACCTTAAAGTGTGATACTTGGTCTTGTCATAGTTAGGGGGACACCTCAGGGTTAGAAGGTACTCCAATATATCTTTATTACATAAGGATAAAAGGTACTTTACATGTGTCTTTTGTGTGGAATATTCTATGCCCTGATGTGCACCTGTATCCTCCTGTGTTTCTCCTCCTATCATAGATAGATTTATTCCTAGAGATTGAAAGTTGGATTCGGACAAAATTTTCGCTAGCCCTTGGCCTTTGATGAGTTTGGTAGGATTTATCCCCATCTCTTACTCCTGAATCTTAGCTATCCATTTTTCCCTTTTTCCTTCACTATCGCCCTGCACCATAATATCGTTCACTGCTACAGTGGGTATGTAAGCTGTTATGACAGATTGTAAAACGTACACCCGAAATGCTTTAAGTGACTTAACCATAGCATAAGCTTGCTTTTCCAGGATATTATATTTTGAGTTCAGCATCTCGGAGGACTTGGCTGAAGAACGCAATAGGTTGTTCATGCCCTTCATCATTTTTTTGTAGCAGCACTAGAGCTATTGTATGAGGGGAGGCGAAAGAAAAAATCATGAATGGCTTTCCATAATTTGGACCCGCTAGCATTGGAGCTTCTACAAAGGCTTACTTGATCCTGTTGAAAGAATCCTTGGATTGAGGGGTCCATTTCACTTCACTATTCTTCTTCAACATTTCGGTGATGTTTCAGATGATCTTGGCATAGTTTGGCATGAACCTTATGAGAAAATTTATTCTTCCCAGGAATACCTGTACTTCCTTTTTGTTTCTTGGTAGGAAAATGTTGTTTATCACCTTCACCCGCTTCGGGTCGATATTTACCCCTTCTTTGGTTACTATATGCCCTAATCGATTTCCTTTTTCCAGGGAAAACATGGATTTTTGGGGGTTAAGAGACATACCATACCTTCAACATTTTTCAAAGTTCATCAAAGATGATCTATATGCTCAACGTCACTCTTCGAGAAGACAATGATGTCGTCCAGGTAAATTACCAAAAACTTATCCTGGTCTCCTATGAAAGCAATGTCCATCGTACATTGGAATGTGGAACCAACATTTATCAAGCCGAAAGGAATTAGGGCATACATGAAGGTTCCCCAAGGCGTAGTGAATGCCGTCTTGTTTTGGTCTTTAGGGAGGACTGCCACTTGATTATATCCTAAGAAACTGTCCATCATGGACATGCGGAAGGATCCCACCACCTTTTTGAAGATGTCGTCCATATTTGGGAGGGGATAGTTGTCTTTGAGTGAGGCTCTGTTCAGATTGCAGAAATCCACGCAAATCATGATTTCGCCATTTTTATTCCTTACGAGCACTAGGTTCGCCACCCATTCAGAGTACCTCATAGGGACAATGATCTTTGCCTGCAACAACTTCTTTATTTCTTTTTCAATAGCCGGGAGAAGAACAGGATTGATTTGCCTCAGCTTCTGTTTATGAGGCTTAGCGTCTTCTTTTAGAGGTATCTTATGCTGTATGACGTTAATATCAAAGGTCTTCAAGTCCTGGTATGACCAAGTGAAGAATTTTAGTATGATCGAAAGAGCTTCAGGTACTATCCTTGATATTCTTCGAGGACTCCTTTTGACAACTTCACCACCTTCAAGTCTTCCTCTGTCTCGATATTCAAATCCTTGACTGGCTCATTGGGGGTTGGTTTTCTGGGGTTCACTGGGATATAATTTTTATCAATGAGTCTCTCTAGTGGCACAAGACCCCTGGGAATAACATTTCCCTTTAATTTACAGATGCGGTACTTGGCCAGTGTCTCCTCCCATCTTGTTTTAGGCTCTTCACTATCGTCCTCAGTCCCTGAGTCGATCACCAAATTCAAGAATTTTCCCACCATCTCCATAAAACGCTTGAATTTATCTTCATCCTCAAATACATGCCAATGTTTTACGTTGTCCGGAATAGAGGGGCGATATCTCACTTCCACCTCGTATCTGAGCAACAGATTCTACGGAGGGCGGAAATTGCTAGCAACCACAACTAGTGATTTGGCCATTATGTTCTTATCCCTTGGCATGAATTGAATGTTAAAATCCATGAATAATTTCTCAACCAAATCCCATACCTCGTTCCTGTAAGCTCTAAGCCGTGTGTGCTTAGCTTGGCATTGGCTCCTGACTTACCTCACTACTAGCTCTAAATCTCCAAGCACCTTGAGATTCTGTATGTTCATATTTCGCGCTACATGTAGTCCCAACAATAGGGCTTCATATTCGGCCACATTGTTTGTGGCGTCAAATTCTAGCTTGAAGGAGAGAGGCACTAAGCATCCTTCCAGTTATATCAGGAGTACCTCAGCTCCGTTTCCTTCTCGTGTATACACCCCATAAAACTGCAAGGTCCAAATCTTGTTCTCCACTCTGTTTATGGGATCCCCCTGTCTTAGGGGACATAAATTCGTTTCTTGCAGGAAATTTTCATCCTCCTCAAGCATAAGACAATATAATTCACACTCCTTACCATATACCAGAGAATTGATCGAACAATCAAATTTGGTGACCATATTTACAAACCTGGAATCACAATATAATCTTCTTTCCTCCCCATTGAACACTGGGATAGTGGCATAGGTGAGGTCGAGTTTTCTTAACCCTCCAATCTTGGAACCCCAGGATCTACACAGAAACATTCCAAACCGAGCTGGGATATCAGCTACAACAATATCCATTACCACACTTTTGGCCAGAATCTGGGCTACGTTCACTACCAGGTCTTTTATCATACCCAAGCACTTCACCCTTTTGGAGTCAAAAGAATATAGATCTTTATAAGGCCTTTTGATCTGCAATCCCAATTTTTCCATGAGAGACGAAGGTAATAGGTTGTGTGAAGCCCCAGAATCCAACATGAAATTGTGCAATAGTAAGTCATGAATCACCAGAGTCACATAGAATGGGGGAGTGGCTGAGTCCTACTCTTCTACGTCAGTTCCAAAAACCACCATGGGTCATTATTAGTGGATACTGAGGCTATCAGGCAGAGGGCTTACACCATGGGGCTGGATGAATTGGGACACTTGAGATTTGTATGAAGGTTTTTTCAGGAGCTCAATCCGGGGAACTAGGATCTTGACCTTCTCTAGTTCTTTCTGGAGATTAAAGGGTGTGGGTCCTTTTCCTGTAATAGCTTCTTTGAACTGTTCTTTAGGAGGGTTGAGAAATTTCAAGGCTATAGATGAGGACTTCTAATTTTTGGGAGGATCAAGTTCTTTCTTTGTGGAAGTGGATGCAGTGGCCTTATGAGGGGTTGACTCTTCTAATGGATTTTTCCCTTTACTCGCAAGAATAGGAGGGGTTTGTTCTCTTGACATCAACTCTTCATTTTGTTCATACACTCGGGTTATCTTTCTGGAGGACCTAAGGTCATATTTCTTGTGGAGTTAAGCTTGCATGAAATCCACGAACTGTTTGCAGTAGCTGTCAATATCTTGATCCTCTGGATGGACATCCTTCTCCTCTTGCTCCCCTTGTAGGATGAGTTCACCCTCCTCATCATCAAAGTAAGAAAGGAATTAATTTTCTTGGTTGTTTTTGACTTCCTCGGCTTGTCCCTCCACTTCTCCCTCCAAGTATAGAGGGGGTTTAATGTGATCTTGTTGTTCCTTCCTCTCCCACTGCAACAACTACATAGGGGTTTCCGATATTGAGGATTAAAACCCCGGTTAGGAATCATTTGGTTGGGACAAGGAGGGGAATTTTTGGCCTCCAATTCAAGCTTAATCATGTTATTTGAAAGGTTCTTGATTAGCTTATTCATTTCTTCAATTCTATACTCTTGTGATTCCCTTTCCTGATTTGAAGTAGAAGCCTCCTCCCTGTTCTTTCTTCTGGCTTCATACTCTGTCTTCCCCTTGAATTTACCAGTAGAAGAAAATTTTGCTTCTACCTCCAATGCATCAGTCTGGATCTAATCCAAGGATCTAGATTTTCTTTCTCTTAGGGTGAACCCAAACTCCAGTTTCAAAGCTCCTGCGAAGACCACCTTAGCAGCTGCTTGGGGAGGCTTTATTTCAGCATGAAGATCATTATAGAGCTTATTGAACCTCTTTATGAATTCTATTACATCCTCATTGTGTATCTTATTTAGAGCATTGAACTTAGTAAGAACGTATCCATGGTCCCTCTTTTCTCCCCATTTCAGTGTGAAGAAATTATCCATTTCTTCCCAAGTGTGGACTGTGTTATCGGCTTGAGACTTGAACCATTTTAGGGCTTCTCCATCCAAGGATTGGACGAAAAGCCTTAATACCACACCTAAGCGATCTAAATTCACATTCTCAGCAAAGGCGCAAAATTTTTCATTATGTCTCTGCGTCGGAGTATTATCTTCCTCGGTGAACCGAGGCAGGAGCTTTAGATAATCTTGTGGCATGTCATTCAGTACTTGGGGTAGAGCCTATGGAGCATATTTGTTGAGGAGGAACCCAAGTACAACCATGAGGGGCGGTGGTGGTAGGTTATGAGGGTGATTTGGCTGAGGTATAACAGGTATGTGGTGAGTATAGGTTTGGATATTTGTCTGTAAAAATATTTCGAGTGTTGCAACTTCTTTAACTTCTTCATCCTTGGGAGTAGGGTGCAAGGGAGGTAGAGAAGTGTCAACAGATTTGACTTTGTTTATTATGAAAGAATTGGCTAAAGCAGAGGCTTCTGAAGAATACCCAAGTACACAAGCTGTGGAGCCAGGGCCATAGATTTCGGCTTTCTAAGATGAGGAAGGCGAATCTTCTAGAGAAAATGAGGGTAGGTTAGCCTGGCTTGGTTGCTTTTCCTTCCATATTCTCTTGAATATGATATTTTTGGGATCAGATACAGAAGGGGTTCTTAGCTAGGAAGTATCTGATCGAGTATGAGGCCTTGGGTAAGCCATAATTACAACTAGTTTGAACTTTGATAATAGTGGAGTCGCCACGATGAGGGTTATGCAACTCTCAACCCTTCGTGCTCACTTGATTGAAGGAGTTATCACTCATAAGCTTAAAAAATTTCATTGATAGGTTTATGTTAGCACTGGTATTTGCTGCATCCCACCCATCTCGCCTTATCCATTCCTTCCCCATTCATACACTTCCATACATTCAAAATCACTTTTCCCATAGACCAAAACCCAAAATTATTTACATTACCATCTCCTAAAAACCTTTCAAAGGACAAAATATGATGAAGTGGGACCCATTTTACCCACCACACTTCCCTTTTCATTTCATTTTCCATTAAAAATTATTAAACTTACCCTTTTTTCTGCCTTTCCGCTTTAACCTTCCACCTTTACCATTTCATTGATTTTCATTCCCTGATCGCTTTTAAAGTAGGGCCCTCATCACATTTTGCAAATATTATATGTTTCACATCAGGAACTAAATTGTAAACAATGCAATGGCCAATTTGTGATATCACATTGCATATAATTTAACTTACTTATGAGTGCCCGCAGTCTATTTATTTAAATTTGCGATGCAGTAGGTTGGCCCCACCTCAACAGTTCCGCCCCCGCTTCACAGCCGTTGCAATACTTTGATATATCGTGATATCATATAAACTCCATAACACTTACCGCTTTTAACCTTCTGCCAATTTATAAAACTCCGCCATATGCTAGTGGGTCCCTCTTCCCCACATATCGCAAATTCTAAAAGTTAACCCACGCAACTTATAACTAAAAGCTAAAAGCTGTGATCTTCACTACAGTCCGGTCCCACTTCTTCCATGCCACATCACTCATCCCCTCCCCTGTGTGTCACACTTCACTGTGTTTAAAGTTTACATCCCCCAAGCTTATAACTCAATGCTAAGAGTTGTGACATGCGATGTTGTTTGGTCCCACTGACCCTCCACGTCACCTCCCCTTCGCATCGCACCACTGATCATATTATTTATAACTTAAAATATAAAGGTTGTGAAGTGCATGGATGCGATGCCAGTTCAGAATTTAGATTTGAAATATTTCAAGTCCGGGTATATTGGTTTTCAAGTTATTTTGTTTATAAAATGGTTTTAACACAGCAAGAAGATTTCGGGTGACAAAACAACAGAAAGCTCGATGCTAGGCAGAAAAAGCGTTCAACACTCTGTCCATATAGCATATCTGCTATCTCTCAGCTCATCTATCAGCATATCAGCGAATTAAGGTCCAGCACAGCACAGGAAAAAGGGGTCGATTCAACTCAACAGTCAACAAATGCCATGGCCATGTCTTCATTTACTTAAAAATAGGATGACTATTTTGTATTTCAATAAGGGAATTTATTATTTTGATGATGGATAGTGCCATTCAAGCAACCTAACTACTTTTGATGTAATTATGCACTCCTTTAGTTAGTAGCTGTAATAGATATAACTAGAGTCCTATTAGGAATGTAAGGCTTTAGGGACTAGTTGTCTTTTTCTGTTCCAAGAAAGTAGTTTTCAGTTATGTTAGCTGTCAGAGTTAAGGTTCGGTGATCCAACATCCTATGAAATATCATCTGGTTGGAGAATTTTTTACCAAACTAGTACTCTGTAATAGTTTTTTAGTTTAAGTATAATATACAGTGATATTTTCTTCTTTACCTAAGATTCGAAGGAGGTGTTTAATGTGTTATATGTTCTATATCTTTCATGTTTAATACCTACAGTTAATTTAATGTATAATTACTCAAAACTCATGGTAACATGCGCTGACTTCCTTTAGAGGTTAAACTGTTGTTTTCTTCTTGTGTTGTGTGTGTACTATAATTTCATTGAAGCCTCCATTGCCTTAGTTTCCATAAGAAGAAATAATTTCATTGAGTTTACTGATATTGACCCCATAGCCCAATGGTAGCAAGTCCTTACATTTTCAACCTGAAATCAATCAAATCAAGTTACATCTATAGATTTGGCCATCTAAATTTTCATTGAAAATCATAAATTACCCTTAGAGAGCCCTCTCAAACTGAAGAGGATAATCTTCAGTCAAAAGTGGTTTGAAAGAGTTACATTAAGTTGATTGA
Organism: Pinus albicaulis; assembly: GCA_034641835.2. NCBI lineage: Eukaryota > Viridiplantae > Streptophyta > Pinopsida > Pinales > Pinaceae > Pinus > Pinus albicaulis. The sequence goes on along the minus strand of CM076579.1, from coordinate 668,675,518 downwards.
TGAGAAGCCTATCAAAATAAATTTGGTGATAACAGAAGGGTGAAGATAATGTCGTATCCCAAGGAAAAGATTTTCTAATTCACTCCCCGAAAGCGGTGCCAAAAAGATGTTGTTGCTCCTAGAGACAACCTTGAGTTGCAAAATACCAGTGCCTAGGACATCTTGAAATCAGAGGTTAGATGTAGACAATTTTAAGGGTGCCTCCGATAGAATATGGATAAAGAGAATAATGAATGTGGTGGTTCATGAATGGTGAAGACCTTGGAGTCTGATTCATGCAAATTACCCTATACTACGAGAGGGCTCAGGAGGCTGTATGGCTCGGTGGCTTTTTTAAATGGGCCAAGTATAAAAAAATGAGAAGAGGCTTTCAAAATATGCAGAGGTGTTGAGAAGGAATGAAGGATGAACTCGCGAGAGAAAGGCTTAAAATTCTTAAGAATCTATCTCCCGTGAACTCAGAGGAAGCAGATGTAAGTGGAATGTGACCAACAAGAGAGATTCATGGAGTGTGAATTAAGGGGTCACAACAAGTTTAACACATGGGCATTATTCATACACGAATTTATGAATAAAAATGCATACCACCGACAACTACATTACACGAATCATAAAAACAACAGAACATTGAAAGATGATTATACATATGCAGGAGATTACTAATAAACAAAATACCATAGATACATACTACCCATTGCTCCATTTGGAATCCAAATAAACAACGATGTATATCATATTATGTTAAAAAAAACTCTCCTAAATATGTGTCCTAGAGCATAAAGAGCACAGTAATACAGAACTATAAAAAAAATTATCCACAATTCAGAACCTTTCTTTTATCTTTGAACCCTCTACATATAGAGTTCTCCTTGAGGGTTTACGATCGAATAAACATTCATGATCGACCCACACATGTGAGAATAAAAATATCATAACCAAATCGTAGAGTGTGCATCAAGAAATCACTCCCATAATCAGAAAATTAGAACAGAATCGGGTGAAATCGAGATTTCAACAGTAAAACATCATAATCAAACAGTAAAAGAAACAGCATAGTTGGCCACAGAGGCCAAATCCTGCAATCTTCAAAATGGGTCGGCGAGGAGTAACCGAAAATAGGTGGGTAGTCTGGTTTCCCTCGCATGATTCCACCTAATGTCGAAAGCCTCCACTCCCTTATTCTCATGATTTCCACAAACCATTAAGAAACAACCAGTCATGTTGGGCATGCCTAGCTCTTTAGCAAGGAGGTCTTGGACAAATTGAATGTACCATAGTTGCATTTGTCCCACCAAAAACCCATGCTGTGTTCGAATTGCAAAATAGGAGACCAGATTTCAGAGGGGGATCTGTCTGGTTTATGGTATTAGATGGGGGGGGGGGGGGGTGAAAAATCGTTGTAGGCTGACACGTAGCATCGGAGGCAGTTTCCAAAACCGGCCATTTCAGACCCCCCCCGGGTGTTAACCTTCGGAAGGTGGGGGGGGGGGGGGTGAATAGATCATGAGTCATCAGATATGTGATAGGGAGCAGAGATGAGGGGAACACTACTACATTTGGTGGAAATTCCGACACTTGGTTTCGACTCTTTTGACCAAATGTCGGAAATTTCCCCAAATTTTTTCCATCCCGCCCAAAACCATCGCTATACCGACGTTTATAGAAAAGTGTCGCAATACCGACACTTAGACAAATTGTCGCAATTGCGACATTTGGAGGAAGACGTCGCAATTTTGACACTATGGCCCAAAGCGTCGCTATTGCGACGACTGCCTCCAAACGTCGCAAGTGCGACACAATGTCTAAGTGTCGCAATTCTACTGACTTGGTTAGAAACACCGTCATAATAAGCAGCCTTTATTCGCCGATCGGTACTCGCGACACTTATATGCGCGCTACATAAAAATTCGAAACTTATATGCGTGCTACATAAAAATGATTTTATTGTTTCGTATTTGTCACAATAGCTACATTAACGTCCCCAATATCCTGCAATAGCATTAGCCCCTCGGCTCTTGCACAAACAACGTGCCGCCCTCGAATTCACCCTCGGCTCTTGCGAAACGACATTCGCCTCGGCTCTTGCGAGAACAACATTTGCCCTCGACGTCCCTCGGCTCTTGCGGAATAGCATTCGCCCTCGGCTCTTGCGGAGGCGGCATTCGCCCTCGGTCTTGCCGAGAATAGCATTTGTCCCTTGGCATTCACCCTCAGCGTTCGCCCTCAGCTCTTGCAGAACAACATTCACCCTCAGCTCTTGCAAAATGGTAAGTTCTTCTTGCAGGCCCTTCCTCCTATAGTAGGGTTGACTCTATTTGGGTTTTTTTGGTCAATTCCATTGGATTGTGTTAGGCTGTAGGGTTCTCTCTAGATGTCAAGAATCAAGATTCAATACCCTCTATTATCTTCATCACCCAATACGAGATTTAAATTTTTCCCAAAGAAACGCTTATTAATTTGGCAGCCATTATTTCTCCCTGCTTTAAAAACCCTACATTTAAATGAAAACAAGAATTGCATTTCAACTACAAAAATCTATTAGTGTTCAAATGTACATGTGTGCTACATTAACGTCTGATATCACGCGCGCATTCGCCCTACGCTCTTGCAGAACAACATTCGCCCTCAGCATTCGCTCTCAGCTCTTGCAGAACAGCATTCGCCCTCAGCATTCGCCCTGAGCTCTTGCAGAACAACATTCGCCCTTAGCATTCGCCTTGAGCTCTTGCAAAACAGCATTCACCCTACATTCGCCCTCAGCTCTTGCAGAACAGCATTCACCCTGCATTCGCCCTCAGCTCTTGCAGAACAGAATTCGCCCTCAGCTCTTGCAGAACAGCATTTGCCCTCAGCTCTTGCAAAATGGTAAGTTCTTACTGCAGGCCCTTCCTCCTATAATAGGGTTGAATCTATTTGGGTTTTTTTGGTCTATTCCATTGGATTGTGTTAGGCTGTAGGGTTCTCTCTAGATGTCAAGAATAAAGATTCAATACCCTCTATTATCTTCATCACCCAACACAAGATTTAAATTTTTCCCAAAGAAACGCTTATTAATTTGGCAGCCATTATTTCTCCCTGCTTTAAAAACCCTACATTTAAATGAAAACAAGCATTGTATTTCAACTACAAAAATCTATTAGTGTTCAAATGTACATGTGTGCATCACTTGTGTAGGGTATTCCTTTTCCAATTTCACATTATCCAAGAATGTGTGCAGTATAGTTCATATTTTTTGTGAATTAGATTATCTTGAAAAAGGAAAGGTAAATTATTTCCCATGGAAAAAGAAGGTTTTCCCTTTTTACTACTGGAAATGGTACAACAAAGTTCCATTTCTACCTGAAACTCCTATGAAAGAGGAACCAAATAAAGGCCATGTCCTCAATGGACATCATTTGGCTTTGAAAATGGCCATTGCACCGTGTTGTTTCTTATATTACATCACGATAGTTTCTTAGGTCATTTCTTGTTTCTTGAGATGAAAAACAACCAAATAAATTGTGAAGATCCTTTCAAGAAATAAATGACCATTTCTCAATCATATCTCAACTATTTTTTTATTTTATTGAGTGGTTTCTTACTTTGAGAGAAATTTGACACTTTTATAAGGAATATAACATAAAAACACAAAATGGGAAGGAATTGATGAGGTAGATGACCTTTAGTTGTTGTCAATTAAGAATTGATAATACACGATGCATGTTCTGTACTACAAGCTAGATTCCTTCCTGGAGTTAGGACACAGAGTATTGAATCAAAGTTGTAGTTTCTAACTTCTTGTATTGGTTCATCAATCTTGAAATTCGGACATTGCATGTCTTCATTGCTTCATGTTTGAATAATTTGCATCATATCGTACAATAGGAAATTAGGAATTATGATTATTATTACTTTATGGATCTATTAAGTTACTTTTAAATTTGCATGGTTTAGTGTGAAATTATTCTAGTGTGCCCCTAGGCCCAGGTGAAGGAATGCCAAGGACTGAGAACCCTAGTTTTTAAATGGTATTGTTTCTTATACCCAAAAACCCCTCAACATCACTTCTTATTAGTTCTTAACAATAGTTTTGTAAACAATTTGAGAATTGATATAGCAAAATCTAGCACTTCTCAAGATAAAGTCCTAAAGCTAAAGTGTGATACCATGTGTAATTCAATAGCCCCATTGTCACCTCACCAACCTCTTTTCACTTCGGGCTAGCTCTCCTCCAACTCAAGGGGGGTTCTCCCTAGTAGATGTTAGGGATCTAATGGCCCAACCAAACCAATTCAAGAGCCCCCTAACTCTGTATGTTTACTACTATCGATCAAAATATTGAACAATAGGGTCAGACATGCATCCTGAAGATAAAATTGCCAGGGTATTTTTGGGTAATTTCAAAGGGAAAGTCCCCAAACACATATAATCAAGGAATTATAACGTGATTTCAAACATTAAATATCAAAAAAATCGTTTAAAGGATATTGAAAGGAAAAAGGTGATGGAAGATAGACGTGCCTTACTTAAATTCTCTAAGGATTTTTCAATAGTTTCTCCAAAAGCTTCACTTCAAGGCCCTTCAAGATCGTCTCCAACAATGCTATACCATCAGCTTCAACAATGTTGCTCCAAAAATGTCTTCAAGGTCTTCACAACAAGTTTACTAGAAGTTGCTCCAAAAATATATTCAATAAGGTCTTCATTGTCAACTCGTCTCTTGTTTGGGTGCCTTAATGTGCAATGACATGTTTCCAGGACTGAATTCAATGCAAGGCATATTTGAAACTCTAACTCTGTCTTCCGGTGTCTTATTAGAAATTATTTTAGTTTTCATTTTGTGTTTTCAAGTTAGATATTGTTTTCAAGTTTTTACATTTGTAATTTTATTGCAATGTGGCAGACAGATCAGGGCAGTATAGGAACAACCTCGATACGGGATGATCGCGGAAAGAGGCCAGCGGAAGAACATGTAAAGTGCCAGCATTGCTCTATCTTCAGGTATTTTAGTTATTTAAATAATTGAAATAATATTAATTTTGTTCAAATATGCAGACACCTAGCCATGGTATGCCTAATGATTCCCTCTTTGAGGAAGAGCTTTCTTCATCCCTATCTCCAGTGTTCTTGTTGCGAAAAAAGGAACGAGATGCAAGGTCAGAATTTAATACTTTGATAGACGCGCCTCAAACACCTGAAACATAAGAGAGGATAAAAAAACTTATGAGCCAGCTAGAAACATATCAGGTAATAATAAAAAGTCAAAAGGATATTTTTTTTGTTCTGCATGAGATGAATTGTGATAGTTTTATTTTTAATTTTTACATTGACTAAAATAACAAAAATTTCTTTTGTATGTAGCATTTTCTGGCACTTGCTGAACCCGGTGTTGGTGGTAGTGGGACACAAGGGAAAGATATTTCCCAGCAACCCTCTCGCACACCTTCTACTCCTTTAGGTGCAAACCAAGAAACACACCCTGCCCAAGCAGACACCCAGCCAATCGCTGAACGTGTTGGCAATGATGAGGCTGATATGGCCAACTACATTATTGCGTTTCCTGGAGCTACACGTGTCAGCTCCATAGGGACCATTAATGGCACATTGTTGGTGAACGATGAAGGTGTCCCTATAAAGCACGTACAACTCCCAGGTAAATTTTAATATTTTAACAATTTCATGTACTTTATCTAAAACATATTTATCATGATTTTTATTTTTAAATTAATGATAATATCTTTATTTTTTTTCTGTGTAGGAAACAATGAGTTCTACAGGTTTTTGGAGAGCCATGCATTGGTAATTTTTGGCCCAACCATATGCACAGGGTGGAATTCCCAGAATTCCAACCTGAAAAAAGAACTTCTAGATTATCTAGAAGCCCTTTTTGGGGTTGGCACATTTGACAGAACAGCGGTGGCTCGGGTAGCCGGCAAATATTTGAAATATACATGGGACACCTATAGGACGCAATTGAAATTTAACCTTAGATACAAGCATCCTCTCACAGTTCCAGAGAGTGAGTGGAGAGCACTCATCCATGACGGAAAAGAGAAAAGGGCAAAGAAAGAAGGAAAAATGCCAACTGGACCCGCAAGGTAAATTACAACTTTAATTCAATAGCTTTAATTTTCTTTATGTCTAAAATAAAAGTGTGCTACGTCATATCTAAATTCAATCTTTTGATGCTAGGTTTCCTGACACCTCAAAGGCAACCAAAGCTAGGATTGAGAAAAAGGGCCATCACAAGCTCGGCCAGGGTGGCTACTTGAAATTAGCTGCAAGAATTGTAATTAAGTAGCTAAACATCTTATAATTAATTGTATTGCCTTCCAACGTTTTTGTAATCCTATCAAATATGATTAAAAATACACAATCATATGTAATGTAGGGTGATGACTTCGGAACAAAAACTACAGAGGAAGATAAAAATATCGCTTTCCATTTCGGCTATCAAGCCGTAGTTGAACGTCCCAGAAGCTTGGGGCAGGTCCCAAGATCCAGAATGCCTGATAAGATAAAAAATTAACCTTTCAATATGTTTGTTTTCGTCCATAAATTTAATGTCTAACAAATTTGTTTAAATCAGGGGAGCAGCACTACCGACGAGGCAAATAACCTAGTTTTAGAGCCAGATGTAGATGATCCTCACGTGCAACCTGATCATTGTAGTGGGGACCAGGCTGACAATGATACTATCAGTGAGGGCCGTGACGGTAATTAATTTCCACTTATAATGTTTTCTAATTATACCTTGATGGTTGTACTTATAACGTTTTTTTTTTAAATGACAGAGAATGTTTCCCTTGAGGATCTTACCACCAGAGAGGAAGACAGGGCAACAGTCCCAACGGCGACAACTGGTGCACCAGGTAAATAATCTCATTGAAATTTTTTTTATTAATATTACCGAACTAGTTCAATGATATTTAAAAACTGATAATTAAAATTTAATTATTATCTGTTTTTGGAGGCGATGCCCCGTCACTGGATGAGACCAGACATCGTGACAATGCAACTAGGTCAGCGGCGACAACTGGTGCACCAGGTAAATAATCTCATTGCAATTTTTATTATTAATATTACCGAACTAGTTCAATGATATTTAAAAAATAACAATTAAAATTTAATATAATCTGTTTTTGTAGGCGATGCCCCGTCACTGGATGAGACCAGACATCGTGACTACGCAACTAGGTCAGCGTCGACAACTGGTGCACCAAGTAAATAATCTCATTGCAATTTTTTTATATTAATATTACTGAACTAGTTCAATGATATTTAAAAACTGACAATTAAAATTTAATATTATCTGTTTTTGTAGGCGATGCCCCGTCACTGGATGAGACCAGACATCATGACTACGCAACTATGTCAGCGGCGACAACTGGTGCACCAGGTAAATAATCTCATTGCAATTTTTTTTATTAATATTACCGAACTAGTTCAATGATATTTAAAAACTGACAATTAAAATTCAATATTATCTGTTTTTGTAGGCGATGCCCCGTCACTGGATGAGACCAGACATCGTGACTACGCAACTAGGTCAGCAGTGCGGGTCGAAAGGCACGAAACAGGAGCAGAGCACGATGATATTGATGATGTAATTAGGAGCTTTAGAAATAGGAAGAAGAAAAGAAAATTTGATAATGTAAAATATTGTATTATTATAAGACAAACGTTACCATACTTGGAACGTTTTTTGCGTTATATAAAAAACTCATTTATCATACTATTTTTATGTCAAGCAGTAATTGCAATGTTTCCTTGCGTACTTTTTGTTGAATTGTTTTTATTAGTTATTGAATATTTTTTTTAATGCTCATGAAAGTAAAAAATGAAATATAGATTGGGTATTGGGGAATTGAGAGTGATGTGAGGGGGGGGGGGGAGGGGCCATAAGAGCTTCCACCTTCACGTGGTTGGCCCTGTTTAGTAGAGAATAATTTATTGGAGTGATTTAATCTTGGAGCAAACCTCCCTCGATCCAACGTAGCAACAAAAAAGTCACTTTTGACTTAGTTGCTACTCTTTCAGATCGTGGGAGGCTTGTTCCAAGTTCATGTGACTCCAATAAATTGTTCTTGAAACGAAGAGGAGCTTATTCAGGTATGTTTTGACATTTTCAACATATGTTCTAACATTGTCATAAGAATGCATATTAGAGTAAAAAATACTACATCAATAACTTGTATTTATTGTATAGATAATGATGGATTTTGATTGACTTGGCAGTGCAGGTACAAATCCTCTTGCATCATGAGCAATACAACTTGTCAACCAGGGTCATGTCCAAGATATTTTTTCTTGTGCGCTTGTCCAGGTTCACAATGTCACATTTTGTAAGTTCCTTTACAGTTCATAATTCAATATTAAGCTTGTTCATGATTATTATCTAGGTTTTTTGTATGTGTTTTTTCATCTATTTGATTGTAAGCAACTCTGCATGTTTCCTGTTGTTCACTATGATTTCTCCATTTACCACTCCTAGGATGAATCCGAATTTATTGTTACATAGGTTACTTTATTGTTACTATGATTTCTCCATTTATGATTTCATAGGTTACATCATGTAAAGTTGTCAATCTCAGGTTGGTGATGAGCTTTAGTTCTCCGGATTTGGGGCTTTTCTGATATTTTCTCCCTCATGTCATTCCTGCATCACCTCGTTGTTTGAGCATGCCAATTTTCTACCACTTGTACCAATTGGCACATGTCAATCTCTGAGTGGTGCCACATTTCACCTATTTTCGGTGAGAGTTTAGGGTTTCTCTAACATAGCTTCAGAAATTCGATTCAGTGCTTGCTTGAATATCATCACATAATACTCATGGTTTGGATTGATGAGCATGTTATGAATGGTTGGTTGATTCATAAGAACCACCCATATAGTCATCTTGAGATATTTCAGAAGTTTTCTAGGGTTTCCTTTTTCACCGTTTCTAGTGGGTGGGATGGTGTGGGGTGATCCATCAATACTGGTGCTCTTGTAGTAGGGAATTTGTTTTTGGGGATATAAAGGAGCATTTGATGTAGATATACCATTGGATGCATTCATATATGGGCACGAGAGGTCAAGAATTTAAATTAAAAATATGCAACCTCTAGCATGGCAACCTCAAGGCCATGAGAGACACTGGTTAAAGATTGTTTTGTGCTGGCCTTAATATAGTCATGATTTCTTTCTATTATCTTAATGCAAATATATAGTCCGGTCTCATTAAAATGAGGATTGTGGTTGTATTTCTCTTTGGTTGTTTCTCTCTTAATGCTCCAGAAGTTGCCAAAAGTTGCGATAGTTGTTTAGTTTGCCTGTTACAACTTAAAATTGGTTTTTAGCAATGGCAGTCATGTTTTTTAAGGTTCATACTAATATGAAGATCTTTTAATTCTATATTCAGGATAAGAGAAGATGGCCTCTGCTTTGGGCAGTATGACAACAATTGCCACATCTACCTCATTGGGTAACAATGGAAAGGGGAAGAAGTTGGGTGCAATGTTTTATAATTATGGTAGACAATTGTCTTCTCTTTCAGTTTTTCACCCATTTCCTTTAATCGCTCAAGCAAAAGAGGGACTTTGAGATTACGCGACAGAGAGAAGGTATTTAATACAAGAGCTATGGAAAAGGAGTTGTATTTCAACAAGGATGGCTCAGTGACAAAAAAATTGCAGGTCAGAGAAAAAATTATGTTTAAAGGAAGGTCACCTGCACGTGAAACTTCACTGCGATGGATATTTCCTTGTCCACTTATATTCGATTTTAATGTGTTATTTTAATTTTTCATGGAGGGTTGTTTTGGCATATGGTCTGGCATTCAATTGCACACTTACTGAAAGCATTGTCAATTTGTCTTGCAGGCAGTGTGAACAAACTTGTTGATCTTGTTGGAGTCACCCTTGGGGTGAGGGGAAAAATGTTGTCTTGGAGAGCAAGCATGTTTCTCCGAAAATAGTTAATGATGGTGTGACAATAGATAAGGAGGTAATTTGTAGATGTGTTCTTTGGTTTTGTTTTTAACGTTGTATTAGTTCCCCCTCTTAAATGTCTTAGATTTGGTAGGCATAATTTGAAAACTCAAAGGTGAAAGGAAACATATTTGTTACCCAGTGGTCTACTTGGCCTATGGAATAGCCACATTAGAGTAATGCATAAAAATTTTCACAACAATAAAAGGAAAGGGTTATGGCTGAGTCAAATTTTATTGTTATTGACAGTGTAATGAAATGTATCTCAATGCTATGGTTTTGGCCTTTTTATTGGTTGAATTAAAGGACCCAGTTGAAAATATTGGGGCCAAGTTGGTAAGGCAAGCTGCGGCAAAGACAAATGATTTAGCTGGGGATGGAACCACAACATCTGTTGTTCTTGCACATGTTGGAATATTGAAAAATTCCAGAAAAATGAATGGAGAATAAATCTCCCTTCTTTTAACACAGAGAAAATAAAAATTTCTTTGACAGGAGACAGAGTTTCAATACTTTGAAAACAAACTTCTATTCCCTTCAATAACTCAAAAAAAAACTATCACACTTCTTCCTCATTGAGAGGGATTACAAAATTATGACTGCTACAAAACGCAGTGCATAAAACCAACTCAATGTCTGTTCAAAACAAACATACTCTGTCTCTAAAACACTCTGCTGTGTTTTTCACTTTCGCACTGCTGTGCATACACACTTAAAAAGTTACACTCAATCTTTCACTTTTTACACACTGTTGTGTAATAAAAAATTTACGTATTGTCTATAAAAAAAACTACCAAGCTTTTTTGTCCTTTTTATTTTTATATGCCGTAACATATAATTATGCAACAGGAGAGCCAGTTTCCATTATACTGATTTCAAGATGTTTCCTCATAACAACATAGGTTTTATTCACATAAGATGCAAAGTTTTTTAGCTTTCTACAGGGCCAACATATGACACATCAAGCGAGCCAGTTTTTGCCTATGATCATTATGCTTTTTTCTTTAATCCTGATGAGTTCAGTAACAGATGACAACATTTCCCCTTTTTAAGGGCTTCTCTGTTGGTTTTTTCTTTATCTGGACTCGTAATCTGGTTGGGGTGTTATGCCCCCATATTTGTATGATCCCCACATATTTTTTTCATTTTTGACTCCTTCTTCCTTAGAAGTTGTCATGATGGAAATTGTTTCGGATCGGGTTTTCTTATCATCTCATGATGGGAATGTAATGTTTTGTTATATGCACTGTTAATAAAAACAAAGTTTTTTTCTTTCTTAAAAAAAAAAACATATTACAATAAACCCTCTTTTAAAAAAAATAAAATTAAAACTAAATTCTATGGCCCACCTTTCATTTTGCATCTGATATATATATAAAATATGTTTAAAACATATGTACATATTAAAGCATACATAAAATTAATTTATCAAAACATTAAAGAACCCTTTCCGTCGGACTTCAAAAGTCTGAATAGATTGAATTTCAAACCAAATTCGCGTTCCAAAATGGGATGCTGACGTCTGCCTAATTCGTAACGCGAATTCTCAATCCAATGTGCCTTATAAAAAATTCGGGTCTGGTTTTCAGGTTTTCAGATTCCCTTCAATTTCATGCGATCCAATATTAATGCTCCACGTGTCCTCCTTTTGAATTTACAAAACTGGGGGGTAAATTTCTGTTTGTTTAATTTCTGGTTGGTGAATTGCATTAATGCTGGTTGTTGTGTTTAAATACAATCCTGTACAGAAATATGGCTGTGGCCGTCTACAAAAAAAACTTGCAAGAATTTTAAATGCTGAATTAAATTTCTGGATGGCATGCAAGCAACCTCCAAAAAAAAATGTTGCTGCTGCATCCGTCCTTCTGCTGCAGCAGTTGAAGTTAAAATTCAACAACACAGGGTTTAATAAGTGAGGGTGTAAGGTAACTTTTTGTCGATAGTACTGGATTAAGATCATCTATTCATTTTTTTAGGGTCTTATGGTGTTTGGTTTTTTAGTTTTGGGTTGGGCTTATTGAGTCTAAGATAGTTTTTGAGTGAAAAAATTGCTATCAGGTATTAAAAAATTTTGGTTCTTTTGTCAAAATTTATGAGCATGTTAGGAAATACAAAACTGACAATGGTTGTATCTTAAATTTGTGGAAAATAATTTGAAATGAAACCTTTTTGTTTAGGTTGTTGCAGCAGGTGCAAACCCCATTCAAATTACTAGGGGCATTGACAAGACGATAAAGGCCCTTGTTTCGGAACTCAAAATTTTGTTAAAGGAGGTAAACGCTTGCCTTTTGAGTAGGCTGGTTTTCCTTTTTGCTGATGGTTTGGTGTATCTAATTGAATTAGTTGCCTAAGGTATTTTTGGTTGCAAACTCCTTTTCATTTTTCATACAGTATTGGCCTTTTGGAATACATTCGATTGTGTGGTCTTGTTAGATCTACAACATTTGTAGTTGTTTAGTCTTATGGCCGAGGTTCACTTTTATTATGGAAATAGTTGATGCAATATTGTCATTTAATCCTTACTGCAGGGTAGCATGTTGAGAAGTTTCTTGTGAAACATTTGTTATTCAAAATGACACTTGATCCTATACAACATCATGCACTTGACTTCAAAATTCATATTCAAAGTGTGCCAGACAATTCTTGCAAAATTTCAAATATTTATGTTGTTTTAAACCATTATCTTTTTCATGTATTGGATGTTGAAAATGAGAAAAAGACTTTGGTATGAAACCAACTGGTGAATAATTTCCAACAAAACAACCACTTCCAAGACATGATTTAGAAGTAGAACATATGTACTTATGAAGCATAGAAAGATATCCTTGATGCATTTTCAATGTTTGGCTAGGGTTATTTTTGGAGAAAATAACTCCTTATTCCTAGAATAGTGATCTTCAATACAAGTAAATGCCACAGAAGAGAGATCATCGTGTGACATAAACCTATTAACAAAAGTGAACAGGGAATGATTATTAATTATGGCATACTAAGTTGTCAGTGATTTTGACTATTTGTCTTTAACATGTAAAAATGTTAAATTCCAAACTTACATCATCATGGTTTGGCATCACGAGCTTGACTAATTGTCCACCATGCTCATAATTTCATTGTTGTCTTCATATCTATAAACAACGTTTCAAATAATAATAATAAAGTTCTATAAGAAAAATCCAGACCTCCATGCTGCTGCTCCTTGTGAGACAAAGTCAAAATTGCATTACACAATCTGACACATAAGAATCTCCTATATCCCACTGGTATGCATCCAAATTCTTATAATAGTGTCTTCAATACTTATGTTGACATTGCCAATGAGAGATTTAAGCAATGAAAGATGGAGCCTTCTTCATTGTTGTATATGTAACAGTCTTTTATTTTTATAAAGATTGATGGTTTTGTCTTTCTAAAAATGAAATGTAAAAATAATTTATTGTGGTCAATTGAAAAGTTTTTTTTTTTAAGCTTTTCATTATGGAAGGGCAACATAGATATATGCCCTTCTAATTGAAATTCGGACCTGCCCTTCAAATTTGATCACTGTGTGGGACCTTAACAAACAATAAAACTATTCCGCCGCGCATTATATAAAACATATAACAAAACCTTTGTCAAAACTTCAAATGAACCCTTTAGCCGTGGGTATTTCATCACGAATTGATCATTTTACCATGTACCTTCTTCTAGAGGAATATTATTCCACTTGATTAGGTACTTCATAATGGTTATATGTCAAAGAGATACATAATTTTTATCTATAACTTTTTGTGGTTCAAGAATAAACTTTCATTCTTCATCTAATTTTGGAAGTTCTATTTACATTGGCATATTTTTTCCCAAAACCTTTTTTAGGCAAGATACATGAAAAACCTTATGAATGCAAGAAGAAGGAAAATGTAACTTCTATACCACTTGTGCAATCCTATGAATAATTATTTAGGGCCATAACATTTTTGAGCTAATTCTTTATTCTTCTTTTTCTTGAATGAAGATTGCTTATAATGCTATAATCTAAAAAATACCCATTTACCCTCCTCAAATTATCTTTCACTTCAATGTTGTTCCCCTTGTTGTTTTATCATGTTTCATGTCATTTGAAGGTTTTCCATAATAATTTTCAAATTTTCTTTAGTATTTTCCATATGTGACTCTGTTTCCTATACTTTGGACTTTTCTTGCAAAAAGTATGAGATACTAGGAGTTGGATATCCATAAAGGGCCTTAAATGGGGAAATTTTAGTAGATGTGTGATAGGTAGTATCATATTACCATTCTTCCTTGACGAATCCACTTCATCCATTAAGATTGCTTTTCTAAAGAGTAACATTGTAGATAACCTTAAAAACATTTGTTAACTATTTTTGTTTGACCATTTGATTGTGTTTGATATGTAGAACTCATGGCAGCTAGTGTTTCTCCACTCATATTAAATAATTATTTCCAAAATTTTCTTGTTACTATTACTTTAGGAAAACCATGAAGACTATGAATTTCTTTCACTGACACTTCTGCCACTTGGCTTGTTGTTTATGTACTTTGAGCTCTACAAAAAAAATCTACAAAATTTGTCTATATAAATGACCACAAAAATGTAATACTTACCTTTATATTTCGGTAACCCTGTAATAAAGTCTATTGATATATCTTCTAGTCTTTGAATATGTATGTGGAATGGTTGAAGTAACCCTAGAGATTTTACTATCTCTCTTTTATTTATTATGCAAACCTGACCTTCTCTTACAAAATTTTGAATATCTTTCTTCATTCCTTCCAAAAATATGTTTTTTGATCCTTTGAGATGTTTTAAGGAACCCTGCATCCTACCATCAGAGAGACATGAGACTCCCTTAATATTTGTTTATTCAAATATGCTTGCGTGCATAAAAATATTCTACATTTGCACCAAAGTATATCTCTCTTTCACTCCCAATGCTCCATAGAGTTCATCCCATCCTTTATAAATTTTAGTTTTTGTTTAGTACAATTGTCATTTTTCCATTATGGCAAAGCTTCTTCTAGCCACCTAGGAATAGAAAATGTAATTGGATATAAATTTGAGGCCTCTTCTATTTTAGAAAGAGCATCATGTACTAAATTTTCCTTACCCTTTTTGCAGATTATCTCAAAATTAAAACTTTGCATTTTTTTCTCCTCATTTTTGTTAATCTTCTAATGAAAATCATAGCTTCAAAAAATACTTTATGCTATCATGGTATATCTTTACTTTAAAGTACCTCCCAATGATATACTATCCCCATTTTTTATTGCATGTAATATTGCTTCCATTTATTTTTCATACGTAGATTTCACCAAATATTTTCTTTGAATTCCTTGCTTTTAAAAGCCAATGATATCCCTTATTGTGTTAATGTTACGTAAATTCATTGTCCTAGTGCCTCACACTCTACTATGAATGTTTTACCAAAATTAGGTGCAACCGATGTTGGTGTAGAAGACATGGCATCCATTAAAAGAGAGAATGCCAAAGTAGCCTCATCATTCCATATAAATGATATTTTCTTCAAGAGATATGTGAGTGGACTTGAAATGCATGCATAATTCTTAACAAATGATCAATAATATCATGTAAGTCCAAAAAATCGTCTAAGAACCTTGATTTTCTTAGGAATAGGTCATTTGTAATAGCTTGCATCTTTTGAGGCTCCAACTTCACTCCTTCCTTTAAAACAATATGAACCAAATACTCGAATTCTTATTTCCCAAAAGCACATTTGGATATTTTTACATAAAAATGATTGTTCTCAATAATTTATATAACTTTTCCGCATGTTTAGTGTGGTATTCTCATGATTTATTATAAATATGTGTATTATCAAAGAAAACCAACACAAATTTTATAAGATGGGATCAAACAAAATTGTTCTTAAGTTGAGCCCGCCGGAATTCAAATGGCGATAAACTATAATTCAAACCAAATTCGCGTTCCAAAATAGCCTGCTGACGTCGGCCAATTTTGTGATGCGAAAACCAAATGAATTCTGCCCTAATATTTTTCGGGTCCAAAGTTGGGCTGGCGTACGGAGGGAGAGTTGTGACGCGAATTTTTTATCAAATTCGCCCTAATATTTTTCGGGTCCGGATTTCCACTGCACGAGCGGCCCAAACAAAGATCCGCTCCAATCAATTTTTGCCACGTGTCCTCAATCAAAACTTGCCCTGCTCCCGGCTGCGGGTGCATTCGATGGCGTTTAAGGCGATGGGACATGGATATGGCGATTTCATATCAATCACATTAAGTTTTAACGCTGTTCAATTAAGTTCCAAGGTTTTCACATCTAATCGCATTAAGTTTTAACACTGTTCAAGATCCG
The DNA here is from genome assembly GCA_034641835.2 of Pinus albicaulis. Classification (NCBI taxonomy): domain Eukaryota; kingdom Viridiplantae; phylum Streptophyta; class Pinopsida; order Pinales; family Pinaceae; genus Pinus; species Pinus albicaulis. The sequence goes on along the minus strand of CM076579.1, from coordinate 668,659,235 downwards.
ACCTCCACTCTTGTTAGCGATTCCGCATGCTCTAATATGATCCGACCTTCGGCTCTCATTAATGATCAGAGATTAATTATGATGGGCGTCCTTCGATTGCATTGTAGTCGGGTCGATAAAATGGCATTTCGCTATGGTTTTTTAGACGAGCCGGTTGCTGGGTTACACTGCCTGCTCACTGTGACGAGAAGGAGAAGTGGCCAGTTGAACTGCTGCGTAGACCTTGTTGCATATTTGCATTTCTCTCGGTCTGGTCCTTGTCTGTCTTCCTCTGTTTCTTGGAATTCTGCTTCTCCGTCTCCTCTTGTGCCCACTGCTAGTGAGACTGCACCCATGCCTCTCTTGTGTCAAAGGATGTGTTGCCGTAGGGGGAGCACTAGAGGTCAACCCCTGCGCGCTCCCTCTAGCCCCTCAACCGAGTCGACTTCCGGCCAGTCCAGTGATTATTACGCAGGTCGCTATCCAAATACTAGGAGTGGGCGGGGTCGGGTTGTAGGATCTGGCCGCTGTATGGATTCCCCTTCTCCTCGTTTCCCCACCGCTAGTTCACCTTCTCCCACGATGTGCACTGCGCAATTTTCCTTTAATTTCTCTCTCAACTGCCCATGAATCACAACTTCAGTCACTGTGGTTTTCCGCGAGGAGGCCCAAACGGAGGAAGAATGCACCCGTTCGGCGGGTCTGAGCTCGGAAAAAGCCGGCCAGCATTCGGGCCTTCAGGAGGGGAGCCGTGGCATGAATGTGGAGGTAGCACCTAGCGATCCTGGACCTTCCGAAGGATGGTGCCGAATCGTCAAGGAGTCGAAGGAGTAGTTTGGTTAATTTGTTTTTCTTGCTTCGTGGCCCACTTAATTGGGCTGCTTTTAGATTATTTTACTGTGCTGGACCTTTGTAATATTTTTGAATTCTGTAAATTAAACATTCAAGACTGGTTTCCCCGTATGAGGGCAGTCTTCTTAATTTTTTGATTTTTTGATGAAAAATTTGCCATGAGTCTAGGCAATGATTTTGACTTCGGTGTAATTTTATTCCCACTGTTAATAGATTAACTTTACTTAGAAAAAAAAATGTTGCCCTGTTTCTATTTTAAACCTGTTTTTTGAAATACAGAGCCATGTTTATATGGTCTACGTATTATAATCTTTCTCTGTATATCTACAAGAACCTTTTTGCTATGAATAGGGTGGATGCTGTAGCGGGCTACTAATGGAAACAAGCAAGCCCGAACCTTACATCTCGGATGCAACAGATGGTTACCAATTTTGGAATCAAGCGAGCCTGATCTTACAAGCGAGCCTGGGTTTCTGCAGATGGTTTTTATTTCCTGGAACAAGCGAGCCAGAACATACAATCGACCCTGGGTTTATACATATTTTTTCTCTATCATGGATGCTTTTTGTGTGAGGTGTGTATCAACAATACATGTCTCTGCACATTTCCTGTATCTGCTTTATGATACTATTTTATGTGTTGACAGGTTATCACTCTGCCTTCAAAACTAGCGATGTTGGTTTATTGATATGGTTTGATGGTCTTTTTATATTTTGGACATATCACACTCCTCACATGATTAGTGTTTTTCTCTGTTCAAGGATTTTGGGTACTTTAATTTGTATTTGGAACAATGGACGTTGGCACTCTATTTGTTGCTTTACTATTCTACATACTGCTATTTCACTTTCTTATATATGCCTTGGGCATATTTGGATGCTTTCTCAGATTGTCGATAATCTCCATGTGGACCATTACTGGGTTTTATATCAAGTCCCTGTATGTGACATGGAGTGTTTTTCTATCACTGTCTGGGGTGGGACTTCCACTTTTCTGGATGGATATTTGGGTTCCAATCTTTAGATGTGAAAATTTAATGACTTCATGGACTGTTTTACTTCATATAATATATTCAAAACAATGTTTTTTCTCTTGTGAAAAAAAATGATTAATGTTTATCACTCTGCCTTCAAAACTAGCGATGCTGGTCTATGTTGCTGGTTTATTGATATGGTCTGATGGTCTTTTTATATTTTGGACATATCACACTCCTCACATGATTATGATTAGCGTTTTTCTCTGTTGCAGGGTTTTGGGTACTTTAATTTGTATTTGGAACAATGGAAGTCGGTACTCTATCTGTTGCTTTACTATTCTACATACTGCTATTTCACTTTCTTATAGATGCCTCGGGCATATTTGAATGCTTTCTCAGATTGTCGATAATCTCCATGTGGACCGTTACTGGATTTTATATCATGTCCCTGTATGTGACATGGGGTATTTTTCTATCATTGTTTGGGGTGGGACTTCCACTTTTATGGATGGATATTTGGGTTCCAATCTTCAGATGTGAAAATGTAATGACTTCATGGACTGTTTTACTTCATATAATATATTCAAAACAATGTTTTTTCTCTTGTGAAAAAAATGATTAATGTTTATCACTCTGCCTTCAAAACTAGCGATGCTGGTCTATGTTGCTGGTTTATTGATATGGTCTGATGGTCTTTTTATATTTTGGACATATCACACTCCTCACATGATTAGAGTTTTTCTCTATTCAAGGATTTTGGGTACTTTAATTTGTATTTGGAACAATGGACGTCGGTACTCTATCTGTTGCTTTACTATTCTACATACTGCTATTTCACTTTCTTATAGATGCCTCGGGCATATTTGGATGCTTTCTCAGATTGTCGATAATCTCCATGTGGACCGTTATTGGGTTTTATATCATGTTCCTGTATGTGACATGGGGTATTTTTCTATCATTGTCTAGGGTGGGACTTCCACTTTTCTGGATGGATATTTGGGTTCCAATCTTCAGATGTGAAAATGTAATGACTTCATGGAATGTTTTGCTTCATATAATATATTCAAAACAACGTTTTTCCTCTTTTAAAGTTTCATTTTTTTATTTTTTTTAATAAATTGAACCCGCCGTCGCTATACCAACGCCTTGTAAGCGTCGAAATTGCGAAAACTTAAAAACTTCGGAAGAGCGACAGTATAAAAACGTCGGACGAGCGACGTTCAAAACGTCGGACCACATTTGGTCGGAATTGCGATAGTTTACAAACGTTGGAAGAGCGACGTTCAAAACGTCGGACCACATTTCATCTGAATTGCAACAACTTACAAACGTTGGAATAGCGACGTCCAAAACGTCGGACCACATTGCGTCGGAATTGCGACAGTTTACAAACGTCGGAAGAGCAATGTTCAAAACGTTGGACCACATTTCGTCGTAATTGTGACAGTTTACAAACGTCGAAAGAGCGACGTTCAAAATGTCGAACCACATTTCGTCGGAAGTGCAATAGTTTACAAACGTCGGAAGCACGACGGTTTGGGAAACGTCGAAAGAGCGACGCTTGTTTGGAACCGACGGAAAAACTGTCGATAGTGTGACACTTTTTAAGTGCGTCGAAACTACGATGGTATGGAAAACCATGTTTTTCCCGCCCTCGAACTGTCGCTCTTGCGACGACTATGTATCGGAATAGCGACGAATTGGCCGTCAGAAATTCCGCCAAATTTTCTAGTGGAAGATGGTGGAAGTAAAGGTTAAGTTAGTGGGAGAAATAGTGGTAACAAGAATGAAGCAATGCAATGTGCGATGCATGATGAGAGGAGAGGTGACATGGCATGATGGAGGTGGGGCCACCCGAAAATTGCAGTCGAAAGTTTTTGTTATGAGAAGTGAAGGGTAAAGGTTATGAGTTGCAATGTGTGATGTGTGATGAGAGGAGAGGTGATGTGGCATGACAGAGGTGGGGCCGCCCACAAATCGTAGTCAAAAGTTTTTTGTTATGAGAAGTGAAGGGTAAAAGCTATGACTTGTGATGTGAGATTTGCGATGGGTGGAGAGGAGACGTGGCATGACAGAGGTGGGGCCAATCGCAAATCACAATCGAGAGTTTTGTGAAGGGGCGCAATGGTAACAGGAATGAAACAACACGAAGTGTGATGTGCGATGAGCAGAGAGTTTGGCGATGTGAAAAGGTAAGTTGTAAGTGCTATTTCTTATTTTGACTGCGGGTTGTTCGCCCGACCCATGCTTGAAGTGCTTGGTGTTCACTTTAACCGCTCATGCTCTTCATTTTCTTAGCTTTTATGTTGCCTTATCTGTTCATAAGAACCAAAAGCCAACATATGGCTTAAAATCATACATGGAAGGTTTGATAGAGTTATTACAAGAAATTCTTCCTAGTGGTGACAAGGTACTCTATGAAAATCAGGATGAGGACAAAAATAATATGAAATATGATTTTAGAGACTCCAATATTGGGTTTAAGAACCACCACTTTCCAAATATTGATATGGGGAAGTTTGATAGCAATGATCCAGTAACATGGATACTATTAATGGAGCAATATTTTCATCTCCATGATGTGAAACAAACACAAAAGGTACGCATTGCAACTTTATATTTAGAACCCAATCAGTTTGTATGGTATCGATGGCTTTGTTCTTGTAAACCACTTATCACTTGGTAAATTTTTATTAAGGAAATGATAACATATTGTAAGGATACAAATATTAACACCTTCTTTAGCTAATTGATAAATCTCAAACAAAAGGGTTCAATGGCAGAGCACATTGAGGAATTCCAAAAATTGAATATCAGGGTAACAGATATTCCAAAGGAGCATAGGGTTGATGTCTTCATAGGGAATTTGAAGGATAAAATCCAACATGAGGTTCACCTTTGGGAACCTGATTCATTGGAGAAGGAATTTGGCATGTGTAAGAAAAGTTGAAAGAAAAATTATGGCAACAAGTAAGTCTACCACTCACAACTATAAATATGGAAGTGTTGCTGCTCCTAGCCTTCCACAACATACAAGGTTGACGCCACAACATTTGGAGGAAAAAAGAGAAAAAGGGTTTTGTTACAATTGTGATAGAAAATACACTAAAGGTCATAAGTGTGTTGAGAAGAAATTATTCTACATAGATTGTGAAGAGGAGGAATAAAACAAACAAGAAAGTGACTAAAGATAGAAGGATATATCAAGAAGAAAAAGGTAATAGTGCTGATTGATTTAGGTAGTACTCATAATTTTATTCATTGTAAGATAGCCAAGGAATTGAATTGCTTCCTATATCCAACACTAGAATGTCAAGTGATGGTTTCAAATGGAGGAACTATAAATTGCTCTGGAAAGTGCCATAATGTCAATCTAACCATGGGGGAATATGTATTGAATACTCTAATGCTTTCCATTCCAATGGGGGGTGTTGATGTTGTACAAGGATTCCAATGGTTACAATATTTGGGGACAATAGATTTTAATTTTCAAGAAAGTTTCTTGAATTTTTTTTCGGAAGGAAAGGAAGTTGAATCAAGGGGTATAACAAGGAAACCAAGAAATATAATCAGCTCTAATGGCATGACAAAACTTCTGAATAAAGAGCAACAAGGTGTAATTTCACATATATTCTCACTAGAGGTTCAAACATCAAAATAATTTGTTTCTCTAGATCTCAAAAATGTCTTAGACAATCATTCCAATGTATTTGAGACTACCAAAGGTCTCCCACCTATTCGTGATCATGATCATGCTATTCATTTGATTCCAGTTAGTGTTCCTCCAAACATTAGATCTTACAGATATATGTATGCCCAAAAGAGGGAAATTGAACGTATGGTTACAAAAATGCTAGAGGCTGGAATAATTTAACCTAGTCAAAGTTATTTCTATACTCCAATAGTATGGGTGCACAAGAAGGATGGATCATGGTGCATGTGTCCGGATTATAGGTAGTTCAACAAGATCAATATTAAAGATAAATTTCCTACTCCTGTCATTGATGAATTGTTGGATGAACTACATGGAGAAATTTACTTCACCAAGTTGGATCTTTATTCAGGATATCATAAAATTAAGATGAAGATTGAAGACATTCTGAGAACAAAATTCAAAACTCATGAGGGTCATTATGAAATTTTAGTCATGCATTTTGGCCTTACTAACGCACCTTCAACATTTCAAGGTTTGATGAATTCCATTTTCAAACCCTTAGATAATTTGTGTTAGTATTTTTTGATGATATACTAATCTATAACAAGTTTTGGAAGAATCATGTCCAACATGTTGAGAGGGTGCTCAAGTTATTGGAGGAGAAACAATTATATGCATAAACCTCCAAAGGTTTATTTGGAGTATACAAGGTGGTGGAATATTTGGGTCATATTGTATCTCATGAGGGTGTTAAGGTATACCTTAACAAAATTAAATCCATTAAGGAATGGAATGTCCCTACAACCATAAAGCATCTTCGAGGAAATCTCGAAATTGGCGGATCTGGTTCACTTAGATCTCCACATGCACTTGGGTTCCTCGCGTGCTAGTGGACTTCGAGTTTTTGGTGAGGAATCTTTGGACTCAAGTCGATTTGGAGAGTTAATGCAATTGAAAAGCCTCCTATATTCTCTCTAGATGCCTCCAACGAGCCCCCACATAGTAAATGTCTCCAAAAATTCTTCTCTTGCCTGCATATTAACCACATTAAGCCATGAAATGTGACATGCACCCTTTAGTCTCCCTACTAAGCATATTATGGTTAAAAAATGTAGATTAATGTGAGAAAGAGACATTTTAAGGGCAGGAGGATAACACGATGGGCCTCAAAATATACATATTGACGGGACCCATCAAGAACTTAGGTAGTTTAATGAAGAGATCTCCTAATTATCCACAGTGTGATAAAAAAATGGTCGACGTTTCAAATCCAAACGGGGATCCATCTTCAGGACAAGATGGATCCCCATTGGGATTTGAAACGTCGAACATTGTTTGATCACACTATGGATAATCCAGAGATCTCTTCATTAAACGATAACCACAAAAGCTTGAAAATTTAGGTAGTTGTTAGTAAGAAGTTTTTCTGCAAGTGTATGAAAATCCCTTCACTTAAGTTGCTGGTCACTAGCAACCCTCACAACAAAATATGGTTGTAGATATTCTTCAAATCTGAAATAAAGAGTTAAGAAAACATGCAAAAGTAAACATGCACACATACATAAATATGCAATAACAAGTAACAATATCAAAACCCAATGGAATAAAGATGATTTTATTATTATTGTAAATTGGAACAATTACACCTCATGAGGAGAGTTTGTAGACATGGGTTTGCAAATCCCCCTCCATGGGATGGGTGGTTTTTGACCTTGTGCTTCAGCAGTATTCAACTCTCTCCCAATGTATGGGTGCTATGGGAAAAATATGGTAGTGAAAGCTTGAACTCGATATGGGAGCTCAAAAGTCACAGGACGATAATGGGGACGATGAAAATGGTCATAGTGAAGAATGAGAAGAAAACCCTCCTATTTATAACAAAATATTGAGATAGATTGAGATTTAGAAAATAATTAAATATTATAGACTAAATCAAAATCTAACTATTGTGAATATTTTATTATATTTATTTTAAATGGAAAAGATATTCGAAATGGTCAAATATATTTATTTAGAAAGTGGTTAAAGTAATTAATAAATAAAAATTGGTTTCTTAATTACTTTATGGTGATTAAGTCAAATATGAATTAGAAATAATCATTAAATAATGATTTAACAATTATCTCAAGAGGGAAATAAGAGAATAATAAATAAATAATGATTTATTTAATTATTCCTAAGTGGTTGAGTAAAAAATGGTTAGAAATAATCATCAAATAATAATGTAATAATGATTTGGAGAGAATAATAAATAAATAATGATTTATTTAATTATTATTATGGGGTATTTTGGGTTTTAATGAGAAACAATTTAGGGAACTAGTTCACTAAATTATTACCTAAGGTGAAAATGGTGTAAAAATCCATCCTACATGGTGTATTTTGATCAACCTAGTAAGACATGGCTAGGTGACCATTTTTCGGTGATAACAGATTTCCCCCCAACGTAAGAGTGTTAGGAGCACATCGTATGAACGAAATAAGTTGTAGGTTCACTTTTGCAAGACACTGAAGAGGATTCATATATATATATATATATATATATATATATAGAGAGAGAGAGAGAGAGAGAGAGAGGATTGAAATTGGACTGAAATGGGATGAATGTGATGCACACAGGGATAATATATTGTAATAGGAATAAATGAGACTCTGAAAAAACTCCATGGATATAGTGGTGACTCATCTCTGATGCTATGAACAAGGGTGACTCTATGATGTTGCCACATGGGAAAGGTCCAGAGGGGACCATAAAAACATGAGTAAATAATGGTTACTCAAGACGAAACTTGACACATAAGTTTAAAAGTGAAAAGGAAAATTGGTACCAGAGTAAAGATGACTCATATGAAGAAGTTCAATTTAAATAGGTGAAAATGTGAGACCTCGTGGAAAAAATGGCTTCCCAATGAAGTTTCAAATTAAAAAAAATGAAAAAAGACCCATTATAGAGCTCAGTGAGAGATTTTAAATGATGAAGATAGTTCATCAAACCGAGCTATGGTTTTCTTGTAATGAATATTGGAAAAAACTAGGGTTTTTACTATAAAAGGGATTCTTGCCCCCAATTCCAATTCATTTTCACATCGAGTTGAAGGAGAATTTGGAGAGGAGGAGGAGGCCCTAAATCTTGGCGATCTCGTAGTGGAAAAAACGACCGTTGGAATTCAAATCTGCAACTTTTAGGTAGATGGCCTAACCATACTCATCATTTTCAGCTGATTGGATTTCTAGATTAGGGTTTCATTTGGCTGAGGGAAACCCTTGTTTTTTTCCATGATCGTAGAACACCTATTTGGCCTTTTTATACGCTATGGGGAAAAAGAAAGAGGTAGAAAGGTGCACCAACACAGGTTTTGGTGGAAATACTGCACCCTGGACCTAAGGGAAAGACACTGTTGGGGGTATCTTGAAATCTGAAGATGAAGTCCATAAATGCCTTTGATGACTTTGGAAAAACAAAATATAGTGGTATTTTGCAAGTATGGAAAAGTTAAAGGTGTTATGTCAAGAACGAGACTTTGATTATCTTCGCTCTCAGGTGGAGGGGAACTAGGCTGTCGGAGGGGAACCGGGATTTCAGAGGGGCTCTTCCACACTATGGGTTGCTTAATTTTTTGAGAACCCATTGATGAGAGTTGGTGAGTCACTATTGTATCATATAGTGAGCTATTAGGATTCAAACCAGGAGGAATTTTTTATACGGGGTCATACGATCGAGATCACTATCTAAGACATCTAATTCTTGACAGGGTCGTGACCTTTGGGGGTGGTTGGGGAGATACATCCAGTGCTGCATCATGGGAGGTATATTGGGGAGTTTGTGGATTTCCATTGTGTGCTGGGTACTTGGATAAAGGATACGAGTATCCAGATACATGACTTGGAGTGATTTGAAACACGAGCTACAACTGCAACAATGATACGCATTATTGGGTAGGCATGCTTTCCACCACATCATTGCTATGAAGATGATGCTAATAGACAGTGTGCTCCTAGGGACCTACTATGGTTGGGCCCATATGCTAATAACGTCGTTGAAATGTCAGGTAAGTTTATGTAGGCGGGAAACCAATGGTTATTGTTCGTTTAGGACAATGTTGTGCTCATTCTTTAAGTTTAAGAAGATCCCTGCATGATGACCACATGTGAAAATCCGTGATGGGGGCCCACAAGAGCCTAGGATGCGTTGTTGGGGACAACTACTATTATGGGCTGGAGGAGGAGGAGTTGGACGTGTGTTCCAACCTGAGTATTTTTCTCATTGGGATGAAATACCTCTATTCATAGATGATTATCGATACCATGGTATGAACTTCCAGGGGAATCCTGAGCTACTAATTCCACCAGGATGAGCATGGGGACCATATGGTAAGTGATAGATGTTATATTTTTGTTGCATGCATAATTTAGAAAATATTTGTTTATGGTATTGATTTTCAATCCTTTGACATGAAAATTAGCACAAGTGAAGCTAACAGGATATGTGGGATGAGATGCAGCACTTGGGGCTACAAAACTGAGAGGGTCTACATCTCAGGAAAGGCTAGAGAGTGATGCATTGTTGGACGATATTCATCGTATATTTGACCTAGTGTTAGCCATCAGTAAATTTTGTCACAGCAAATGATGGCTAAATATGTTCTTAAGCCTTCAAGAGATTATTTTCATAGAAAAATACTCATTCTTGAAGCCTTTTGGTGTCTTCTGACTTGAGAGTAATCTTCATTGTTGTTTCCTTCAAAAGAGCATTCAAAGAAATCCTGCTGATATCCAAAGAAAACTGTTATAGAGCCATTTTCCATCATTTCATAAATTCATTTTCACCCACTTTTCATCCATGATTACCTATCCTAATCACTCATTTTTCCTCTAAAAATGTCCCTTTCCTCCCTCATTTACCCTCATTTCCTTCTAAAAACCCTCAAACCATTAAACTTCTTTATTATGGTTTAAAACACCTTTTTTGTCCTATCGGAACCTAAAAAGAGCACAAAAAACCCACTTTTTAGCCTATGTTACGACCTTTTTTATATTAAGGCTTTAAGCCCCTTCCACTTAAGCCCAAGCCCCCTTTTTCCGCCATGTGACCCGGCTCCGCGACCAAAGCGCCAAGCCCATCGGCATTTCGGCCTTTCCCCGCGACCTTTTTCCTTTGTAAAATGTTTTTCGCCGATGTGAAGCCCTGATCGTTCCATTGCATCGGCCATCGCTTATCGGTATTCCCCGTTCCTTTATTCTTGGAAAATTTCTCCACCGATATGCCGATCTCCCGATGAAATCTCCGCTGTCGATCTTCCCCAAGATCCGACGGCTACCGCTCCATCGCATCGGCGCATTCCCCTTTTCTCTTCTGCTTTTGGTTTCTCGCCAATCAAATCTGGACCGTTGATCTTCCTCAGATCTGACAGTCCACGCTTCATCGCACTTTGGCGTTTTCCTCGGCAACCCTTTTCGTTCTCCGCCGATGATCCCCTGCTAATAAGATCTCCGCTGTCAATCCCGATCTTGATCGGATGACCCTCCATCCATCATAATTTCCCCTCTTATCGGCCATCAGACATCGTAAATCCAAAAACCTTATGCCCGGACTCTCTTCTCTTCAAATCTATGATTCCACGATACAATCGCAACTATTGATCATGTTGATCTAATGGTTCCCACTGATCCCCTCCGCCGCTCTTATAAAACCCTTTTCCTAAGTAAATAGCCCCAAAACCTTTGTATAAAGATCGGCCCTCCATCTCTTATCCTTCCCCCTCCAAATCAATCTCCACCATTGATCGAAATTGATCCAACGGCTATCATTGCATCTCTCGACTTTTCTTCCCTAACCAAGTTTTACCCCGCGCCCCTTGCAAAAAGGTATTTCTCTTTGTATTTCCCCTCTATATCTATCAAGTCCCGCATCAAATCTGAGTCGTTGATCATTCCCGATCAACAATCCTCACATTACTTCCCACTTTTCATTAAAAAAAAGAGCCCATGTTAGCTCAGCCCCACCATATGTTTCCTCTGCTCATCTTATCTCCCTTCGAGCTCATCTACAACCGTAGATCTTCGACCCGAAGATCTAACGGCCCCAAATCCTTTTCGCGCCCGATCTTTCCAAACCTTCCCACCGTGCATCTTACATGTGAAATGGGTGGTTTCATGGAGGGCACGTATCATTCAATGGACCATATCGTGTTCATAAGGGGAAAAACCGCTTACCGCCCAGACCCTACGCGAAAACCATCCCCTGTTTTCCAATACCACCTATCCATATGTTTGCGCCACAAGCAGATTTAAACCCTGTTTTTCATGGTTTCCTCCATGGAATCCACCCTGATGCATTCTCCTCCTTCCGCACTGCTCTTTCGCCCTATGCCGAGCCCTCTGAAGTAGTTTAACCATATAAATACAAGATTTATATAATGATTGGTTGTTTGTTGCATGTTTCATGAAAGTAGTCAATAAAAAGCCGTCCCACAGTCAAATTACAGTAATATGGCCTTGGATGACGATCCAAAAAGGCCCAAAAGCGAAGAAAAGGGACAAAAAAGGTTGAATTCCAAAGATTAATCAGTGTTTCATGGACATTGGTTACACAGTAAACCCTCCAGCGTAGCAAACCTGTACATAAGCAATAAATATCAGAAGAGTATCAAAGAATAAAGACACAGTTTGAAGAATAAAGATGATTAATAAAGGCCTTAAAGCATAATCAGAGGCCTAATTCATTGTTTAAAGCAACAAAACAGATAGATCAGCATAAGACCGCTTCAAAATGCCAAATCATTGAAGCAATTAATCCCCAGAAAGCCAGAAATACCACCTACAGGCCTATTTATTCAAAAAGCCTACAAATTTAATGCACAGTCAGAGATATTTTCCAAAGACAGCTCATAAAGTAATTACAAGCCTACCAAAGCCTCAAAAGTCAACGAAAGTGACTGAAATTGATGAAAATTAATGTAAAATTAATTAAAACAGAGTTAAACATCTGAAATATTCTCCATAAGGCCTCCCGAAGGTCGAGAATCATTTACTCTGTATTAATTGAACAAATAACCCTTTCTTTCACTCCACCTCCTCATTCTCCTATAAATACTTCACAAGGAGACATTCTTATTGTTGGTTGAATACTTGTTGAATGTAAATAGTTGTTGAGGCTGCTGAAGCTCTGTTAGTAATTGAAGAAAGATAGGCTGAGATGAGAAGTTTGAAGCTGTAAAGACCTACTGGACTTGAAGATTGTAACTAGTTTGAACATAAAATATAAAAGCTGATTTATGGGATCTTGGTCTATGTAAATAGTGATTTTTTTCCTACTGTAATTTTTATTTCACTTATGTTTCCAGACTGTCCACCTTCCTTGACAAAGAATAGCAAACGTAGATTAGGATTTACTTCTAAAAGTACCCTAAATCTCACTGATAAATCTTTATCTTTATGTTTTCCTCTGACTATGTTTCAATGGTGATTCAATAGAGTATAACCAACGAAGTGTTGGTAAGCCCATGTTTACATAGTACAACTTGAGATATTGTCTTTGAAAGTTTCCCTAAGAGTATGCCAAAAGCAGGATAGGTTCAAAGTCCTTACCTAAACTTAGGCTACTTTTTATATTTTTCTTGAATGCTTTCATTTGAGAATATGCTGAAATCAGGCTAGGTTAAAAGTCCTTACTTGATCTTAGGTTATTATTTGTTTTAAATGTTTTATCTTGAGAGTATGTCAAAAGCAGGATAGGTTCAAAGTCCTTACTTGATCTTAGGCTGCCCTTTGTTTTCTCATGTGTTTGCTTCTTTCTCCACACTTCTTGATGTTTCATACCATAACTCAATCTTAAAAAGATCCTTTGATATAGATGACTTTCCCCATAGACCATTCTTGAAACTTGTTATGCAATTAAATCCTTTTGTAACTCCATAGCCTAATGGATTGATATTGTTTCATACCTATCCTATCAGCTAAACCATTCCGTCAACCTGCTCACACCTTTACCCCTCAAAAGACTTCCTTCATTTTGATGATATCCTACCCAACCAAACAAAAAAATCCTTGTGCTTCATAACTAGCCTAATATTATATCTTTTGAAAACACTTATATAGAGAGATCCCTCTCTGAATCCAGAAGGGCTAGATCTCAGGATTCCAAAGTGGTTTTGATGTAGGATCTGCAGCGTTTGTTCTTACCAATCTTGCAAACTACGAAGACCTAACATAGTGGTGACCATACTGGGGAAAAATTATATTGAATAATAGATAACTTCACAACTCAACGAACCCCTATGCCTATATGAATCAAGTGTCACCAAGAATGGTTATTATTGATTGTTGATGGTGAAAAACAACCAAACCTTGAAAATAAGTAAAAATCCTTCACCTGGCGACTCCATTGGTATTCAGCAGGCCTGCTGACCCCACTGGTTTTTCCTAAGACTCCATTGGGAAACATTTATCATAACATCATGAAAACTCAGTTAAGAAGACTTTGAGGATTGAGTTTTCTTTGAAAAATATTAGTTAGCCTCTTAAGTACTGTCATATTTGGCTGAAATTTTCTCATTATTGGGTCTAAAAACACCACATAGCATCTTCTATAAGAATTTATACTAGAGCCTATCCTGACCGAAACCCTCCTGAGATAGTTGATAATCCAGAAAGTATCCTTAGGAAATTTCCTAAATCCAAAACTTCAACTTTTTTCAGACCAATTCGTAGAGCTAATTATGTCCTAGAAAATCTCTCAGCTCTGCAATATACAAGTTGACTTAAGAAACTCATCCAGAACTAAGTCACTTAGTGGTATAGATCAGATAGAATTTGAGTCTCCACACTCACCCCAACATAGTGGTGAACATATTGATAGTAGAGAAACCACTCCACCTGATCTTCATTTCATTCATAACTTTGGTTTCTCTCATCCTAGATCTTCTCAACAGTATCTTGCTGGTCCAAGTACTTCTGTTATCCATACACCCACTGTTCATACTACTCCATCCCATCCTCCCCCTCCTTTCATAAATCCTCCACTTGTAAACCCCCCATTTATTCCACAACCTCCTATCATGGCAGCATGGTATGCTCCTCTAGTCCTTCCTTTACCTTTAGTAAATTTGCCACAGGACTATCTGTCCAGGATTCCATTATATGATGCAATTGGTTCTATTACTGCTCAACAACATGTGGACAAGATGAATGACTATTTTGATAGAAATGAGATAAATGATTAAACTGTTAAACTCATATTATTTGCTCAAAGTTTAGGGGGAGAAGCAAGAAAATGGTTCAAAATTTTAACCCCTAATAGTATTAATGATCTCCAAGCTTTCCATCAATCATTCAGAAATAAATGGGAAATTAGGAAGAACCCTCTCCAAATACTTTCAGATTACAACAACCTCAAGAGAAAAATTGGGGAAAGTGTTCAAAATTACTGCACTAGATTTAATACTGTTTATAACGCACTACCCCCATATTTGAAACCTCCACAAGGCTCATCTTTGGCCAAATTCCCTGAAGGATTTGATCCCGAAATGGCCTATCAGCTAAGAGAAAGGGATCCCTTAACTTTAGAAGACATGCAGAAGGGAGCTCTTAGTGTGGAAACAAATCTGATTGAGAAGAGAACTAGAATGAAGACTGAGAAGAGGGTATCATATAGGGAAGAAGCCACACCTTCCACATCTGACTCAAAACTGGAAAGGATGATGGAGAAGATGATGGAGAGAATAAGCATATATGAAAAATCTCAATATAGAGAAAATCAATCAACTCCTCAAAATAGAAATCAATCCCAAAATCAAAATCAGAACTTTAGGAGAAATCAACCTCAGAACAGAGAAAGAGATGTTGATCAACAGATCAGACCTCCCTTTCAAGAAAATTATGTTAATGAGGATGGAGAAACAAATGAAAAAACAGAGGATGATAACATAAACATGTTGGGAGTAAGCAATGAGGATTCTGATTTCTTCAATGAAAGAAAACAAGGACTATATACACCCTATGATGATAGAAGACCAGAAACTGAATACTATGAAAAAGATTTCAAAAATGCCATCATAGGAGCGCCCAAACAATATAACCTAAGAAGTAAAAAGAACCCAGAAACTTCCAAAAAGAAAACCTCTGATAATTCTGCCAAAAACAACCCTGTAAATACTTCCAAAAAGACAGTAGAAAATCATAAAAAAATGGCCGAAAGTTCTGATCCAAACAAGGGAAAAAACACCCAAATCAATGAAAAACAGAGTGGTGACCCTAGCAGCACTAGCACTTCAGCTAATGCTCCTGAAAAAACCATTTTGACTGCTGTAAATAGTAGAAATCAGCAAGCTGTTTTGCTGATAAAGAAGTGACTAACAAGGCTGAATCAAACATTTTGAAAAATCAGATTCCCTTTAGTCTAGAGAATGAAATTGCTAAAATCAAAATCTCTGTCCCTATCACTGAGTTAGTCACTCAAAATGTATATATAGGTCAAGTTTTTAAAGCCTTGAACATAGAATATATTCATGATACTGTTAACTTGAATGATGATACACCAGAGCATCTATTTGGTCCTAAAATTGAAGGAAAATTTCAAGAAGGAACTACCCCTCCATTCTACATCAGTTTGAACATCCATGATAATATTTTTCACAATTCCATGCTTGATTCAGGAGCATCACATAATCTCATGACAAAAGTAATCATTGGAAAGACTAGGCCTAGAAGTAACCAGATCCTATAAATATTTATATTCCTTTGATTCAAGCAGGGTAAGATGCCTAGGCCTAAAAAAATATCTCTGTGTTAACTTAGCTCAAATTCCAGCCAAAAGCTTAGTGATGGACATTGTAGTGGCTGATATACCCCCCAAATATGGCATGCTTCTTTCAAGATCATGGGGTGCTAAGTTGCAAGGTACTATGCAGATGGATATGACTTATGCCACCATCCCTGTCTTCAATCAACCCAGAAGACTCTATAGGGAAACACACATGAAATACATGGTGAGTAACCAAGAAAGACCAAAAAAATCCCCTCTCTATTCTATACATAATAACCTTGACTCATTCATTCTTTACAATGATGAGATTTCTAATGAGCAAGGATTAATCAATGAAACATCAACCAATATAGTGTCCACTCCATCCCTAAACATAGTGGCAGCCATAGATGAAGAGGAAAACAAGGAGAAATCTAAAAGACATTTTGCTAATTTAGAAAATCATAGCAAACAATTTGAAGGTCTTAAGGTCAAAAATAGTCGTAAATATAGTGCAGACCATGGACATCAAAGAACAAACCCTAAAAAAACTGAAAATCTTGAGGAACAAAACAAAATTCAGCACAGGGTAGACCTACAGGATCAACACAATGACAGTTGTAATGAACAAGACAAAGAGGAAATAAATGATAAATCTAAAGACAATCCTCTTTGGAGTATGATTTTCAATGGGTCTTGCTCTAAAACTGGTGCAGGAGCAAGCATATGGGTGCATAACACTGAAAACAATCATGCTGAGGGACATTCCTATAGATTAAACTTCCAATGCACAAATAACATAGCAGAGTATGAAGCTCTCCTTTTAGGCCTGCATTTATTGAAAAAATTAGGAACCAAGAGGGTAACAATTCATGGGGATTCAAAATTGATAATTAGGCAAGTAAATGGGGAATACATTGCTAAACATCCCAGAATTAGAGCCTATAGAGATGATGTCATGGACTTGTTTAAAACATTTGCTGAATTCCAACTTACCTTTGTCCCAAGGAACCAAAAAATTCTTGCCAATGGACTAGCCTTTGCTGCTAGTACTTGTCTAAGACCTTATGAAAGAAAAAAATACACCATACAAGTCAAATATAGACCAGTTGTCCCAGACAATGAAAAATACTGGCAAGTGTTTAAAGGAGATAAAAAAATAAAAGACTTCCTATAGTCCAGAAATGAATTTGAAATACCAAACTCAGATTCAGAGTATGAACAAGACTGTCCTACTGAGGAAAAATCACTTTCTGAAGAAGAAAAATCTCCTGAGAATGCTGATATAAATCGGTTAACCCACGAACCCAAACATACAATAGAAAATAGCACAGATTTAGAAAAAGAAGACTTGGAAGTGCTGCAATCTAAAAATCAAAGCTTTCCAAAAGGACTGGTCCCATTAAAATAATTGTTAGACTTGAATGATGTTGCCAAAAAGCCAAAACTGGAACCAATTGAAGCTGAAGTGGAAGAATGCAACATAGGCAGTGAGGGAAAGCCTAAAATGATCAAATTATCCAAGACATTGCCAGCTCACATTAAACTGAAATACATTGAGTTGTTTAAAGAATTTTCTGATGTATTTTCATGGAGCTATGAAGATCTAAAATCATATGATACAGAGATAATCCAGTTACCTTTTAAACAAAAATTGCGCAGAATCAACCCTGTTCAATTACCTTTGGTAGAGAAAGAAATCAGGAAAATGTATGATGCTGGAATCATAGTCCCAGTAAGATATTCAGACTGGGTATCTAATCTTGTATCTATTAGGAATAAAATAGGAGAAATAAGGCTTTGCATTGACTTTAGAAACTTAAACAAAGCCTCATTAAAGGACAACTATCCCTTACCCAAAATGGATCATATCTTACAAAGGGTAGTTGGTTCTAAGAGAATTTCTTTGCTAGATGGCTTCTCAAGTTACAATCAAATATTGGTACATCCTGATGATCAACTTAAAACAACCTTTACTACTCCTTGGGGTACTTTCATGTATTTGAAAATTCCCTTTAGTTTAATGAATGTTGGTGCCACATTTCAGAGAGCCATGGATATATCATTCTCAGAAGAAATATGTTTCTTCATAGTGATTTATTTAGATGACATCACTGTCTACTAAAAAACAGATGAAGAACACCTAATACACTTGAGAAAAGTCTTTGAGAAATGTAGAAAATATGGGTTGTCCTTAAATCCAAAGAAAACATTGTTTGGTCTCCAAGAAGGTAAACTTCTTGGACATATCATATCTGAAGAAGGAATAAGGATTGATGGTATATTGCAAATCAACCATCCTAGAAACATCAAGGAACTTCAATATTTCATTGGGAATATTAATTTCTTGAGAAGGTTCATACCCAATCTAGCCGAACTCCTTAGAATCATGACAAATATGCTTAAGAGAGAAGAAGGAGTTAAATGGACCTTAGAAGCAAAGAAATCATTTGAACTAGTAAAACAAGCACTCACCAAAACACCAGTTCTTATCAGTCCTGACTTTACAAAATATTTCTTCATATTTTCATTTGCATCAAAACACACTGTAGCTGATGTGCTATTACAGAAAAACTTGAAGGGAAAAGAGCAGCCAATTGCATTTTTCAGTAAGGCATTAAGAGATGCACCTTTGAAGTACAATATAATGAAAAAACAAGCCTTTTCCTTGGTCAAAGCCTTAAAGGAATTTAGAGTTTATATTTTACATTCCCACATTATAGCATTTGTGCCTCATTTAGTTGTAAAAGACATATTGACCCAAGATCCAGATGGTAAAAGAGGAAAGTTGATTGCTGTAATTTTAGAATATGACCTGGAAATCAAGCCCACTAAGCTCATAAAAGGTCAAGGACTAGCAAAACTTATGGCTGAATCCAACTTCAAGCTCTTGATATAACCATGTTTAATGCATTAGATGAACAGGAGGAGTTCATGACTCCACTTATTGAAGATCATTTTCTGAATTCATCTTGGTATGATAGTATTTTGTATGTTTTGCTCAATCTTAATGTCCCTCCTAGTTTGTCTTAAACAAAGGAAATATTTTTAAAGTTGAAAGCTATAAATTACTGCATTTTGAATAAATGTTTATATTGGAAAAATTCTAGTGGATTATTGCTTAAATGTTTTCTTGAGAATGATGCAGATAAGATCAAGCACAAGTTTCATGAAGGAGAATGTGGAGGCCACCTCTACTGGAAGTCAACTGCTAAAAAAATCCTTAGAGCTGGTTATTACTGGCCCAACCTCTTTCAAGATGTCCATAAAATGATTATTGCCTGTCACAAATGCTAAATCTTTGAAGGCAAAAGAAAGCTTCTTCCCTTACCTCTGCAACCAATCACTATTGAAGCTCCTTTTCAGCAGTGGGGTCTAGACTTCATTGGGGAAATCCATCCTGCCTCATCTTCCCAACACAAATGGATCCTCACAGCAACAGACTATTTTAACAAATGGATAGAAGCCATCCCCTCTAGGAATGCCACTGACTCAGTTATCATTTCATTCCTTGAAAACCATATACTGTCTAGATTTGGCTGTCCTAGAAAAATCATAACTGACAATGCTGCTGCATTTGGGTCCAAGAATATAGTAGAATTCTATCATAAATATAAGATTATATTGGGTCTTTCCACAGCTTATTACCCTCAAGGTAATGGGTTGGAAGAGTCCTCAAATAAAATTTTGGTAAACATAATCAAGAATTTTCTGGAAGATAACAAGAAATCATGGCACAATGTAATATTCCAAAATTTTGTAGAATATTAATTTTTGACATTTGCACATAGGAGATGAATAAAATGGGTAGGAGAACCATTCATTTTATCTATAGGGAATAAAAATCCTCTTAGCATGAAGGGGGATCACTTATAGAGATGGATTTCACACCTCCATGTGTGAAAAGGGGCTTTTGTGGGATGACTAGGTCAAGTTTGACCAAGTCAAACAACGCAGTGGCATGAGGTGGAGAGCACATTGTGGGCCAGTGCAGTGGGATAAGGAGGGAAGCTTCTAGAGGAAGGAAAACCTAATGAGTGGGGTCCATTGAGAGGGAGCTCACATTGTTTAAAAGGAGGGCAAGGTAGCCATTGTGAGATATCTTGAGTATTATTCATCTTTGGTCCTTTGGACTTGCTGCAACTTCTTGCTGCTTAGCAAGAAATGCCAGGAAATTCCTATTTAGGATTTACTCTCCATCTTGAGTAGATCTTGTAGGATTGAACTCCATTCCCCATATTCAGACATTGAGGTCAAGCCTGATCATTCTTCATCAGTGTAGTTTCAGCTGGAGATTGTGCATTGTTGCTGGGTGTTGTTGGGGAAGTTTTCTACAACACCATCCTTGGCTAGTTTTTCAAAGAAGGGAGTTTCCATCGCTTTGGGAGATTAGAAAAGGAGGTTCATGAGATTATTCCACCATATTTGGCACCAGTAAAACCACTTACCATCACTGGCAGCACAGTCCCTCTCTTCGACAGTGTTATTCTTGGAGAGCATTTGCTGTGAGGGATTAGCAGACATTTGGAGGGTGAGATCTTAGGTGAAAGGATTAGCCTTTCACTTCAGATTTCCATTGAAGGAGGCCATTTCAGATTGCAGATCATATTCAACCATCTAATTCCTATTTTTTTTATGAGTTGCTGTTACCCAGCAACTCCGGCATTATTGCATTTTCCATTTTGTACATGTATTGTGGTCAATCCTTCCTGGGATAGTTGTACTATTGTTTTCAGGGGTTGAGAGCTTGCTCCCCCTCATTTCTTGAGCTATAATTTACATATCATTGTATTTTCATATTATATGTTGCAGTGCCTTCTATTGACAGCACTGTCATAGCTAGGGCATATTCATATAGCAGTCTTTTGTCACATTTGGTGTACATGTCTTATTGAGGCTTTCATTGCCTAGCTTGAGTGAGTGATTCCTCAAAGCATTGTAATCTATTGCTGCTATATTATAAATTGTTCATATATTTTCATCTTCATGTGTCATGGCTCATTAAAATAACGCTGAGAATTCCTTGCATGTTCATACATTGTGGCAGCCCCATTGCTTGGGCAATATCTGAAGGGAACTAGGTGTGGGAGGCTTGTCTCATCACCCTAGAAGGATTTATTTGATCCCAATTCTTGGATTTTGGTCTTAGACACATTGATATAAGGGATCCAGGTCTTGGTATCAAATCCTGCTGCCTCCATTTCTAGAAAATGCGTTTTCCATCCATGGATTTCTAGCTATTCCTAAAAGGGAATATTACAGTGGTATCAGAGCACCTTTCTTGGCTCAGCCTATGGCCTTCAAGCCCAAGAAAGAAGAAGAAGATGATGATAAAGTAGATGAGATTGATCTCATCTATTTTCAGAACAAAGAAGAGCCTCCCCAAGGAGGAGAAGCAAAGAGAAGAAGAGGAAGGTCCATGCACTTCCTATTCTCAAAGAGAAAGCAAGCATGAGAGATGCTTGGATCATCAGGTTCTAGATCAATACCTGAGTGAGTACAAATCCCATTCTGCAGCATTCAGGGGAGCTACAACGTTCCCACATCTTATTCAGCAGAAGGAGGAGAGAAGGCCCTATGGCAAAAGAGAAATCAAAGGCAATAGATTTCTATTGTCTACATTTGATGGGAACACTTCAGCTAGAGCTTGGGTGAAAAAGCTAGTGGTATTTTTCTTGCTACATCCAGTGGCAAAGAAAGAAGCAGTGGAGATTGTAGTGATGCACATGGAGGGTGAAGCCTATTTTTGGTGGTTCAAACCTTTGGTCCATTCAAGGGTGAGTTCCTTTGCATGATTTTCTCAAAGGTTGATCCAAACCTTTGATGGAGAGAGGACAAAGGAAGCGAAAGCCATTCCACCATGGGAGGAGAATTGCACCAACGTTGTCACAGCTTTGGGAGGGAAGCCTGTTACATCTATGGAGGAGGTAGCCATTGCATTGGAGGAGACAAATAATGCAGCCATACAAGAAGAAGATCCCAAGATACACCAAGGTATGAGTGAAGTTCCACTTTTCATTTCAGCAAACAATTTAAGAGAATGTGGAAACTCACATGTAAAGGTCCAAGGATGTACACATTTTGCTATTTTAGAGCACCATGATTGCACTGCGCTGTGCAATGGGTTCAAATACGAGATGGATCCTCATCCTCATGCACTATTGATGAGTCTCATTCAGCCCTTAAGGTTGGGATGCGAAACATTGGAGGATGAAACAAACCATGGCACCTTCATGATAAACAATGAAACAAATTGTGAACCGAAGGATGAAACAATTGCTACACCAATGGAGGAATTAGCGACGTTGTTAAACATGGGTGGATAGGAGATATTACCTCCATAAAATTTTGGTCCTCATGGATCCAACATAGTCATGGGTGAGAGATCTTTTCTAAGAGGTCTCCAAGGAGCTGCATTTCAAACTCCCATGAAATGCAAAGGGGAAGGTATGGCTTGGGAGAATGGTGATCCTCATGAGAGGGAAACCAATGGAGGAAAGAGGAGGAGACATCCACAAGAATTTGAGTGGGTGTGGGTGAGGAGCAAGAGGCTGATTAGCCACTTGCAAATATATGATACCGGGTAGCAAGAGGCTTGGTTGCGTTGGCTCCTCTTGAAGGAGTTTGGCCATCACTGGGTGTACCCTTTTTCCAGGAGGTTGGGGGTAGAGGAGAGGTGGCAGGTTGTTTACATCATTGAGCAGTAGAAATTAGGGATACATGGTGCTTATATGGTATATATATCATTCATGATACCTTCATCACATGAGTTACATGATGTGAGCATGAGGAGGCAGCAAGCACTGGGGTTGCTTGAACTATCTTGGAGAGAGCACAAGCATATTTTCTCTCATATGATGTATGGTGTTGTAGGAGTAGAGGAGGGCACTCTCATAGTGAAAAGGGGTTACTCCTTGGCTTGGGTTGATCATGAGGCATTTCCATCTTGGGAGGAGCTTCATATTTGCAGCAGCATCACCTAAGGCATTCTTGACAAGGAGCATGTCAAGAGACAAAGATTGGCATGGACAAGAGCCTTTTTGCATGAGCTCACAAAGCTGACACTTGGGAGCAGAGTCACATACATGGATCCATCTATCATCTCACTTCCAGCTTATGGTAAGAGCCTTGTGTTTACATTTTCTGATTTACATACTCTTACCATTATGTTACAGTGCATGGCTCCTCAAAGGGGCAGATTTTTCATGTTGCTCCATGAGCAAAGTTGGGCCAAATCATATGATGGAGGCAGCCATATTTTACATGGCCTTGGGAATTATTTTTTTCCATTCTACACATGTTTAGCTAATTCATATGATTAGCATTGTATTTCAAAACATTTTTCCTTGTACATTTCTAAAGCAGAAGTTTGCAAAACTGCGTTATGCACCCTTGGGAGACTGTTGGTACTTTCCGACACCATATGAAACCATCAGTACTTCCTCTATTTTGATGATGAGCATGTTTCCATTTTCTGATATTTTCCATATTATTATTGGAGCATGATTGGTGAATTGACACATGAGTTTAATGTGTCTTTGAGGGGGGATGATCCCCATAGTTTATGCATTGCATGTTCTAATAGGAACATGAGGGGAGACATGGCCACCACAACCACCTATTTTCTTTCTTTTGAGGTGGGCCATGAGTTTGATGATGATGTTCATCCATTGTATGTATATGGGCATGTATTTTATCTTGTATTTCTGGTTCACTCATCTATTTACTATTCAGTAGTAGAGGTGATATTTTCTACACAATACTTGCCATGTTATTTTCTGCAACTGCAGTGGGTGAGATTGCATTGTAGCCCTATGAGAAATTGTTTGTACCTTGGTGCACATGGTATAACCTACAGAAAACATGTCATTGGGGTATTCTATTATGATCATGTCCTACTCATCATGGATGGAATGCCTTGGGCCAACTTGTTTTTCATTGATGGAGGAGAGGTCCTTGGAGGATTTCTCTTCATGTTACCACTTGAAGGAAATAAATTTGCAGCCCTTGATCAGCACACACTCCACAATAATCATAAGTGGAGGGGAGGCAAACATGGGGTAAGCTATGAAACTTGCCATATTCATATTTTCAGCCCACCTTCATTTCCGGAGCTCAAGGTGGAGAGAGTTTTCTATGAGTTGCCATGTTGGGAGGAAAATTATGTTGTATGGATGATTGCTTGGGGATGGGAGATTCATATGGGGATGATTAGTCCCATTATATA
Source organism: Pinus albicaulis (assembly GCA_034641835.2). NCBI lineage: Eukaryota > Viridiplantae > Streptophyta > Pinopsida > Pinales > Pinaceae > Pinus > Pinus albicaulis. Next base: position 668,634,805 of record CM076579.1, on the reverse strand, counting down.
TCAGATCTCATGCCTCAAGGAGGCCCTTAGATAGCCCATTGTTTCCTTCATGGATATTTGTTTCTAGATGACAGCTATTTGGGGACGTTCACCAAAGGCTAGATTGCATATGTTGGAGGGACAACTCGAACACTTGATTGATGATATGGCATCCTTTTCTTGGAGGATTTTATCATACATGAATGCTACAGGGGAATTAAGGGGAAAAAAATCAGTTTATCCTTGTACTTTCTTGAGGAAAAGCAATCTTTGAGAGGGGAGGACTGTAATATTCCAAAAATTTGTGGAATATTAATTTTTGACATTTGCACTTAGGAGATGAATAAAATGGGTAGGAGACCCATTCATTTTATCTATAGGGAATAAAAATCCTCTTAGCATGAAGGGGGATCACTTATAAAGCTATATTTCACACCTCCATGTGTGAAAAGGGGATTTTGTAGGATGACTAGGTCAAGTTTGACTAAGTCAAACAGCGCGGTGGCATGAGGTGGAGAGCACATTGTGGGCCAGCGCAGTGGGATAAGGAGGGAAGCTTCTAGAGGAAGTAAAAACTAATGAGTGTGGTCCATTGAGAGGGATCTCACATTGTTTAGAAGAAGGGAAAGGTATCCATTGTGAGATATAATGAGTATTATTCATCTTTGGTCCTTTGGACTTGCTGCAACTTCTTGCTGCTTAGCAAGAAATGCCAGGAAATTCCTGTTTAGGATTTCCTCTCCTTCTTGAGTAGCTCTTGGAGGATTGCAATCCATTCCCCATATTCAGACATTGAGGTCAAGCCTCATCCTTCTTCATCAGCGCAGTTTCAGCTGGAGATTCTGCATTGTTGCTGGGTGTTGCTGGGGAAGTTTTCTACAACACCATCCTTGGCTAGTTTTTCAGAGAAGGGAGCTTCCATCCCTTTGGGAGATTAGAAAAGGAGGTTCATGAGCTTATTCCACCATATTTGGCACCATGCCAACCACTTACCATCACTGGAAGTGCAGTCCCTCTCTTAGACAACGTTATTATTGGAGAGCATTTGCTGTGAGGGATTAGTAGACATTTGGAGGGTGAGATTTTAGGTGAAAGGATTAGCCTTTCAATTCAGATTTTCATTGGAGGAGGCCATTTTAGATTGTAGATCATATTCAGCCATATACTCCTATTTTTTTTATGAGTATCTGCTACCCAGCAACTCTGACATTATTGTATTTTCCATTTTGTACATGTATTGTGGTCAATCCTTCCCGGGATTGTTGTACTATTGTTTTTAGGGGTTGAGAGCTTGCTCCCCCTCATTTCTTGAGATATCATTGACATATCATTGTATTTTAATATTATATGTTGCACCTTCTATTTACAGCGCTGTCATAGATAGGGCATATTCATATAGCAGTGTTTTGTTACATTTGGTGTACATGTCTTATTGAGGCTTTCATTGTCTAGCTTGAATGAGTGATTCCTCAAAGCATTGTACTCTATTGCTGCTATATTATATATTGCTCAGCTATTTTCATCTTCATGTGTCATGGCTCATTAAAATAACGCTAAGAATTCCTTGTATGTTCATACATTGTTGCAGCCCCATTGCTTGGGAAATTTCTGAAGGGAACTAGGCGTGGGAGGCTTGTCTCATCAACCTAGAAGGATTTCTTTGATCCAAATTCTTGGATTTTGGTCTTAGACACATTGGTCTAAGGGATCCAAGTATTGGTATAAAATCCTGTTGCCTCCATTTCTGGAAAATGCGTTTTCCAGCCATGGATTGCTAGCTATTCCTAAAAGCGAATATTACACACAGTAAGCTAGTACATGCATTATGGGTAGATAGATTGACAGTTAAAAATTCAATTGGGATGTCTCCTTACCAGCTAGTTTATGGAACAAATGCAATATTTCCAACCAATCTAGGAGTGCCAGTCATGAAGCTGATCCACGAAGTACAGTCTGAAGATGATGATATGAAAAGAAGAATACACCAGACTATACATCTATAACAAACCAGAGAGGAAGTATACATCAGACCAGAACAACTACAAGAAAACATCAAGAAGTTGTTTGACAAAAGAACCAAGGCAAGTGACTTTAAAATTGGTGATAAAGTATTGAAATGGGACTCAAGAAGAGAAGATAAGGGAAAACATGGAAAATTTGATAATTTATGGCAAGAACCTTATCTTATTCAATCTGCTATTGGGAACAATGCATTTTTTCTGCAAGAGTTGGATGGAGCTAAATATTTTGGAGGTCCTGTCAATGGCAGGATTCTCGAACATTATTTCTATTAACTAATATTATAAGTTTCAAAGCTTTTTTTTCATTGTATATAACACTACTTTTAAATTTGAGAAAAGAAAAAATACAAAAACAATAGAAAAAGAGAAAAAGAGGGCAGAAATAAAAGAAGAAAGGTACAACCCCATACCAAAAAAAGAAAAGAAAATTTGAAAGTGTGCAAGCTTAAATGCCACTACCAAAAGGGAACACTGCTATTTAGTCATACATACTAATCATGACTAGATAGATTTCAATTTACTACTGATAGGTTAGTGAATAATATTTTCCAAACTGTATAATCTTCTCTTATCAATAGAATAGATTAGGATAGAAATAAATGGCTCTAATCAGATCAAAACCTGAGTCATAAAAAGAATGAAGGATGCTTTTAAGTTTCATTTCTTAAGCCTTCACAGTTTTGTTTTAAATTTTCTGCAAAATTTCAGTCTATGTGCAGTTTGTTTTTATGCCATAGCCTCAACAGAAAATTAGATAGCTTAATCCTGGTAATTTCTGCTTTAGAATATAGAGAATAAAATCCGTCAGACAGTTTAATCCTGGAAGATAGTAGCTTAGGTAGAGAATTTATGAGTTCAACTGTTTAATCTGGACTCATGGAAGAAATAAGGGTAGATTTAGATTAGTTTCCTGCTTTCAATAAAAGAATAAAATGTGGATGACAAAAGGTTTGCAAGTCCAAGTGCACCTTATAAAGAAAAAATGTTAGGAAGTAGGCTGTGTAGGTAGAATGTTTGGGAGAAATTCATTTTGTTGATTCAACTACTGATCATCTTTTCAAGCAGCATGATCAAAGAAGAAAGAGGATTGTCAAAATTCAAGGCACTGGTCTACTTTTCAGAGATAAATTTCTGAGGTTTTTGACACCTCCATGGAGCTGCCATCCCCAAGTGGAGCCACTGTTAGCCATCAGTAAATTTTTTCACAACAAATGATGGCTAAATATGTTCTTAAGCCTTCAAGAGATTATTTTCATAGAAAACTACTCATTCTTGAAGCCTTTTGGTGTCTTCTGACTTGAGAGTAATCTTCACTGCCATTTCCTTCAAAAGAGCATTCAAAGAAATCCTGCTGATATCCAAAGAAAACTATTATAGAGCCATTTTCCATCATTTCATAAATTCATTTTCATCCACTTTTCATCCATGATTACCTATCCTAATCACTCATTTTTCCTCTAAAAAGGTCCCTTTCCTCCCTCATTTACCCTTCATTTCCTTCTAAAAACCCTCCTTAAACCATTAAACTTCTTTATTATAGTTTAAAACACCTTTTTTGTCCTATCGGAACCTAAAAAGAGCACAAAAAACCCACTTTTTAGCCTATTTTCCAACCTTTTTTATATTAAGGCTTTAAGCCCCTTCCACTTAAGCCCGAGCCCATTTTTTCCACCATGTGACCCAGCTCCGCGACCAAAGCGCCAAGCCCATCAGAATTTCGGCTTTTTTCCTTTCTCCACGACCTTTTTCCTTTGTAAAATGTTTTCCGCTGATGTGAAGCCCCGATCGTTCCATCGCATCGACCATCGCTTATCGACATTCCTCGTTCCTTTATTCCTGGACCCTTTCTCCACCGATATGTTGATCTCCCGATGAAATCTCCATCATCGATCTTCCCCGAGATCCAACGGCTACCGCTCCATCGCATCGACACATTCCCCTTTTCCCTTCCGCTTTCGGTTTCCCGCCGAGCAAATCTGGACCATCGATCTTCCTTATATCTGACGGTCCGCGCTGCATCGCACTTTGGCGTTTTCCTCGGAAACCCTTTTCGTTCTCCGTCTATGGTCCCCTGCCGATAAGATCTCCGTCATCGATCCCGATCTTGATCGGACGACCCTCCATCCATCACAATTGCCCCTCTTATCAGCCATCGGCCATCACAAATCCAAAAACCTTATGCCCAGACTCTCTTCTATTCAAATCTCCGATTCCCTGATACAATAGTAACCGTTGATCTTATTGATCTAACGGTTCCCACTGATCCCCTCCACCGCTCTTATAAAACCATTTTCTTAAGTAAATAGCCCCAAAACATTTGTGTAAATATGGGCCCTCTGTCTCTTATCCTTCCCCCTCTGAATCAATCTCCATCGTTGAACGAAATTGATCCAACAGCTAACATTGCATCTCCCGAATTTTATTCCCTAACCAAGTTTTACCCCCGTGCCCCTTGCAAAAAGGTATTTCCCTTTGTATTTCCCCTCCATATCTGTCAAGTCCCACATCAAATCTGAGTTGTTAATCGTTCCCTATCAACGATCCTCGCATCACTTCCCACTTTTCATCCAACAAAAGAGCCCTTGTCAACTCAGCCCCACCATATGTTTCCTCCGCTCATCTTATCTCCCTTCGCACTCATCTATAACCGTAGATATTCGACCCGAAGATCTAATGGCCCCAAATCCTTTTCGCGCCCGATCTTTCCAAACCTTCCCACCTTGCATCTTGCACACGAAATGGGTGGTTTCATGGAGGGCACGTGTCATTCAATGGACCATATCGCATTCATAAGGGGCAAAACCGCTTACCGCCCAGACCCTACGTGAAAACCATCCCTAGTTTTCCAATACCACCTATCCATATTTTCGCGCCACAAGCAGATTTAAACCTTGTTTTTCATGGTTTCCTCCATGGAATCAACCATGATGCATTCTCCTCCTTCCACACTACTCTTTCGCCCTCCGTCGAGCCCTCTGAAGAAGTTTAACCATATAAATGCAGGATTTATATAATGATTGGTTGTTTGTTGCAAGTTTCATAATGGTAGTTAATAAAAAGCCGTCCCACAGTCAAATTACAGTAATATGGCCTTGGATGACGATCCAAAAAGGCCCAAAAGCGAAGAAAAGGGACAAAAAGGGTTGAATTCCAAAGATTAATCAGTGTTTCATGGACATTGGTTACACAGTAAACCCTCCAGCGCAACAGACCTGTACACAAGCAATAAAGATCATAAGAGTATCAAAGAATAAAGACACAGTTTGAAGAATAAAGATGATTAATAAAGGCCTTAAAGCATAATTAGATGTCTAATTCAGAGTTTAAAGAAACAAAACAGACAGATCAACATAAGACCGCTTCAAAATTCCAGATCATTGAAGCAATTAATCCCTAGAAAGCCAGAAATTCCACCTACAGGCCTATTTATTCAAAAAGCCTACAAAGTTAATGCACAGTCAGAGATATTTGCCAAAGACAGCTCAGAAAGTAATTACAAGCCTACCAAAGCCTCAAAATTCAACGAAAGTGACTGAAGTTGATGAAAATGAATGTAAAATTAATTAAAACAGAGTTAAACATTTGAAATATTCTCCATAAGGCCTCCCAAAGGTCGAGAAGCATTTAATCTGTATTAATTGAACAAACAACCCTTTATTTCACTCCACCTCCTCATTCTCCTATAAATACTTCATAATGAGACATTCTTATTGTTGGTTGAATACTTGTTGAATGTAAATAGTTGTTGAGGCTGCTGAATCTCTGTTAGTAATTGAAGAAAGATAGGCTGAGATGAGAAGTTTGAAGCTGTAAAGACCTACTAGAATTGAAGATTGTAACTGGTTTGAACATCAAATATACAAGCTGATTTATGGGATCCTAGTCTATGTCAATGGTGATGTTTTTCCTACTGTAATTGTTATTTCACTTATGTTTCCATACTTTCGACTTTCCCCGATAAAGAACAGAAAAGTAGATTAGGATTTACTGCTAAAAGTACCCTAAATCTCACTGATAAATCTTTATCTTTATGTTTTCCTCTGACTGTGTTTCAATGGTGATTCAATAGAGTATAACCAGTGAAGTTTTGGTAAGCCCATGTTTACTGAGTACAACTTGAGATATTGTCTTTGAAAGTTTCCCTAAGAGTATGCCAAAAGCATGATAGGTTTAAAGTCCTTACCTGATCTTAGGCTACTTTTTATATTTATCTTGAATGTTTTCCTTTGAAAATATGCTGAAAGTAGGCTAGGTTAAAAGTCCTTACTTGATCTTAGGTTATTCTTTGTTTTAAATGTTTTCTCTTGAGAGTATGTCAAAAACAGGATAGGTTCAAAGTCCTTACCTGATCTTAGGCTTCCCTTTGTTTTCTCATGTGTTTGCTTCTTTCTCCACACTTCTTGATGTTTCATGCCATAACTCAATCTTAAAAATATCCTTTGATATAGATGACCTGCCCCATAGCCCAATGGATTGATACTGTTTCATACCTATCCTTTCAGCTTAACCATTCTGTCAACTTGCTCACACCTTTACCCCTCAAAAGACTTCCTTCATTTTTATGATATCCTACCCAACCAAACAAACAAATCCTTGTGCTTCATAACTAGCCTAATATTATATATTTTGAAAACACTTATATAGAGAGATCCCTCTCTGAATCCAGGAGGGCTAGATCCTAGGATTCCAAAGTGGTTTTGATGTAGGCTATGCAACATTTTTTCTTGCCAATCTTGCAAACTACTGAGACCTAACACCTAGTATGGACCGTTGTGACCAAGCGTGGATGACACGAGCTGAAAATCAATACACATATGCATGTATAAGTCTTCCCTTCGAGTGTCAAGCTATTATGAGGCATGCAACTATGGCTAGTCAGGAAACCATAGAATTATGAGCTGGGGGAATGGCCCCACTAGCTCAGGACCCTCCAGAGGATAATGATTAGGCATATGGGCATAGTGACATGATTGTTGGAATTCCTTAGTGGCCCTTGTGCACACGATTTTTGGATTTGAATGCATATTGGGTGGAAACTTTAATACAACCTTGCATCAGTGGGAGAAAAAGGAGGATATCACATTCCAGATTAGTTTCAAGAACAATTATAAGACAAGAGCATACAAATTAACCCATCAGGATAATGTTTCATAGTTTCCAATGAGACTCTTCAGTACTCAAGCAGATTCATAGTCAACAAGGAATTTATTATCAATGAGTAGTTTTTTTTGTAAATGTTGTGTTCTACTGGGGTAATTCTGCAAGTTATACACCTATAGAAGCCCCATTTTTATCACTCAACAATATTCTCCTCTGGAAAGTTTAGTATATCTCTTGGATAAGAGAAAAATGATAGAAATTTTGAAGAACTTGTTATGTAATTCCTTAAGTTTTTTCCATGAGCCAGGCGCAAATTCATATAATATAAGTACACTTTCTAGTTATACACACACACACACATATATATATTACACTTTTCATTCCATACAAAATGAAAAATGTATTCTAAAGTTTGAGGTAGCACTTTACAATAAAATATGAAAAGGAAAAATACTTTACTATCAACTAATATTGGTGTTTGTCATTTAGGTTTATATTATGAAGTTGGGAGGAATAAAAATTACCCTCCATACCCACATTTATTTCGTGCAAGTGACAGGTGGAGCTCATATTGATTATATTGTTGTAATGGATTTAAACCTTGTTGTTGTACAAACTTGAGCCTTAAATAATGTCTTACCCTTTCTTATGGGATAGAGGATGAGCTGATTTGTTATATGTAAATAATAATAATAATAAAATACTATTTATATTTACCCTTAAAGTATCTTCAACATGACTTAATATTTTTTTACATAGAGGGAAAACCTATCTTCAACGTGACTTAATATAATAGTAAATACCTAAAATTATTAGCAAAATAAACTTAATGTATACAAAATAAAGGCTTTAAAGAGTCATATTTTGATATGGGATTCCACTTGAATGGCTTGTTTAGGGATCTGAACCAAGCGGGCCTCCCCTATCGAAGTGTAATGTTCCAAATGGGAAAAATAGGCTCAGTAGGGAATATCTTAGGATATTCCACTATGGAATCAAAGCAATATGGAATTTCAAAAATAAATATAAAACATAGATAGACTGGTAGGGCATTTACCAGATGCATCACCTTCACAAGGAAGGGTGAAATCCAGAGGCTTCCTGGCCCGTTCCAGATTCTGTCTATAGAAGATTGGTGAAACACAGCAAGTGTGGGAATGACACACTCCTCTTAGATTTTTCTTCTCTTAGGAACCTTAGATCTGCATATCTAAACAATGGATCCAAAATAGAAGCAAAAACCAAACAAGGAAGAAGCGGGAAATTCCACTCTTAGGAAAATATGCAATAGGCTCAAGGAGGACGCTGTATAAGCAAGACAGAGTTAAAATAACGTAGAACAGGGATTTTTTCCCTTATTTTAGGCTGTGTGGGACCTTTATGCATAGTTTCAGCAAAAATAAATGAGTTTAGAGGGCTTAAACAGATCTCCCACAATCAACACTAGCTGAAAATCAGCTAAAGGAGAGAGCTGGGTTAATAGAGAAACCCTCCTTCAGGAATTGCGCAGTTTCTGCTGGAAGTCACTGGAAATAAGTAATTAAACCCATATTACAGTATGGAATCAATAAATCAGATCCATAATGTAGTTCCCTTGTAGAAGCATTAAGTTTACATGAAGCGAGAGAAAGAATCCTTCAGAAATTATAGCAGAAACACATGGAAAAGCTGCAGAAAGACTTGAAAACGTTTTATATGAGAAGCTTCAGCTGCTGTAGGTTAAAAATAATATTTAAAACTGATAAACAGCTGAAACATTAGATCCATACCAGATCTGGAAACTACTCAGCCTTCTTAACAAGATCCCCTTGGGGTTTTATCAAAATAATGCATAACAATTTGTAGATCTAGCTTTTAATACACTGAACTGCAGAAAACTTCAGAGATTTCTGAAGATGGCTTTCATTACATTACATATCAGATATGAACATGAATATATCAGCAAGCTACTTTACAATTCTCAAAGGGAGAGGAAAGCCTCAATCACCAAAGAGTAGGTACAATAAGAAATCTAGACAACATTGAAGCATGTACATGAAAATAACGCAGTATAAGGAAGAGACTGCGCAGTAGCTGGAATGAACTGATACAAAAAATTATTATTACAGATCTGAAAGTGAAATAAGAGTAAGATCCTCTTCTGGGTGGTCACAAGACACCCTCCCTGAGAGAAATCCCCTCTAAACAACTAGATCTTGCAGATCTAGTTCCCCCACTTGCTGCACTCACAAGTAGCTACAAAACCCTCAACAGGACCAGCGCTGCTATAGAGATGAAGCTTGGCCATAATTTCGGGTAGTGGAGAGATACATCCCAATCTCCTCCAAAGAGCTACTCCATGGAAGGAGAGAGGATTCCTAAACAGGAAATCCTCTTCCCTTAGGCTAAACAGCCAAGAGACTAGAGTTGCTGCAGCAACTTCTCAAATTCTTCAACAACCTTTACTTGCTGCCTCTCCTTCTATTTATAACATGAGGGCTTACCAAAACCCTAAACCATCTTCTTCAACTTATCCCCTTTCACACATGTGATCCTCTTCTAGAAGTACGTTGTGCTTGATGGATAAGCTTCCCTCCAAACTGTGCTGTAGGTGGGGCCAAGGTTGACCCATTCAAATGAATTTCCCCTTTTCACACTTAGGGGTGTTTAATACAATAGCCCAGATTTATCCCCTTTAACATTGGGCATGTATTTATTCTCAACTTAGGAGTTTAATAAACCTCATTCACATACTTTTATTCATGAATAAAGAAAACTGAAATTAAAATTCAATGTTCCCATTAGTTGCAAAAATTGGGAACATTACAGTCTCCCCTGAAAAAATGTTGCTTGCCCTCAAGCAACTCTTATTGTAGATGAAAATCATCTACTCCCCTCCAAATGGCATCCACATAAGGAAGGCTTCCTCCATTTGCTGCAATAGGTCATGTATGTTTGGTTCCAGATTTGTCTTCTACCAATGCATGAGATGACTTCCACTGTGAGGTTAGAGGTCCTCTCCTTACCATGAAGTGCAAGATGACAAATTCATGATGACCAACACCATCACAAACACATGAGAGACATAAGGTAAGGTAGCTCCTCCATAAAGGAAAAGCTTCATCATGCAGAACATTCCTCCATCCCATGTTGTGAACTTGAATAAGCAGTGCTATGCCTCCATTCTTAGCCCTGTTGGCCTTGTTGGATCCAAACTTCATCATTTCAGCATTATGCAAAGAAGAAGGAAAGGAGTAATATGGGTAAACAAAATATGTCAAACCATATTCTCCCAAAATCAACCACCATTGCAAGGCCCTTTACTGCCATCCTCCATCTCCTCCATGTAAGATGGACAAGCTATGCTTCCCAAAAGATGATGTGCATGCATTTCTTTGCTGCAACTTTTCTTTGGTACGTAAGGCATGAATCAGAAAATTATGAGCCATGGGGTGGTCACCATACTCATTCAAAGCACCAAAGCAACAAGTGATCTTGCTTCCCTCTTTCCTCCCCATGTGCATCATGAAACCAAACCATGCTAATGGACATATGCTATGCCACATCAGCCCAATAAAAACCACCATCATCAATGCACATCTTGAGATGATCATGCCAAGTTTCACACCATGCAAAACACATGGACATAGGAGTTGTCATGTGGTGGCCACACCTTCTCAAGTGAAACAAAATTGTACATGCCTTCTCTTGCTGCAACATAACATTGAAATCCAAGGCATGATTAAGAAAATAATTAGCTATTGGGTAGCAACCACACTCACCCAAAATCATCCATAGCAACAAGGACTTTGCAACCTTCTTGCCTCATCAACATGTGGATCTTGGAGCAAAAACACAATGATGAACATGTAAAATGTCTCATCAACATAGTACAATCAAGCTCCTCATACCACATCATGTGGGAGTAATTCCTCCTCCCAAGCCAAATTTCATGCATGAAATATACCTCCAACAGAAATGCATGTGGACATATGAGACATACTTCAAGCATAGGTGAATACATGGACATAAGATTTAACTTGTGATGTCCAACTCTCCCTCTAACAATCACATCATCCATGCTTCCTCTTCATATGATATACTAATGATGTACCAAGCATGAGATAAGAGAATGAGAATCTTTGGGTAGAGAACATGCTCACCCCCAAGCAACCAGTGTTTCCATGCCTCCTTATTCATCTCATGACCATTCCTCAAGGCATAGATCAGAAAAATAGGTACCTTTGGAGAGTGATAGGGGTATCCCAAAGGCAACCAGCGTAACCAAGCTTGTTGGTCCATATATGTCTGCAAGTGATCATGTGACCCCTTGCTCACCATCCTCATCCACTCACTCAAATATGGAAGTTGAGTGATGTTCTGCAAAATCATGGCATTCTCCATTTGCAGAATACCATCTCCTTGAACCCACTGAAGAACTTTGCATCTCATGAAATACTGAAATGCATCTTTCTTGAGATCTCTTAGTGAGACCTTCCTCTCATGTATGATCTTCCAAAACCAGTGAAGCTTTGGATCTGCAGCAATACCTCCAACATGCTCCAAGAATGATGAAGCCTCTTTGTCACAACCATTATGTGACAGCGCTGTGATATACCTTTGCTTCAAATCAACACTTTGATCTAACCCTTGGCTATGCATAGATATTAAATTAATATGTGCTGAAATATTTTGCATACCTTGGATCAACTGATATGTGGGAACCTCTTGACAGAACACAAGAGTTCCTCCATCTGGATCAATGATGCCTCCAACTGCTGGTAAGAATGATGGCCTCCTTTCTTCAAGTATACCAGTGCTAGAATATTTCTTCTCCTCCTCATGCATCTCCTGATTCATGCATGGGACCCCCATATGTTAATAACCCAAGACTACCTTGCAAAGATGCAAGTGCCTCTTCTCTAGATGCAAGCTTCTTAGCAGTAGATAGTGAAAATGGAGATCTCTTGCCCAAAGTGACAAGATTGACATTCTCCTTTGTTTCCTTGGGAGATGTCTCTTTGTAGCTCTTCTTTTTCCTCTTCTCTTCAAACCCCTTGAGATTTTCTTCAATACTCTTCAATGCTTGAAAAAGAAGCAATGAGATCTCATCTTCAGTCATTCTCTCTACCTTGTGATAATAGGAAGTGTATAGTTCTTCCTCTTCAACTTGAAACCCTTTAGGAGTTTCTTTGCATCTCTTGCCTTCATTGCTATACCCCTCACCTTCTTCAAAGAAATTGGGCATAGTGGATCTATGAGGAGATCTAGGATCCTTTGGTCTTCTACTTTGATGATAGGAAGTGCTAGGCCTTCCTTCTTCTTCTTGAAATCTCATGCAGCTCTTACTGCAACTTGCTTCTTCTCGAAACCCTCTAGGAGTCTCAGTGCTTCTTATTTCTCTCTTCTGATTCACCTCTTGGGAGAGGCCCTTCTTAGATCTAAAAAATGATGAGAATAATCTCATATGCTCCATAAAACTTTTTTCTACTTCTGCTCTTTGATTCAATGGTAGCTTGATCTCACAGGCTGTGCCAAAGATCATGCTCTGATACCACTGTAATGTTCCAAATGGGAAAAATAGGCTCAGTAGAGAATATCTTAGGATATTCCACTATGGAATCATAGAAATATGGAATTGCACCAATAAATCTAAACTAGAGATAGACTAGTAGGGAATTTACCGGATGCATCACCTTCACAAGGAAGGGTGAAATCTAAAGGCTTCTTGGCCTGTTCCAGATTCTATCTATAGAAGATTTGTGAAACAAAAAAAGTGTGGGAATGACACAATCATCTTAGAGTTTGATTCTCTTAGGAATATTACATCTACATATCTAAACAATGGATCCAAAAGAGAAGCAAAAACCAAACAAGGAAGAAGCGGGAAATTCCACTCTTAGGAAAATCTGCAATAGGCTCAAGGAGGACGCTGTATAAGTAAGAAAGAGTTAAAATAACATAGAACAGGGCTGGGTTGCGTTATTTTAGGCTGTATGGGACCTCCATGCAGAGTTTCAGCAAAAATAAATGAGTTTAGAGGGCTTAAAAATATCTCCCACAATCAACACTAGTTGAAAATCAGCTAAAGGAGAGAGTTGGGTTAATAGAGAAACCCTCCTTCAGGAATTGCGCAGTTTCTGCTAGAAGTCACTGGAAATCAGTCATTAAACCCATATTAAAGTATGGCATCAATAAATCAGATCCATAATGCAGTTCCCTTGTAGAAGCATTAAGTTTACATCAAGCGAGAGAAAGAATCCTTCAGAAATTATAGCAGAAACACATGGAAAAGCTGCAGAAAGACTTGACAACGTTTTATATGAGGAGCGTCAGCTGCTGTAGGTTAAAACTAAGATCTAAAACTTATAAATATCTGAAACATCAGATCCATACCAGATTTGGAAACTACTCAGCCTTCTTAACAAGATCCCCTTGGGGTTTTATCAAAATAATGCATAACAATTTGTAGATCTAGCTTTTAATACACTGAACTGCAGAAAACTTCAGAGATTTCTGAAGATGGATTTCATTACATTACATATCAGATCTGAATATGAATATATCAGCAAGCTACTTTAAAATTCTCAAAGGGAGAGGCAAGCCTCAATCACCAGAGAGCAGGTATAAGAAATCTAGACAACATTGAAGCATGTACATGAAAATAATGCAGTATAAGGAAGAGACTGCACAGTAGCTGGAATGAACTGATACAAAAAAGTAAGATTACAGATCTGAAAGTGAAATAAGAGTAAGATCCTCTTCCAAGTGGTCACAAGACACCCTCCCTGAGAGAAATCCCCTCTAAACAACTAGATCTTGCAGATCTAGTTCCCCCACTTGCTGCACTCATAAGCAGCTACAAAACCCTCAACAGGACTAGCACTACTATAGAGATGAAGCTTGGCCACAATGCTGGATAGTGGAGAGATACATCCCAATCTCCTCCAAAGAGCTACTCCATGTAAGGAGAGAGGATTCCTAAACAAGAAATCCTCTTCCCTTGGGCTAAACAACCAAGAGACTAGAGTTGTTGCAGCAACTTCTCAAATTCTTCAACAACCTTTACTTGTTGCTTCTCCTTCTATTTATAACATGAGGGCTTGCCAAAACCCTAAACCGTCTTCTTCAACTTATCCCCTTTCACACATGTGATCCTCTTCTAGAAGTACATTGTGCTTGATGGATAAGCTTCCCTCCAAACTGCGTTGTAGGTGTGGCCAAGGTTAACCCATTCAAATGAATTTCCCCTTTTCACACTTAGGGGTGTTTAATATAATAGCCCAGATTTATCCCCTTTAACATTGGGCATGTATTTATTCTCAACTTAGGAGTTTAATAAACCTCCTTCAATTACTTTTATTCATGAATAAAGCAAACTGAAATTAAAATGCAATGTTCCCATTAGCTGCAAAAATTGGGAACATTACACGAAGGAAAAACTATTGTGATGGGTTGCGCATCGGCAGTAGACACGCTCGCTTGTAACTGGCTTACTTATGCAACGCTCGCCTGAATCAGGCTCGCTTGAAATTTCAACTCTTGGATGCCGCTCTACACCCCATCGAACGCAACCTTATACTGCGCTTCTAGGTCCATCCACATATCCTTAGATGTTGTCAAGAACGTGTTGGCTATTTCGTTATGAAAATTTGTACCAAATTCCTTCAATGGCGCCCTTCACGTGGATGTGAATATTATGGAATGTGGCTTCAAAATCCGCAATCAAATTGTACTGCTCGTACAAAGTTGGAGACAACCTTGGTTTGGATTGAATCGCATGAAATATTGAGGCATCAAACAAGACCCAAATTTTTTTGTTTTCCATGATGCGCGCGGGGACGAAGGAACTCCACATCGTGGCGTACTGCGCGGCTTCACACATCTGCGGCTCTATGTCAGGAAATTGTGTTTCCTCCAAGGTCTTCTATCCAATCAGAGTTATCAATAGCAGGAGCCAAGAATAATAGAAGTGCTTTCCCTTCGATTGTGCTTCGCACACGTTCTCCAAAAATTCCTTGCACAAATATTGCACCCAGTTATAGATGAATCCCTTATCGCACCGTACTGGAAGTGAAATTAGTTGTGCATGAACCTCCTTAGTTCTACACTTCTGCATCATCTTGCAGGCCAAGATGACCATCCCAAATTGGATGGTCGGGTCAATGATTTCACTGACCACAAATCCTCTGTTGTGGACGACACCTGATAGGTCGCCTTTATTTTGTCTGCCACCTTATTTTCGTGCACTTTTCCTCCAAAGTCATCCATGGGATCTGCGCCTTGATCAGGAAGGCCGGTGATCCAATGGATTAGCGCAGCATTAATGTTTATGCGCTCTTCTAGCCATAAATCCTCATCATGCACGAGTGCAAGAAATTGTCGCACACATATATCATTTATTGGGTTGTGCCTAAAATGTGGGACCTGCACTAAATTCAAAATCCCTACCTTGTGTAGGCCTAGCACCCATCGTTGTGGCTCCATGCGCATGAATCCCCCCTCATAAGGTACGTGGTATAGGTATCGCTCAGGTGAAAGCTCTAGAAATTTCTTAGCATCAACGAGGTCCCAATCCTACATCCTTAGTTGCGGTACTTTGGTGAACATATCGCCTTCGAGCGAGACATTCTCTGGAATTAAGGGCATGTTAATATAAGACTGCACTTTGTCAAGATCCTTCGAGACCTTAACAGACGCCTTGTGCGGTGTGACATAGGTCAGAAACTGTGATAATGGGGTCACTTTGACCACATCCTCCTCCTTGATGATGGTCTCAGGGAGCTCTGCCATGAGTTTCTTCTGTTGCTCAGTCATAGTGCAACGTGACTTTCGAGTCTTCTCTCTACGAGATTTGCGGTTCCCTGATGTCTAACCCTTCTTGGTTTTCACAGGCGCATGTGTCTCAATGAATGGCACAACATGATCCTCTTTAGGGCATGTAGCTTTCATGCTTGGAGGGATAACGTAACCGAGACCCTTACGGCGCAACTCCTTCTCAAATCTTGGATCCAGACCAAACATAGAAAATGAGTACCTTGGAAGAATTAAAGAGCTCAAGGAAGACAATTCACACAGAAATAAAAGGGAACTAATGCGACCCCTTAGGTCATATTTATAGTTTTGGTGCATCTTCAACGATCCCTTATGCATTAGTGTGTCTCCATAAATGACAAAATGGCTCCAAATATGGTAAAATACCCTCATTAAATGCAGCCTAGACGCTCCCTTAAACGGTAATAAAACTGTCTTTTCCAGATTTACTGTTCCAATGGCTAGATTTTGGCACCTTTGCGACCCATTCAACCTCCTCGTGCAACTACCACGCATATGTATCACCTGTCTACGCATCCACCATCCCTTTGGCACAGATCCAATAATCTGGCCATATAGTCATTTGGTGTGTGCAAGGAGAGGGCCATCCCTGTATGGCTTCAATCGGCTTCCATTGACATATTCAGGAAGATATTCTTCGCTTAGCGTGGCCAGGCACACTGCACCTCCATCGGTGATATCCTTAACAATATATGGCCCTAGCCAATGCATATTGAACTTCCCTGGATGGCGCGAAAAATTTCTATTGTACAACAAGACCAAATCATCTTCCTTAAAGAGCTTTTGTCTAATGTGGCTATCATGACATGCATTTTTGCACACCTTTTGAACTTGCTGGTGGAAATTTGTAATAAAGCGGTCTTATTCAAGTGTGACCAACTGGGAAAACCGTTCCTCCATAATATCTGCCTTTGCCATATTTTTGAATGTTGTGATGCACAATATGGGAACAATGTACTCCATCGGCAACACAACTTCTTACCCATAGACCATCCGGAACGGTGTCCTGCCAGTCAAATTTTTACATGTGGTTTGATATGCCCAGAGAACTACGGGTACGTGATCATCCCAATCATTCTGGTTAGTATTGCAAATATTTGTAAGTGCAGTCTCCAATATCTTGTTGGAAGCTTCCACCGCACCATTCGCCTGTGGGTGATATGGAGTGCTCTTCTGATGATGAATCTAGAATTCATCTGCCAATGCTTCAATGGTTTCATTCACAAAGTGCGTACCTTGATCATTTATCAAAATCTTAGGACACCCAAAGTGAGTCATAATATTTTCGAAGATAAAGTGTGCAGCTGTATCCGCAGTACAATCCTTCACAGGCTTAGCTTCAACCCATCGGGTTACATAGTCAGTCACAGTGATTATGTAACACACACCACTCTTCTTGCATGGAGGGTTAATAGGTCTGACAAAGTCTATGGCCCATTTCTCAAATGCTTGCAATGCCACCTAGGGATGAAGGGGCATCTCATCTTTGCACAAGGGCTTTCTGGTCCTCTGGAAAACATTACATGCGCAACAATGCCCATAGGCATCATTGTGCAATGTGGGCCACCATAACCCATCTCGCAAAATATTTTGCAGGGTTGCATTCTTTGCATAGTGACCACCAGCAATCCCTCCATCAGCTTCATCTAAGATGTCACGCCTTTCATACTCCAAAACATATCTTCGCAGGTTTTCATCTGCACACATTTTGTACAACTGGACAACAATAATAGTGAAGCCTGATGCGCATGCCACGAGCTCTTTATTTTTCTGTACTGTATATTCCTCAAGCACACGTCTAGTAGTAAGGTACTGAATAATATCAGGAAAATGGTCATGAACTACCTTAATCACAAACAACTGTGCATCTGGTAATCCATCCTCCAAGCTAGTAGGTTCTTCACTAGTCTCAATGTGCGAAAGATGGTCTAGCCCAACATTTAGTCTTCCCGATTTCACAATGATCTCAAAATCATACTCCTAGAATAGTAACAACCACCTGCAGATCTTCCCCCCAAACACAGGCTTATTGACTAGGTACTTCAAAGAAGAGTGATAAGTAAATATCTTGAAATGTCCTCCTAATAGGTAGTGGTGAAATTTCTGCAACGCATACACCATCGCTAACCCTTCTCTTTATGTGGTTGAATAATTCCGTTCTACGCTTGAGAGATTCCAACTGACATATGAAATAGGGTGATCAATCTCTCCAACTCTTGGTTGCGCTAAAATAGCTCCGAGCACAATATAGGAGGCATCAATATGCACATGAAACACCTTTGACCAATTTGGAAAGATCAATATGGGTGTTGTGGCCATATTTTCCTTCAACAACTCAAAAATCTTATGGCATTCCTCATCCCAACAGAATGTTGCAGCCTTCTTGAGAAATTTTTCCATGGGCGCAGTTATCAACGCGTAACCCTAAATGAACTTTCGATAATACTTAGTGTGCCCCAATATTGAGCGTAGTTGTTTGACATTCGCAGGTATCTCCAGATTAACAATCACCACGATCTTCGCGAGATCTACCATCAATCCTTGTTGGAAGACAATGTGACCAAACAATATCCTGAATGAAACATAAAATATACATTTCTTCAAGTTCAGTGAGATCTGATACTTTCTACAGGTATCCAACATTAAGCGCATATTTGTGACATGATTTTTCCACAGTCGAAAAATAGTCTAATTATCAAAGTATACTTCCAGGAACTTATGGATATACTCCTTGAAGGCAGCTATTACTATGTGCGAAAATATGGTAGGTGCATTCTTCAAGCCAAAGGGCATGACTATATACTAGAAAGATCCCCATTCTATGGTGAAGGTGGTCTTATTTCAATATTTTGGTGCAATCATCATCTGATGATACCCTGAGAAACCATATGTGAATGAATAAGCTTCTTGACCTCTGACATTGTCAAGGATTTCATTAGAGAATAAAGTTGGGAATGGATCATGCACATAGGCATCATTCAACTTGTGCAGGTTGACACAAATCCTGATTTCTCATATTGTCATCTTAACTTGCACTACATGGGGCTCACCCAATCAAACTCTTCCATTGGTTCTATAATGCCTACGACAACCATCTTATCCAACTCTTCCTTTACCTTCTTCTTATATTTTGAATTCAATTTGTATGGGCGCTGCTTCACCGAGCGCACATAAGGTTTCAGAGTGATATTAATGAATCCAATCGTGCCAATTATCCCTTTCAACTACTAGAACTTCATAGGAAATAATTCCTAATACTCCGTCAGCGGCTTAGCAATGTTTCCCACTATGTCATCATCCCAATAATCTCCAATCTTCGCCAACTTCGGTTGCTCTTCAGATCGAATATTTACCTATCCAATATTTAAGGGATTTGTGACATCTAGTGAAGTGATTGAGGGCCCAACAACTATGTGTTGTCTCTCAAATTTTGGAATTTGATATTCCTTAGATCTTCTTTGTTTTCCTCAACTATCATATTTATGCAGTTAACAATAGCCTTCATCTACACATCCCAGGCTGACGAAGCATGCTCTACCGTTGGATTTGTTGTGTCAAAGATAACTTCTTGAATATCATGCAATTCTTTACCAATATTGACAAACCCACTCTCAAATCTTAAGGTTAGAATGACACTCTATGTTAGCGCAAATCATTCACTTGTACCTCGGCGTAGCTCTATCTCTAGATACCAATTAGTAGGTACCTTTCCCAACATATGAATGAGCATGTGTACCCACTCAGGTCTCGATTCTACGCCCCATACTTCACTCCATTTAGCCATATGTTTGTGCAGATCATCCTTGCCAGAGTACACTTCTTCCATTATGATAGTTGGGAAATCAAAGCACAATCTCATCATGCGCGTGCATTCATCCTAGTTTCCCATGTTTTCTTTATGAGTTTCCCACCATCGTGCTGGAGTAGCATGTAGTCCGAGATCCACGGCATGGTATCTATGTCCTTCTGGGACAATTCTTTATATTTCTCCTAAAAACATATTTACATTAGTTAAAACATCATAATGCAGTAATTCACATACATCTGATGTTATGCATCGAAGAGATTTGGTCACTCGATTGCAACGCAGCGCAAATAATTCATGTAATCAACTTTGCCAGTTATCCAATTCTTCATTAGAATATGAGAAGCAAGAGTTATCCTTTTCCCAATTAAGCCTTCCATCAGGCATTGGGTTGATCCAATCTTCATTGTGTAGAGTCAGCGTATAGATATGGTCAATATCATCATCAACGCACACAGGCTCTGTGTATCTTTCTCCCTCTGCAGGATCTAGGGGAATTATGACTCTGGTTCCATTATTTTCAAACTCCATTCTTCTCCTCTTCGGGTTTATGATACCATCCATATCAATAGCCCAATCCAATCCCAACAACACAGGATAAGGATCAGTATCATCCACAATTTGTATAACTTCGAAATCTGCAAGTACCTTAACACCTTCAATACTGAATATGACTTGGGACAGTCTTCCTAATGGAATGATTTTCTATTTATTTTCCATGCATAGTTGAATGGTAGACCATTCCATCTTAGGCTCTCTCATTCCCTTCCAAGTTTGCTTAGGTAAGACATTTGCATCAGGACCTAGATTTAGAATAACCTGATCCATCTCATAAGCACCGATTTGAGCGGCCATACACATCTCTTGCCCCATTCTCTTTTTATTCTTCTATATTTTGTTGAAAATTTTCTGTTCTATTGGAGGTTGTTCCTTTACTGCGTAGTTATCTATCAATGCCTAAAGGTCTTGTAATATCCCAATTCAGGGATTCAACAATACATAAACTGTATTGCGGTCCTGAAATGATGAATAAGCTTAAAATATGTATGGGAAGCACATATACATCAATGAGAGCTACAACAGCAATTGATATTTCAGTTTATGATCAAAATAGTGGGGAAAATCAATTATTTCAGCCCCAAAAACGTTATTCCCAATAGACAGCGTAATATTAAGGGATAATAATAGTTGGATACTTTAGCTTATGCTATGTGGGACTCCCACCCAGAAAATAATCCCTAACAAATATGTTTTACTAAGTTAAACATATCTCCCGGTCCCGGTGCAGCTCAAAAAGGCCCAAACCCCATGACTTAGCTAATGCAGACTTTGTTGAAGCTTACACAACGTCTTTTCTAGAGGTTTTATACAGAAAATTATGAAATAATTCTGAAATATTAACCACACAGCAAATAAATGGAAGTTTAAACACTTATACAGTAGAGACAAGACTCCCGGCAAAATGCATGAAATAAGCAATACTGCAAAAAATAACACAGTTGCTGCAACTCTGTATTAATATGGGCTGAATAAATCATATAATGGCTGAATAATACAGAAATAGGGCCAAAGGCCTCTCTAACCAAACTCCCGAAGGGAAATTGGCACCTCCTCCTCAAGAAATAACACAAAATCAAAGGATGCAACACTGTTGTTGCTGCCTCTGCATGAAGGACGTAGTTTTATGAAGGAGACTGTGTTTTAGATGAATATGAATGAATGGCCCCAAGAAAAATACTGAAATGAAGCTCAAATCCTTCTCTCTTGATCCCTTAAGCAAGCTAATCCAAAGGGAGGATAGAATTCCCGCACGGGAATTCTTTGCACTAAGCAATGCAACAACTCCAGCTAAACAGATGAAGTATGCAAATGGTCTCTAGACAAAAATATCTAAATACATGAATGAATATCCCTTGTGCTATGCCCTCCTTTTATATTTTCTGAGCCTCCTCACCCTGGACCCCACACAATGTTGAGGTGACTTCTTTATGAAGCTTCCTCTTTCAAAACTACGCTGCCCTAGCTTTCTTCCCTCCTCTTGTGGCTGTGATGTTGACTTGGTCAAATAATCCACCTCCAATGCCTCTTTTCACATTAGAGATATTCAATAGAGTTTGCAATTGTGTCTTAGGCTGATCCATGTTCACATTGAGCTAGTTTTCTTGAGTATTTCTTCCTCCTCAAGAATGGCTATTGACTTAGTCAAACTTGACTATGTCTCCATCTGAAATGTCCTTGTTCACACTTGGAAGTGTAAAAACAGCTCCTAAGGTGATCTCTTCCCTTAATAAGGTGGAATTTATTCATATTTTATTGTTCATGGGCCTCCTTACCCATTTATTCTTTGCCTAGGTGAAAGTAGCAAAATCTAATATTCCAATTCGCTTATGTGAAAATTTTGGAATATTACAGTCCTCCCCTCCCAAATGTTGCTTGTCCTCAAGAAACTGCAAGGATAGGACTGAAGAGCATCCTCTTCTCCCTTACAACAACCTCATGAGATGAAATCCTCCAAAGATCAAGGTGCTGCTTCATCAATATATCTCCAAGTTTCCCCTCCCAAGTGTGTAAGCTATCTAAATAGCTGGCATTATGTGATAGTGGATCATCCATGGAGGCAACAAAGGGTTGCTTGAAGGTCCTCTTGGGGCATGAAGGCTGAAATAGATTGGGATTCATCATCCCCATTTGAATCTCTCTCCCCCAAGCTATTAACCAAGAAAAACGAGTCACCCTCCAAAATGGTAACTCATGCAAATCATCCTCCACCTGAAGCTCCGACAAAGTAGGTGGGCTGAAATTTTGGACATGGTAGACATAGCAGTCTACCCCATGCTGCTTTCCTCTCCACTTAAGACAAGTGTAAATTATTTTATGATCTTGGGCTGCCATCATGTTGCCCTCAAATGGAAAGAAGGAGGCTAGACCTCCAAAGGTCCCTCTCCCAGCGCTGTGTATCAAGCTAGCCCAAACCATCTCATACATGATGGATAAGAAACCATCATCATATGGCACTCCATCCATCTCATGGTCCTCCTCATAAAGAGACAAATATTTTGCTGTAGAGGCCATGTCTCTTTCCATGCTCCCCTTAGAGCATGTAATGCAGAAAGTGTGGGGATGCTCCTCCCCCAAGAACACACCCACTCCATGTGTTCCTCCTCCAATCATGCTCCTCATATAGGCAAGAATAACATCAGCACATAGGATCATGATCAACATCATAATAATAGGAAGGCTGAAGGTTCTATGTAGTGCTGGAGTGTACCAACAGTCTCCCAAGTGGTCACAGCGCAGTCTTCCACACTGCAGCTTCAGAAAATAATATGGCAAGTTGTCTCTTGAAAAATGGATTTCTGTATAAGTCATCACACCCACTAGTAAATAGTATATGGCTGAATATGTCAATTGAGCACATAAGAAGCAACCATATACTTGCCCCAAATCATACAATAGATGGATGTCTCCATCATAATAGTTGGCCAAAAATGGTCCATGGAGCCCAAAGAAAAACTTTCCCCTTTGAAGAGAAATGCACTGCAAGGAAATGGTAAGAATATACAAATATTGTGCTGAAAAATCAATTAATGCCAAAACAGAAATCTTATCATGTAAGGAAGACAATATGGTGACAAGATCCATAGATGAATCCTCCATAGTGGCATGACATACCCATATGAAGAGGAATGAACCACATGCTGCATGAAAATCCTCTTTACCATGCTTGGAAATCCAGGTCAAGGAAAACATACCACAATAACCAAAGAGTCCATCCACCACTCTATCAATCTCACCTCCTCTATGCCCATCAAGTGCATCAAATTTGAAGTGATCCTGGGAACACTCCACCAATAAGCTCATGCTCCAAAGTGACAGCGTTGTTAGCCTATGAAAATATGCTCCTGAAAACTCATAAATCCATTATCTGACATGCCTAATGTCAAATACTTCCCCCATAATGTTTCCATCCCCTCCCATTGTAACATTATGCAAAATGCGAGGGCAACTCTTCCCTTGCTCTCTCTCAATCCTCCAAAGCAACAAATGTCTTTGCTGCCTCATCATACCTCCATCATATAACTGATGCAGTGAAAAAAAAATGACCATATCATCATAATGCATCCACACTCCTTGCTTTCCCATGATGCAAGTACTCTGCCACGTATCCTCCTCCCTCATACCCTTAAAAGAAGGATATGTCACATGATGGCCAAACTCTCTCAAGAGTAGCCAACGTAGTCTTGCCTCCTGCTGCCCGATATCATAGAGTTGCAAGTAACTTTCCAGCTTCTTTCTCTCCATCCACATCCACCTATCTATTGATGAATGCCTCTGAGCATTCTCCATCTTGGCACTCCTCCAAAAGAGGCTACCATCCTCCCATATCAATTTTTCCTCCTTGCATTCCATAAGATGCTAAAATGAAACTCCTTGGATACCTCCAAGAAAATATCTCTCATCAAAGATTATCTTGGACCCATAAGGATCCAAAGGGGCTGAAAGCAAAGCCTCCTTATTGCTACCACTCGACAGTGCTGTAACCCTCCTCCCGGGTATCTTGGCTATCTTATGTGCCAACTTCCGGATGAACATTTGCTTCTGCATGACTTTGCTTGGAGCAAGGTTCACTCCATCCTCCAAGAACTCACACTTCAACCTCAAGGGTTGTGTGTAAGTCACCAGAGATGCATGAGGTTGATGGTTTACATCTCCCTTGAACCCTCCAAGCTTTCACATCGCAATGCAATCCTGCTGCCCTATCTCAACAATACTATTTGATCCTGGGCCATATGCAAACAAATATCCAAACCCTTCCATAAAATTTTCTGAAATGTTAAGACATGGAAACTTATGCATACCTTTGTGAGCCCTTGGGACATCTTCTATGGCTGCAAGAGGTTCTATCTTCAATATGTTGGCTGATCCAACTACTAGTGTAGAAGGCTGCTCTCTCAAGGTTATGGCAGCGCTAGTATTTTCCTCCTCCCATGGTGGTGTGATTCTCCTCTCCTCTGATATTTATTCATCAAAGGTTTTGATCATCTCTTGAGTGAATTCAGAAAAAGAAGTCACTATTGTGTGGTTCAAGTGATTGCACCACCAAGCATTGGCTTCACCCTCCAGGTGCAGCGCTGAAACTTCTGCTGCCTCTCTCTCTTCCACTGGATGAAGTATGAAGAATGCCTCAAGATTTATTGCCCAATCTCTTATTGTAGTTGACCCATCAAATTTAGACAATAGGAATCTATTGCCTCTAATCTCTCCTTTGGTGCAAGGTCTTTTCTCTTCTCCCAGTTGAATAAATTGAGGAAAATCTAGGGTATTTTTGAAAACCCTAGGTTGGCACTTGTATTCTTCGAAATATCCACTCAGGATTTCATGCTCTAAATAATCTCCTTGCTCTTCACTTCCTCTACAAGAACAAAAAGTGCATGCATCTGCTTCTGCTTCTTGAAACCCTATAGAGGTCTCACTGCATTTCTCTTCTTCTTCCTTCTTAGATCTGAAAATGGATGAGAGTAAGCTCATCCTCTCCATCATTTTGATCTCTTATTTTCCTCTTTGTTCCTATGATAGCTTGAGTCCCCTTCTCAGGAATATCAAAATTCTATTCTAGAGATTGACTGCAGGGGCATTTACTGGATATGTCACCTTTGAAAAAAGGATGAGATATAGAGGCTACCTGGCCACCTACAGACTCTGTCTATAGAGCTTTAATTCCTCCTTCAGGGATTCAGCACTTTGGCTTGAAGCCACAGGTTGAGCCAAGATTGATGCTTTGATACCACTATAATATCCCAATTCAGGGATTCATCAATACATAAACTGTATTGCAGTCCTGAAATGATGAATAAGCCTAAAATATGTATGGGAAGCACATATACATCAATGAGAGCTACAACAGAAATTTAGATTTCAGTTTATGATCAAAATAGTGGGGAAAATCAGATATTTCAGCCCCAAAAACGTTATTCCCAATAGAAAACGTAATATTAAGGGAGAATAATGGTTGGATACTTTAGCTTATGCTATGTGGGACTCCCACCCAGAAAAAAATCAGAAAAAAATCTGTTTTACTAAGTTAAACAGATCTCTTGGTCCCGGTTCAGCTCAAAAAGGCCCAAACCCCATGACTTAGCTAATGCAGACTTTGCTGAAGCTTACACAACGTATTTTCCAGAGGTTTTATATAGAAAATGATGAAATAAGTCTGAAATATTAACCACACATCAAATAAATGGAAGTTTAAATACTTATACAGTAGAGACAAGACTCCCAGCAAGATTTCCGGCAAAATGCATGAAATAAGAAATACTGCAGAAAATAACGCAGTTGCTGCAACTCTGTATTAATATGGGCTGAATAAATCATATAATGGCTGAATAATACATAAATAGGACCAAAGGATTCTCTAACCAAACTCTCGAAGGGAAATAGGCAGCTCCTCCTCAAGAAATAACACAAAATCAAGGGATGCAACACTATTATTGCTGCCTCTGCATGAAGGACACAGTTTTCTGAAGGAGACTGTGTTGTAGCTGAATATGAATGAATTTCCCCAAGAAAAATACTAAAATAAAGCTCAAATCCTTCTCTCTTTATCCCTTAAGCAAGCTGATCCAAAGAGAGGATGGAATTCCCACATGAGAATTCTTTGTACTAAGCAGTGCAACAACTCCGGCTAAATAGCTGAAGCATGAAAATGGTCTCTAGACCAAAATATATGAATACATGAATGAATCTCCCTTGATGATATGCCCTCCTTTTATCTTTGGTGAGCCTCCTCACCCCAAACCCCACATAATGTTGAGGTGACTTCTTCATGAAGCTTCCTCTTTCAAAACTGCGCTGCCCTAGCTTGCTTCCCTCCTCTTGTGGCTGCGTTGTTGACTTGGTCAACTAATCCATCTCCAATGCCTCTTTTCACATTAGAGATCTTCAATAGAGTTTACAATTGTGTCTTAGGCTGATCCATGTTCACATTGAGCTAGTTTTCTTGAGTATTTCTTCCTCCTCAAGAATGGCTGTTGACTTAATCAAACTTGACTATTGATCCATCTGAAATGTCCTTTTTCACACTTGGAAGTGTAAAACTAGCTCCTAAGGTGATCTATTCCCTTACTAAGGTGGAATTTATTCATATTTTATTTTTCATGGGCCTCCTTACCCATTTATTCTTTGCCTAGGTGAAAGTAGCAAAATCTAATATTCCAATTTTCTTATGTGAAAATTTTGGAATATTACAGTTCTCCACCACCTTCTTTTTGCGTAGTAACTTAATGCAATCTTGTAAAAATGGCTTCATTTCATCATCTACTCCCACCTCCTTCATTAATCTACCTGATGTCGACGTTCTTCCCTTTGCAAACCCCTTTCACGCTTCAACAAAAGTCTCTTTTGCACACTGCAAATCAAATCCATCCTTGTTCTAAGGTGCCTTACGAATCCAAAGGTCAGTATCTAGATTTTCTCCCTTATCCTCATTACTGGCTGCACCACTCTTAATGACCACATTCACGCTAGGATCTTCCTCACAGGTTTCTATTCTAACCATCTGAATATTCTGCGTCGGAGTCTGCGTATTTTTCTCCTGCATTTTAGCAATTAAAACAGGATAATATTCTATTACATGGTCAATCTATCTACAATACCTGCATTATTATTGCGCTAGATTTGGACAGTCGCGCGCATAGTGACCGACATCTCCACAATTGTAGCAAATGACCTGCCCCCTTCCCCGACCAGCTGATCCACCTCCTCTTCCTCTTCCTATGTTTTGAAATCCACTGCGCCCAGATGGGGATGTTGGTGAGGTAGGTTCAGCCTGGATTCTATATATTTCAGCTTTTTCCAACATCACGTCAAAAGTTTGACAATTTTTCTCATCATGTCCTAACAATGAACAAAATCTACAAAACAACTACTTCAACTCAAGTGTATATTTACTGACCCTTAGATAGAAATATGTTGCATGTAGACCCGTAACCTGACATATCGCACACCATACTAGAGGTATTCCACCTAGCCCTGTCGCATTCTTCAACGGGCTTGGTACTCCAACATTCAGATAATCATTAAAGACAGGGTATTGATCCTTATGATGCCCAATAACTTTACATTGTATGCACCAGACTTTTGCACACACCTCCTTGCCCTTATCTTTGTGTAGATTATGAATCTCCAAATTCATTACTTCTAACTAAATCTCGATCTGCTGAGTTCCAAGCGCAGTAGGTGTTTGCATAGCTTCTAATTTCATCTCAATATCCACAGCTTCAGCCTATGTGGAAATCTTCTGTTGACCCAATGGCTGGCGCAGATTTGGGAGAAACATAACAATAAAACACTCATTGTGTTGGGTATCATCGATAGTGAATCCACCATCTCTGATAGTGTGATTCAGTCTCTGGTCTGCCTCCCACATGGATTCATTTATCTCCTAGTGAATCTCTTTTAATTATGTAACACATTGTGCGTATGACTTAGGATTTTTGAATTGTTCTTTTAGGGCATCTTTCAACTCATCCTGAGTGGCATTAGGGTTTTCTTTTACATATTTGATATACCAGTCCAAGGCACGACCTTTGAAAGCAGTAGCTAATTGCACTTTCTTAACATCATCGTTATTAACCTGATGTGCTCTCCATACAACATCGGTAACAAACCAAAATTGCTTAGTATCTTCATTCCTAATACCTCTGAAAGTAGGTAGCTTCATACACATGACCATCTTTGCGCCTAGGGGAGGTGGAGGAAGAGGTGGCATGGAAGACTTGTGAGATGAGTGTGGAGGTGGGGTGGATGGGATCTGAATGATGGTCAAGGATCCCTTATTGTTTTGGTCTGGTGAGACTTCTTCTCAGGATACTTCCTCTTCTTCAGAGCGCGTAGATTCACTAGAGCTACTAGTTTTTAATTCCTTCTCACTATCAGATCTACCCTTGAGAGGACTATAAACAAACCCTTCTTCTCGGTCTACATGGTAAATTCTTCCACTGTGCGTAGTCGGGCCTCTTCGAGACATTCACACAACATGATCACACAAAGAGCCCTGTTCACATAATAGAATCTTCAGCAATAACTTCAAAGAGCGCAGGAAATTACCACTAGGACCTTTGAAAAATCTCCTTTCTGCTTCATAGTATGACAAAAAATGATCAATATAAAATTCAGTCACAAATCCTCCCAAAACACGATCGATCCATTGATCTATCGGGAGGGTAATCTTATTGCTTGTATTTTTGAATTATTGTATTAATTCAAGAGTCCACTAAGTGATTGCATCATCCTTCGCACAACTATTGAATTCAGTCAATCACGACAACCATTCATGCAACTCAGTTGCAAAGGAGAAAAAGAATATCTCATGAACTTCTGTATAGATATACTTCTAAACCCACTTTTCAACAGATAGATTAGAACTTTGATTCTCTTGGATTGCGAATTCAAGGATATTTCTATCCAGCCAATCTTGTAATTCATTCTGTGTAGTGTGCCACAACATTAAATCTCCCTCAAAATGATCCTGATCTCGGAAATAGAACCATTTTTTGGCTTGAGGGGTCCTGACCCAAGTTCAGAGTTTATCGCGTGAAATCCTACCTAAAACCTCCAACCCCATCAGCCTTTTGGAAAACAGACCGCTGTACGATCAAAGTCTCACCAAGTAACATGGGGGGGGGTGTTGGAATTAGGTTTCTGCACCCTGAGGAAGAAATTGATGTGGTGGCCCTAAACAGGTTTATAAAAAAACTTATCATAGATTGGAAACAAATGCGCGCATATATAAATCAATACTTATCAGACCATGTTGTCGCAAATACAAATAATTCATATAACAGATGTATCACAGTTCAACCTCTGCGTAGATATATAAATAATAGAATCATCTCTTCACAATGCACAATAACTTAAGCCGATCAATACATATAATTAACCATCAATAGATACTCATGCATAAGAAACAAATTTACTTGCACAGATACAATCAATCATAACAGAAGTAAGTGATCTCAAAGTAAATCAGTAAATAGATAGACACATAACACATTTTCTTTGCCAAAAAAATTCCTTGTATTAGATTCAAATAGTTCAGTATAGTTATACTTTCCCCTTAAAATTACCCTCCACGCACACAACTAGCAGAGTCTGCACACATTCAGGACTAGGTCTTAGCGCACTTAGCCAACAAGAGCCTTTCTACCCAACCCAGACTTACACAAGTGTATCACAAGAGCATAAACGTACTTAGATCCAAAACATTATGATCTCTTTCTAGACTCGGTCTATCTATATTTATATTTATCCAGCGTGCAGATACTATGGTCTCAAACCATGGTTTGAGGCCCACTGTTTACCCTTACAACCATTTACATAAAAGAGGGACTTTGACCCACCCCAAAGCCCCTTGACCTTTTCGCGCAGCGCACATATCCAAAAATACATAAAAAAAAAAATTACTCAAATTTTACCCTAGGGGACCCTGCTCCAACATGCCCCCATTTTTGTATGTATCATTATAGCATGCTATGTATATGCCAGATTTATTTAGAATAGTGGACTCTAAATACTTATGATGGATATTTTGATACATAATATGGTTATGCATCATTTTGACGATGTGGTTCACCATTTGTTTGTTTTATGGATGCCTTATTGTGTATGCATGTGATAAATTCCAATATAGAATGTTATTTGTAATGGTATCTACATAGTTATTTTGGGTTCTAGGAACATGATTGAATGGAATGTATTCAAATTCACGTACCAAAATCTTAACTCGTAGATATTTTATAAATAGGACATGATTATGCACATGATAAATTCCATTCAATTGCATGAAGAGCAACAAGGAACTGAGACAAACATGGAGGTGAAGGATGAAATGATCAAGGGAACTGACTAACAAACCTATCACTGCATCATATTCATCCTGATTGTTGGTGGCAGATCCGATGCTTATGCCATTGGAGTGGAATAACAAATGCAAATGGGAGAAACTAGCCCAAGCTGCCAAGGCTAGATTCCTGGAGAACCAAATTGCACCATCGACATAACTGATATATGGTGTGGATGATGGATCCATTTGAAAGGCACAAGAAGACAACCAATGAGATGTGAGAAGATGCAACCTACCTAAATGAAAAAATAAAAAAAAAACAATATGAATTTCAATGGGAAATATTATGGATAATATTTATTCAAGTAGAGTGCATTGCAATGGTTAGGGAGAATTTCTCCTTATAGGACCTCTAAAATATATGCCCCCTTTCCCAAAAACTTACGAATAATGTAAGGAAAATGCCATACTGGTTAGAACTTCCCATGACCTAGGATATCATGAGCTTGTTCGTAAACAAGAAAAAAATTGTGCTCATGAAAGGTACGAGGGTGGAATTTACGGTCATATTGGGATTTTGTGTGATTTTTAGTTGCTTCTATGGTTTACAAAGAGACTTGACAATCTTCATTAGTGTGCTTCAGCATGATGAGTCTTTGTTCTAAGGGTTTTGTGTTTGAGAGGACTTCAATGACAAGGTGAAGGGAGGGGATTTCACACTTGATTGGTAAGACTGCTTCCTCTCCATAAACAAGGTGGAAAGGAGTGATCCCAGTGGTGGTTTTAACATAATTTATATAGGCCCACAAAGCAGGGAAGAGCATTAAATACCAGTTGGTCTTATGTTTATTCTCCGTCAGTTTAAGCATGGTTTTTAGAAATTTGTTAACGACTTCTACTTTTCCATTCCCTTAGGGGTAGTAAGATGATGAAAATTGATGTTCAAAACCAAATAGTGAGGATAATTCATGCCAAATATCATCTTCAAAGTGTTGGCCATGGTTAGATACCAATTGTTTCAGAACCCCAAATTAAGCGATAACATGGTTAAAAAAGAAGAGGGTTGAAGTAGTTGCGGTGTTATTGAAGATAGGCATAGATTCAGCTCATTTGTTGAAATATTTGAAAACCACAATGATATATTTATGGACATTGGAAGATGTGGGTCAACACTTCATAAAATCAATGACCCATTTACAGAAAGGACCAGCTACGATAACAGGGTGAATAGGAGCAAGTGTAACTCGAGCCTTTGGGGCGTATATTTAGCAATTAGGATAGTGCTTGATTGCCTCAATGTAATTAATAAAGAGATAAATCGAAATGTATCAAGCACACATGGTTTTCTAGGCAGTGGCCATTCCAAAGAGGTGACCACCACAAGCGCCACTATGAAAAGCATTCAACACTCGCTCAACTTCAGCATGTGTAAGACAACGATGAAGGACAATGTCGACACCACAACAAAGATATCATCACCTAGGAGAAGGTAGCGAGGGGTTTGATTTTGAATGCTTCATTGATCATTGCGAGTGAGATGTGGGGGGGGGGGGGGTTTGGGTTCGCAAATAAGTGAGTATGTCGCCATACCATGGGTCGTCATAAGATATAGCGAACAAGTTTTCATCTGGAAGGTCATCATTTACCGACAGATATTTCATACCAGTAGGAAAGTCATATATGAATTAAGCAAGGGCTAATCCTTTCTTATTATTAGGTGTTACAAATTCCAAGTCAAATTCCTGTAGGATAATGATCTAGCTGGTGTACCTCCCATTGATGATCTGTTGACTCAATAAGAATGCCATAGGGTTGGAATCAATAACAACCTTGGTGGTACACGAAAGAATATAATGAAGAAGTTTCTAAACAGAGAAAACAACAACCAAAGCCAATTTTTCTTCATGGGAATATGACAAAGGGGGTCCACTAAGGTTTTTACTGACATAATAGATGACATGCTCGCTTTTGGTTTCGTCTTCTTATACTAGGACCATGACAATAACATAGGTAGAGGCCGAGATATACAAGATGAGGTCCTTCTCAAAGTTAGGTGGACTAATCAAAGGAGCATAAGTGACAGAACATTTGAGGGAATTGAAATATTGTTGAGCTTGATAATCCATAAAAATGGAATGTTAGATCACAAAATTCTAAGAAAATCATGAGAAATGGTGCCATAGTCAGGAATGAATCATTGCAAAAAGTTGGCTTTTCCTTGAAGGCTCTGCAACTGGAGAAGGTTCTGAGAAGGAGGAAGTTCAAGACTGGCTTTAAATTTAAGAGGGTTCAGTGAGATCCTAACTTTGGACACTATGAAGCCCAAAAGCCGATAGTCAGGAATGCAAAAGACACACTTAAGGGGGTTAATGCAAATGTTATACTTGTGACATCATAGGAAGATGGTACACAAATCGTCAATGTGTTGTGATCGATGCTTGGAATGAGTGGTGAGATCACCAAAATACTCAAGGATAATGTGAGTCAAATCATGAAAATAATAGGACATGGAAAGAAGACCCTATAAGAAAAAGTTCCCCACAAACTAGTAAATGCAATTTTATGTTGATCTCCAAAGTGGATACTAATCTGATTATACCTCGAGAATCCATGCATGAAAGAGAGGACCTCATGTACCGCACATTCATCCATGATTTGGTAAATGGAAGGTGTGGGGAATTTTTTTATAGGACAAGTTTTGTTGAGATCACAAAATTTTGTGCAAACACGTACGGTGCATTGTTTTTTCAAAATGGGAACACAGTTGGAAACCCATGAGGTATACTCTGTTGGGTAAATGAATATGACCTGCTTAAGCTTATCGATTTTAGATTTAATGGCATCACATTTGGAAGGATGGAAAGGCCTTTTCTTTTGAAAAAAAAGAATTGAATCAGGCCATGTGTCGATGTGATGTTCGACAATGGCAGGATCAAGTCTCAGAATACGACCAAGTGAAAACATCACAAAATTATTTGAATAACTTATTGTAAACCTCAATTTCCTCCGGGGTGCATTGTGCCACCAAGTGATATTTTCTTCAACTCTTGGTTTATTCAATATATTTATCTTAATGATGGGAAAATTGTTGGACATATTACATACTTCGAAAGCATCTAGTTCAGGAATAGGATTTTTAAACCAATCGAATTCACCATGGATGAACTCTTTAAACTCTACAACAAATTTATCATGGGTTTGATGCGGAAGGAAATATACATTATGGCATATATAATCCCAAGGGTAATCAGGGGTGTTCATGGATTCCATGATGTCTTAATCCGAATGAAAGATGGGGGGATGTGAGGAGGAAGGACCACTTGATGATGGGGAACTACCTGAAGCATCGTCCTGGGAGATGAGGTTCACATGCGAAATGTTAGAAAGAGGGGACATGTGACTAGTGGATGTGAAATCCACCAATGTTGAGACTGAAGTGTCTTCCAAAGATAGTTCTAAAGAAGTACAATACAAAACTCCTAAAGAATCTAAATATATAAATCCCATGCATGATGACAGGTAGAGAATGGGTGCTAAATTTTTCGTCATCTCGACATCAGGAGAGGGAATCACAATGGTGAGTTGGGAAACTTCTTGTCTCGGCAAAGGAATAGGGCCAGAACCCATATGTAGAGAAGAATCATAGTTACTATGAGCAACAACTAACTCACAAAGTGTTGGGTGTGTGTTATATTCTTTCCACGTGTCTGTTGAGAAATCTAGGGGCAACCAGATTGAGTGATTTATATTTCTTTGATAACTTATTGTGGTATATTTTTACTTAACTTGATTATATTATTCTTTCACTTGATCATTATTATTTTTTTCTTCATCAAATAACTAAAAAACCATAAATAACAACAAGACAAAGGACATAAGATATAGACAACCAACCAAGGCTAAAAGCTCTCCAAGTTAGAGGAAAACCCACAAGAATTATTCTCTTCTTATAGATCTTCAATTAACAAATTCCAATACTTATACCCTTGAACAAGAATCCTCAAATACCAAGTCAACGTTCCTTATTGGTTTGCACAAATTCCAGAAACAAACTTTGAATTTCCAACAACTTCGACCCCCATCAACAATTTCTGCAACTTTGACCTAGGAGATTCACAACCTTGATGCAGATTCATATCTTCACCCCTGCAGCTTCACAAATTTAACCTAGAAGCATCTTCACAACTTCTATGTAACTTCATAGCTTCGATGCAGTTTTACAGTTTTGATTTAGCTTCATAGCTTCGATGTAGTTTCACAGTTTTGATTTAGCTTCATAGCTTCGATGTAGTTTCACAGTTTTGATTTAGCTTCATAGCTTCAATGTAGCTTCAAAATTTTGTCTTGCCTAGTAATTGTAGAAACCTTAACAAAAGAGAGAGATGGAGACCCAAAACTTCGATCTTCTTCTTCTTCTTCTTCGTCCTTTTCCCACTTCTATCTTGAGGAGATCAAACTATCTTGAGTGTTTTTCCAAATGAATTCGAGTTCCTTCTTATATATAGGCTTTTGAAGGGTAAAAATTGATATCTTTAGGCCAACTTGTCCATTCATGTAGGTCGATTTGATCTTTGTGCCATGACAATGTCTCGGAGGATCTTTTGACTCTATTTTGACTCAAATAAATTTTCTTACAATATATAAAATTCCAAAATGGGTCTTCATTATATGACAATGACTAAATTGACTTTATGAAAAACCTAGAAGCAGTTAATGGGTGCTTGACCTGAAAATACATTTCACTTGAGCATGAAACCCATGCCTTGAGAATAAAAATAATAATTTTTTTTTCTCTTTTCATTAAATACATAAAATCATGATTACATATGGCATTATGAAGACCGTGCGTTACAAATTAATTTGTCACTATCCCTGTACTCCCCGTTCCTTGATCCTGGAGGACATATACAATGACCCTTGTGTACCTTCCAAGCATGGAATACATACCCCTAAACCACACTTTTTCTACCAATTCATATCCCTTTACAACTTTTCCGGAAGATCCCTATATACACCTAGTTTTCAAGGTTGGCGCTTTGTCTCAGTGTCTGACCCGCACTGATCGGCACTCTGTCTTAATTTCAGACCCGCGCCGATCCTATTTTGGAAATTTTTTTAAATAGAAAGGAAGCTTCTGCGACTAGAAGCTTTGCGAGGCAGCGAGCTGGAAGTTTGTTTCGAGGATATGGCCGAGGAATTCCCCTTTGGGATTCTTATTCCCAAGAAATAGGAACTACTCCAAAGGATAAGCTCTTTTCCCATTATTTGAGGGCCCATAACCTCCTCCTCCATTGTTATATAAGGAGACCTCTTTTACCTCTGCTGCCTTGGTTAGCTAGAGAGGAGAAGCAATTATAGCTTCGAGAGAATAGTGTAGAGTGTGATTGTTTTTGTGTGCTAAGAACATAGTGAGATCCTAGACCTTTGTGTATGAGGGTGTTGCAAACGTGCTTGGATACAGAACTGCTGAAGGAGAGCCTCAACATCAAGGCTTGGTTGTAAACTCCCCTTGTCTTTATCATAATAAAATGAAACTGATGTTTATCTTCCACTCTTGTTTACATTCATAATGATATTTCTAGTACTCCTTGATCCGTTAGATAGATTGTAATTGTGTTATTTTTATCATGATTTTACGCTTGTCATGGTGTCTTGACTATTTGTACAGGTAATCAGACGTTGGTAGCAGTGTGTATCGAGCTTGAGAAGAGCAACGTATCAAGAAGCTTTGACGAAAGACGACAACATAGCATTAGAACTAGGTAGGTCATCCTCCTTGCTCTGAATTTCATTTACAATCTAGGAAGGAAGATGTTAGTATGTTCTTGTAGTTTCTAGACCCACCCTAGGGCTAGAGGGATCGCCTCTATTCGCAGAGGGGATTTACCTGGACAACAAATTGGCGACTCCACTAGGGAGTTTCCTTTCAGTTTGTCACTCTTTGAGGTCTTAGTCATTCGACGCATTTAGTCAAAAAACCTTTTCCTATTTGTTCCTATGTTTTTCATCAATTACAATCTTTTAGTTTTTTCTTGAAGTGGTGAGTCTAGTCTTGGTTAGGAGAAATTATTTGTTTTTTCCTTTTCAGGAATTGGCGCTTTTATTTGTCTGATAATTGCGTCGATTGGCGCTAGTTTTCAGTTATAAAGTCGCGCCAATGGGTTGTTGGCACTAGTTTCATCCCCAAAATTTGCGCCAATTCCAGGGTGTGTGAAAAATTAAGGTTTTTTCCCTAAGTCCTTCAACAGTGTGTCTTGCCCTTCCGGTCCTTTTCTCTGTATGATTTACATGTTTTACCCTTCACTCAAGTTGGTTTGATTGGCTCGTTGGCTTCGTTTTTGGTTGTTTTTTTTGTCCTTTCTATTGGGACGTGCATCCTACATCCTAGGTTTTTCTAGGACTGTGCATCAATTGCCTGGTTGCATGCTTCACGGGACATTGCCCTGCTAATTCAGTCACTCTCCTTTCTTGGTGAGCTATCTCTAGTTGACTGCCTTTTTCTTTTTGGTTGATTGAGTGATCAAGTCTCAAGTGTCTGG
Organism: Pinus albicaulis; assembly: GCA_034641835.2. Classification (NCBI taxonomy): domain Eukaryota; kingdom Viridiplantae; phylum Streptophyta; class Pinopsida; order Pinales; family Pinaceae; genus Pinus; species Pinus albicaulis. The sequence continues at coordinate 668,597,707 of CM076579.1, read as the reverse complement.
CCGAGTTCATTTGGTCTTCTTGTTCGCTTGTGAGCATAGATTACATTGCTCATTGTTCAGCTGAAAAGTCTTCTTTCTATTATTTCTTGATGTAAAAGGGAATGAATGCCTTATTTTGAACCCACGCTTTGGAATTCCTCTTTATGCTTGAACTCATATGTCTTGTAGCCTTTTGAGGAATTTCGTTACAACATTTTCAAAACAGTGTTATATTCTTAATGTTTGTCGCATCCTTTTTGCATTAAGGAAATTTGCGTCCATTTAGTTTTCGTCTCAAAGTTTTCTTTTCGTTAAAATGCATTAAATCAAGTTGCTTTGAAAATTCATGTTTGAAATCTATCATTGAACTTAGATTACATTGTTTAATGATTGAAAACTAAAATTCACTTTGAGTGCATTCTCTTTAATTAAAATCTTGCATTAAGTAGAATCTCATTTCATCAAAAAATGCATTGAGTGCATTCTTGTTCATCCAAAAGAAAAAGAAAATTGTGCATATATTACAATTGCATATTTTTCAAAAAGAGAATTTTACATAGATTACATTGCATAATTCGCATCTTCGAATGTTTTAGATTAATTTTGGATAGTGAAAGTCATCTAGTTAGGAAAAATTTTCGTTTGCAATATTACTGTTTGTTGCATCATTGTTTGAGACTCTTCCCTTAACTAGATAGCATGCATCGAATCGAAAGATTTATTTCCTCATATAGCTGCATATAGAAGTTTTCAAATGACAGTGGTAGGGCCTTGAAATTGAAACCTAATTCAAGATAAATCATTAAAATTTATTCAATCAATCTAAGGAAACATTGAAACTTAATGCTCACATTTAGAGGTCTAGGCTAGTGACGTGTTCCGACGTTGTTAAACCTAGTAGTTTTCATTCGCCATCTGGCATTAGACAACACTAGCACAGACTTGTGCTCCTTGTACCGTCGTGTATATAAAGGGATACCCTCATAGCTTGCAATCCTTTCTCCATACGAAGCCGAATCTGCCGCCCTGTAACTGTGATACACCGAACACAACATTTGGGGAGACTGCCTGCATGTACGTCAAGTCCTTGGTCATTTATCTTTCATTTGATCACCAAGGTGTATATTGCAGTTCATGGAAACTTGGTACACCCTCTTGCTTAGATTACCTAACTAGTCATTTTGGTCTTTTTGTGACTCTCTAAAATTGAAAATATCATCGAGCACTTGTCCTTTCACTCTCGTTTAAAATGAAAGTGACTAGAGTCACCTTTTCCCCTTTTCTTGACTCTTAAAATATGAAAAGGTAGAGTTTTGTTTTTGTGCCTTAAAATTGACTGCCCATGAAATATTCCTGGTTAAAGTTATATTCCTTAGTGATTCTTTAGGGTTGTTTCCAATGGCTACGTTTCCAGAGTTCATCAACCAAGGAATCCCCTCAGATGGGAATCCTGGTCCTTTTCCTTCATTCGGGAATGTTGGTGCCCCGCATATGGAAACGTTGTCCCTACCAGGATTAACCATTGGTCTACCGGTTTGGTTGTTTTCAACCCCTGTGGTTTCGAACATCCGAACCATTTCTCAACCAATTTCTCCTCTACCCAAACCATGTCAACCCCATATTGATCCTAAGGTTGAACCCTCACCTTCTTCACCCATTTCTTCACCTTTTTCTTCCTCTTCGCTTGGTGAAAGTCTGGATTATAGTAACTGGGTGGCTAAGAAGAAGAAGAAGGGAAATAAGTAAGGGGGGGAATCAAAAACTATTGCTACCTATGCAACTAATATCGAGAAACCTCCCACTCCGTCTCGGAGAGTCAAATTCCCTTGCAAGCTATGTCAGGGTGACCACCTTCTTCGTGCTTTCCCTGGTATTCCCAAGGTGCTAGAAGTGTGGTCTGTTGGCCTGATTCGTCCTTTGTCATCGACCTCTGGACATCATGTTGATGATGAGCCTTCAACTAAAGATAATGAGACTCGTAAAAAACAGGGTAAGATCAAATTTCCTGTAGGTTGTGTGAAGGGAACCATCCCATTTAGCTCTGTCCTTATATGGATGAAGATTCTAAGGTATTGGATACCCTTTTGGCTTCTGAGTCTTGTCTTCCCATTTGTTACCAGAATATTTCTTCGAGTCCTCCGATAGTTGATCAACCCATTGATCGGGATTCATCTCTTGTCAATTCCACTCTCTCTGAAAGTCAGTCTCCTGACTCCATTCCTAACCAATCATTGGTTGAGAAAATGGTTGAACTAATTCCACGTATATTTCATCAGGTCTTTTCCATCAAGAGTGGGCCTCACCCTAGTCAGGTTCTTTTTGTTTCCTCTAATTCACCGGGATCAGAGGGTGATCCTCCGACTCCTGTCGCCACAGTTCCAAAAATGGATCCTCCTGCTCTCATTCCCAGAGCCCATGAGGATGGTCTTTCTACTCCCGTAATGCAGGGGGATAACCATCTTATTCATATGGCACCCCCTCCATGTATTTTGGTCGCTTCCTTTGATTGGAGTCAATTTACCGGATACCATCTTCCTTCTTATGTGCCCTTTGAGATCACTGTACAAGCATGCAATATGGTTGTACTAGGCACAATCATAGATGAAGGTGCCTCGGTTAGTATTATGTCTTCAACTACATGGAAAGCTTTGGGTTCTCCAAAACTTGTGCTTGTTACTCATAATTTTTTGGCTTTTAACAGAGGAACAAGTCAACCATTAGGGATCCTTCCGAAGTTGCCTATTCCTTTGGGAGGGAAAACCGTATATATAGACATGATGGTGGTCCAAGGCCTCTTCGATTTTAATATACTCTTGGGGTGCGACTATGCTTATGTAATGGGCACACTTGTCTCTTCCCTCTTTCATGTGATCTATTTTCTACATGAAGGTTGGATCGTGACCATTGATCAAATTTCATTCTTTAGTCTTGATGTGAAATCTGGTCTACCGTCGTCCCTTCCTAGTCCTTACCTGCCGGTGATATATTCCCCGCCACAGGTTAATTATGTGGCCACATGTCCCTTGCCCGCATCCGGTAACAGTATCATAAGTGATGTTGTGAATTATGTATTGGGGGCATTGGATCCTAATTCTAGAGTGTTTTTCTCCCGTCATATGAGAAACTCTTGGAAGCCATGACTTCTTATTCGTCATGATCAGGTCGACAAAGCAAAGTTCATTTTCTTGTGTCATGCTCCATAAAAAATTAAACAAGGTAGTTGGAGCGTAGTTTGTTTTCCTGTGTCAAGCTCCTTAAAAAATGAAACAAGCTCCTCAGAGCATAGTTCATTTTCTTGTGTCAAGCTCCTTAAAAAATGAAACAAGCTTTTTGGAGCACAAAGTTCGTTTTCTTGTGTCAAGCTCCTTAAAAAATGAAACAAGCTCTTATGAGGATAGTTCATTTACTATGTCAACCTCGTTAAAAAATGAATTAGGTCTTCTAAGGATAGTTATTTTACTGTGTCAACTTCATTCAAAAAATGAAATAGGTTCCCTTTTCAATTCGAGTCTTTGATTAGATCTCATAAAATCCAAGTCGAGTCTTTCTCTTGATCTTGTAATTGAACCTTCCTTCCATCAACTTGTTAGTAACTAGTAGTCTACTCAATTGAATGCTATGAAGCTAGGGGGCATGCACCTCGAATTGAGTCATCATGTTGGGGGCATGCAAATTCATCTCAAGCATAGTTTGTTTTCGTTTCAAGCTTGTGTAAAAATGAAACTGGTTTCAAGCATAGTTTTCTAAAAAGTTTCAAGCTTGTGTAAAAATGAAATCAAATTCAAGCAGAGTTTCCTGATTTCAAGCTTGTGTAAAAATTAAACCATTCTTATTTTACCTCTCGTGATTTCCATTTTATCAGCCTGTTTTGTGAGATGAACCTTAGTTTTCTCATTCCATCGTCACCATCTGCTTGGCCGATCATACGCCTTCACTTGATTGTTTTACCCATTCCTGAGGAAAAACTAAAATGAGTGGTATTATTAGCCAACCTCTTAATCTTTACTTGTTCTAAGCAGTTCCACCATCACCAGAACCAGTTGCTACCCTTAATACCACTCGTTCCTCCAGAAGGAGTCACCTTTCAACTCTTTTCTGACTCTCAAAAATTGAAAAGATTGCCGAGACTCTTGTCATTTTGAACTCATTAAAAGTTGTGAAACGTCGTTTACCCAGTATATGTTTGCCCCTTTTTCGGGCTGGGATAAACTATTTACAAAAAAGGAATACCTTAGCCAATCATGACTAAGAGGTTCTCTCAGATATTTTTTTCTACCTTTTTGGATCTGTGAGACTACCTACGAAAAGGACCCTGTTGGAGTTTTATTTTCACCTCTTTTTAAACTCTCTATATATGAAAAGATGTTGAGCTTCACCTTTTTCGGGCTCGTTAAAATTTTTACGACATTGGGTCTGTAATCATGACATAACCAAGTTACTCCTTCCTAGGGCTTGTAAAATGTACTAGGATGGATTTGTCCGAAGGAAAAACTTATATGAAAAGCATATGCTATCCTCTTCAAGCTTTTGTAAAAATAAAGAGGTACTCGCCAGAAATGGTGGGGGAAAATGGAAGTTATTTGTGAGTAGTGTCGGTAGTATGTCACTCTTGAACATGACACTTATCTGTTTTGTGTCGAGTTGGGATATCTTCACTCTGTCACTTTGCCTCCATGGGTTTGGGAAATCCATTTTCCACTCATTTGATTATCAATCTTCTCAACATGACCTCTGATCCTATTTGAGTCAAATGCTGCCAAATTCCAGAGTCGTGTTGTCGATATGTCCAAGAGAAAATCCTTCTGCAGATTTTACATTCCTTGATCCTCTGTTTCAGTCTTGATTAACACTCATATCAAATTATTTTTTTTGTGTCGATGATGTGGGATTCATTATGACCCTCTTTCAATGGATCGCTTCCTGTCGACTTAAGATCATTACTTGGGAAGTTGGTTTAGAGACTCCTTTTTGGTACCTTAGAGCTTGCATGTCCTAATGGAAATTTCTTCGCATTCGACGATAGGTTCACATCATTGGCCTTCGATCAGGTGATTTCACAAGTGTTCTAATTCAGCTCACTGTTCACATTTCATGGATTGTACTAGTAGTACCTTAAGGACCATTTTCATCATTGGTGGTTTCTCTCACACCTATTAACAGTTTACATCATTGACTGGTAATTAGGTGATTTTCCTGCATGTTCAACTTCAGCTCATTTATTTACATGCTTGAAATTGTACTTGATGAGATCATGATGGAGCGAAAGACCCTACATTTTATTATCTAGAGTCCAGGTTGCGAGGTGATATGATTTTTCCATGATTGGATACATTTTTATTTCAGGTGGATGGCTGTGACCATACCATGAGTCTATGTGTGATCCTTCTCAAATGGGTGGCCCCAACCATACCATGATCTCTTTTACGAATGGCTTCATCCATACCTTGATTCATGTATTTTCATCAGAGATTTCAGTAATGTATATGTATCTATGCTTGATTTGCAGGTCTCCTAACGGTAGCATCTGGTTCCTTGCACATACTTGTAAAGCATTTCACCCCACTTGTGTTTGGAATTCATACTTTAGGGGGCATATGTTACAGAGTAATTTTTCACTATCCCTGTACTCCCATTCCTTGATCCTGGAGGACCTATACAGTGACCCTTATGTACTTTCCAAGCATGGAATCCATACTCCTGAACCACACTTTGTCTACCAATTCATCTTCCTTTACAACTTTTCCAGAAGATCCCTATGTAAACCTGGTTTTCAAGGTTGGCGCTTTGTCTCAGTGTCTGACTTGTGCCAATAGAAGAGATTTGCACTGAGACCCACGCTGATCGGTGCTTTGTCTTAATGTCGGATCCACGCCGATCCTCTTTTGCAAAGTTTTTTAAATAGAAAGGAAGCTTCCACGACTAGAAGCTTCGCGAGGTGGCGAGCTAGAAGTTTGTTTTGAGGATATGGTCGAGGAATTCCCCTTTGGGATTCTTGTTCACAAGAAATAGGAACTAATGCAAAGGATAAGCTCTTTTCCCATAACCTCCTCCTCCATTGTTATATAAGGATACCTCTTTCACCTCCGCTGCCCTGGTTAGCTAGAGAGGAGAAACAATTATAGCTTCGAGAGAATAGTGTAGAGTGTGATTTTTTTTGTGTGTTAAGAACATAGTGAGATCTTAGACCTTTGTGTATGAGGGTGTTTCAAACATGCTTGGATACATACCTATCGAAGGAAAGCCTCAACATCAAGGCTTGGTTGTAAACTCCCCTTGTCTTTATCATAATAAAATGAAACTAATGTTTATCTTCCACCCTTGTTTACATTAATAATGAGATTTCTAGCACTCCTTGATCAGTTAGATAGATTGTAATTGTTTTATGTTTATCGTGATTTTACGCTTGTCGTGGTGTCTTGACTGTCTCTATAGGTAATCAGACATTGGTAGCAGTGTGTATCAAGCTTGAGAAGAGTGACGTATCAAGAAGCTTCAACGAAAGTTGACAAAATAGCATTAAAACTAGGTAGGTCATCCTCCTTGCTCTGAATTTCATTTGCAATCTAGGAAGGTAGATGTTAGTATGTTATCGTAGTTGCTAGACCCACCCTAGGGCTAGAGGGATCACCTCTGTCCACAGAGGGGATTTACCTGGAAAACACTATGTTGGGTAAATTTACTGAGTAAACTAACACATATATTTTACTTATCAATCCAGGTTTGTAAACTTGGAAGCATGTCCAAAATATATGGATTTCAGATGTAGTCAATTTTAGAAGACAAAATGTAGAAGTTGAAAGAAATGCATATTACAAATACATTCTAAATTATAATATTTATGGAAATTCATTTAAAAATATAAAATCTAACTAAGCAGTTTCTTATTCAATATGTAATAAGTGAGGGAAGAGGCTCCTAACTTAGGAGATCCTGATTGTCCTTCCCCACAGTATTACCTTCATGAAGAGAAACCAAATAACTAATTAACAATAGTTTATGATGTATGAAAAGTAGGAGAAGGGGCTCCTAACTTAGGAGGTCCAGGTTGTCCTTCTTTAAAACTCTATTCCATCATTGTTGCCATTGCATTAAGACTAGAAATTCATGAAATAACTCAAGCAAGGAAAAGAGGATGAATTTTAGTTGTTGTTCTTGATCAGATAGAAGGAGAATTTAACTTAAACTCTTGTTTGTCCCTTCATATGAAAAATAGAATTAAACCAAGAATCTTCCAGCAAACATAATGAATCTTCACACATGTAAATGACTAAATAAATCTGCATCAAAATTATAAGTTCATGAAAATTATGCTAATTTATCCAAAAAGTGTACTTAACTTGTAGTGGGGGCCCTCCACCCTTGCCTTGCACACTTGAAGAACTTATCGGCTACAAAAACTCAATCAATCATTCACATCATAAATAACAAATAGAAAACGGAATAGGTTCTTCAAATTATCTCCAAGTCCTCAAGAGTCTCAATACAAAATTATACCAATTCTACATGTTTGAATAGTTCATAAGCTTGGTTTAAATAAGCAAATAATAAAAAAAATTTGATCTATAATGTCTCTAATAGCCCTATCCATCCTAATCCCATCCATCTAGGAAGAAATCATCCATTAAATTTCAAAAAATCAGGAAAATCCCAAAAAATACTAATTTTGCCCTTTTTCCAAGGGATTTCTGAAAAACAGGTCATGTTTAACCAACGTTGACCGGGCCTGTTTTAGCTTTGTTTTACCCAACCAGTAGATGTTTTTCTATTCGTGGTTCCAAAAATTTCCAAATATATTCTCAGCTCGTGCCCAGGTGTCTTGCACATATGATTTCCATGCAGCTATTACGAGAATTTCCAATTCTGTCAAAAAATACTCTTAAAACACAATTTTTACAAAAATCTCTAAAAATTTAAAGACTTAATTTATTTACCTGAATATGCATAATAAGGTCAAAATGAGGCATATATGGATGATATAAGGTTGCATATGATGGATATTAGGTGGATTTTTGATAAGAAAAATTGACCAAAATTGAGGGCCAACATCTCCCCCCTGCTGATCTTCAAGCATGTCTGCATGCTTGCTTTCTCCTCTTTGATCTTCTTAGTGATGATGTGTCCATTTTCCCTGATCTTGTAGTCTCTTGTTGTGCAGCCTGAAGAAGACAATCAATATCTTCATACTTTCCTTCCTTGTAGATGGTAGTCTTTACCTTATGTCTCTCATATTTGTATTGCCATGTTTTCTTCTCATTGAGCCATCTATAAGCTTGTTTAGAGATAACGATGTTCTTTGTTTCAATCTTACCAAGTTTCTTGGTCAATTTCTCATTTTCCTTGATTAGATTTTTATTGTTTTCTTTGTACATCTTATTCTATTTCTTCAAATTCCTTTCGAATATTTTTTTGACCTCCAAATCTCTTGTCAACTCTTCTATCTTCTTAAGATGTTCTTCTTTATGCAGCTCTCTTTCTTCTCCTACAGTCTCCTTAGAAAATGAATGTGATGAGGTGGCTCCTACCCAAGCATTTTCAAAGTAGGAGTCCCTCTCCAAAATTTCTTCTTGGACATATTTTTCCATCCTTTGTGTTGAGGAGGTAAATCCCCTCTGCGGACAGAGGCGATCCCTACTAGCCCAGCAGGGGTCTAGCAACAAACAAACAATGCTATGACGCAAGCTCCTAATTATGAATGAAAGACTTGGGATAGAAGCCTACCTGGATTCCAACGCTATGATTTGAAGAAGAAGTGTCCCCGTCCTTCAGCCCTGGCAGATCACAATCCTTCCACGATCTCCGCGGATGAACACCTGCACATAGAAGAAACGAACATATACAAGCATAGGAACCAGCATACGTAACTAAACATCGGTCAGAAAATATATTACTCGCATTAACATGATGGAAAACGGAGTGGAACCATAATCATAGTCATCTATTAAATGATAAACGAATAGAAGTTACAACCAAGTTCTGATGTCGCAGCTTCCTTCGAACGGGTCTCCGGTCGTCCACGTCTCGCAAAGCTCGCCAAGGAAAGGGAAAACCTCTCCAGAGTCTCGTAACAATGGTCTCCTCGCTTGAATGGGCCTTAAGGGAAAGAAAGGATTCTTTACAACACAAAGGCACTTGGGAATAGGGAGATGCAAAGCTTCAGCACTTCAAGACTAGCTTGCCATGGATCTGAGCAAGCTTTTATAGATGGGGAAGGAGGGAGTTGGGATCCCTATTATTATGGGATTGGCCCTATCAACAAGAAAGGTTCCATAGAAGGTGGCAAAACCACTTCCCTTCCATAGAACTCCCGCAGCCAAACCTCCCAACTCAAGATAGGCAATGGTTGTGAGTTTGTTTGAACTCAACTTCCGCCATCCATATTTAAAAAACAGTCCCTAAAATGGGTGGCGCGATTGCTGCTCTATGACAGAGCGCCAAGTGGCGCGACCTCTTTACAGAATTTCCCTGATTGGCGCGAGCACTGAACTGTATACCCGCGCCAATGCAAAAAGAGATGTTTTTCATGAGTTTTGCAAGGAGATGTCTCAAGGAAAAATAAAGCTCATACTCAGAGGGATGCATTGATGATGTTTTCAAGGCATGATAGTGTTCACAGGTCACATAATGGGTCCTCCATTGTGCGGGATGGGGAATGGTAGGGACGGTGACAAATTACTGTGTAACAGATGCCCCCTAAAGCATGAGGCCCGAGAGAGAGAGGGGTGAAATGCTTCACGAGAACATGTCCAACTGAAGGCCCGCCGTCGGAAAACCTGCGCAGAAAGATACAACTGATATCTCAAGTACATGATGTATATATATGGTATGGACGCAGCCATCCGAACAGAGGATGCTATAATCCGGATCCAGGGTATGGGCGCAGCCATCCAACTAAGATCAAACAAATAGACTCAGGTATGGTCGCAGCCATCCAATCATTGAGTCATGTACATAATGATAATAATCCACACTCGCAGCCTGTATTACAACAGACACAATGCAGGGTCTTGCGCTCCATCTCGACCCAACAAATTACAAGTTCAAGCATGTGAATATGTGAGCTGAAGTCGAACATGCAAGAACATCGTCTGATTACCAGCCAATGATGAAAGCTGTTAACAGACGCCAGAGAAACCACCAATAATGACAATGGTCCTCAAGGTACTACAGGTACAATCTACGGCGTGCGAATAAATGAGTTGACGTCGAACACCCAGAATCATCGATCGGAAGTCAATGATAAAATTCACGCCATCGCGACGAACTCGCCTTTCGTGCATGTGCTCCAAGGTACCACTGAGCTTCCAGACCAACTTCCCCGGATACGAGAGTTAAGCTGTTTAAGGTGAATGACTCGATCGAAGAAATATAATGATTCCCACATCATCGACACGAGACAGAGGAACATAATGTTTTGTTGTGAATTAGGACCATATGAGAAACAGAGGAAGGTTGATATTTGCAGAGGCCAACTTCTCTTGAACACATAAACGACACGACAATGGACTTGGCAGTATTTGACATCAACGGATCAAAGGTCATGGCGACGAGGCAGTGAACAGATGAGAGGTCAAAAGAGATTACCCAAACCCATGGAAGAAAAGTGAAGCAACGAGATGAGATGTCCCCAACCCGACACGAATGCAGACAAGTGCCATGTTCAAGAGCGACATACTGCCGACGACAACGACGATGGTTCCATTTTTTCCCCCACCATTTCTGGCGAGTACCCCAATTATTTTTGATAACAAGCTTGAAGGGGATAGCATATGCTTGTGATATAAGTCCGCCCTTCGGGCGAATCCATCCTAGTGCATTTAACGAGTCCTAGGAAGGAGAAACTCTGAGAACGTCATTTCGACGAAATCCAATGTCATCAGGGTTTAACGAGTCTGACAAAGGAAGAACTCGGCGTCTTTTCATGTTTAGAGAGTTTGAAAAGACAGCGGAAAAGAAAACTCCACAGGTCCCTTTTCGTAAATATTTCCCCAGATCCGAAAAGGTAGAAAACAATATCCGGGAAAACCTTTTAGTCGCGATAGGCTAGGGTATTCCTTTTTCGTAATCGATCCAGCCCAGCCCGAAAAAGGGTTAAACTTATACTGGGTGAATGTCGATTCGTGTCCATTTTAACGAGATCGAAACGACAAGGGCCTCGGCGATCTTTTCATATTTATTTCTTAGAGTCGAAAGAACTGATTAGACTCTCCCCGGAGGAAACAAGTTCCATAAAGGCGACCGGTTCCGAGAATAGGAACCGCCGTAACAAGTTAGAGACTGGCTAACAAGACCACTCATCGCAGCGGTTCCTCAGGAACGGGTAAAACAACCAAGTGAAGGCATATGATCGGCCAAGCGGATAGTGACGATGGAGTGAGAAAACCAAGGTTCATCTGGCAAAAACAGGCTGATAAAATGGCAATCACAAGGGGTAAAATGGGAATGGTTTCATTTTTACACAAGCTTGAAATCAGAAAACTCTGCTTGAAGTTGGTTTCATTTTTACGCAAGCTTGAAACAAAGATAAACTATGCTTGAAACCGGTTTCATTTTTACACAAGCTTGAAACGGAAACAAACTATGCTTGAAAAAGTAAGCATGCCCCCAGCATGGTGACTCAATTCGAGGTACATGCCCCCCAAGCTTCAATTCATATGAAAGGCAGATGGAGTGAAGGTTCAAGTTACGAGATCTAAGAAAGACTCGACTGGGATTTTACGAGATCTAAACAATGACTCGAATTGAACAGGAATGTGTTTCATTATTTTAACGAGGTTGACACATTAAAAGAACTGTCCTCAAACAGCTTGTTTCATTGTTTTTAGGAGCTTGACACAAGTGGAGGAATTATGCTCCAACGACCTTGTTTCATTTTTTAAGGAGCTTGACACAAGACAATGAACTGTGCTCCGACAACCTGGTTTCATTTTTTAAAGAGCTTGACACAGGGAGGGAACTATGCTCTAACCGGCTTACATCAAAATGAACAAGAAAGCGGCGCTTCCAAGAGTTCCACTCCTGATGGAAGGGAAACATCCTGGAAGTCAGGACCCAATGCCCCCAGCACATTATGCACAACGGCATCACCGAGCATGCACGGGTAAGTGGTCAGACAGTGTCAGACCGCTGTGAGCAGATACAACGGTGGACAAAACCCAGGTGTGTCAGTGACCTCATTGCCACATTAGGACCAAAGAACCAGCCGATCAATGGTCACGATCCGCTCCCTTCAAGGGGAAGCACACCACGCGAAAGAGGAGGAGACTTAGCGGCCCCGGCGGCAGAGAAGGGGGACCCCGCCCCCGTACAAGCTGAACTGTGTGTCTGAACGACCACTACGTCCATATGATTGTTTACCCTCCCAAAGTAACAAAAAATCCTTGAAGGATCCCAATCTGCTGACTCCTGCTCATTAGAATGCCACCGCATCTCCCACAACGGCGCAAGCAGCGGCGAACCGAAAGCTTGCCAGGTAGTTGAAGACAGAATACTAACAGAGGCACCTTCGTCTATAATGGTGCTGGGTACAACCAGACCAAGAGCCTGTACCGTGATCTCGAAAGGCACATAAGACGGAAGGCGAAATCCTGCAAATCGATTCCAGTCAAAGGAAGCGACCAAACTACTCGGAGGGGCTACCATCGACAAGCGAAGGTCTTCCCCTGATGTTACGGCAGAAGAAGCATCCTCCATGACCTCCATCTCGAAGGCGGGAGGAATATCCTCTGGAGCCTCCATCATGGGAGGTGGAGGAGGGGCTTCTCGAAGCCCAGGGACAGGAGAATCTTTCTCCAAGTCTGAAGAATCTGAAGAGATCAGAAGGACATGGGGGGTGTGAGGTCCACTCTCGACAGAAAAGACCTGGTGCACCGTGGACGGGGCCAGTTCAACCGATCCCACGATCAATGGTTGGTCAGGGATGGATTCGTGAATTTGAATTTCTGGGGGAGTGGGATCGACCAAGGATGACTCTTGATCAATCACAGGATCAGCTGGTAGAGGACTCAAAGAAAGCCGATTATAACCAGGTGGAAGGCGTGGTGTAGAACCGACTGGGTTGTCCAAGACTCGCTTGGCTTCAATCCATATAAGGACAAAGGTAGTCAGCATGGTGCCCTTTCACACAATCCTATGTGGGTTGGGTGACCACTTTGGCTTCTTAGAGTTCTTTATCAACAAGAATAAGACGGCCTCAACTTGACTCCCTAGCCAAAGGCAACGGTGGGCAGCCATAATTACCAGCACCTTGGGAATGCTGTGCAAGGGCCGAAGAAGATGGTCTCTGCCCCGTGCAACATGCACGGAACTGACTTTCCGAGGAGGGTTGGAAGGCCTATCAAGATGAGATTTCTGCGGGAGCGTAGCTGTACATTTAGCCTCTCGCTACGATTCTTCTTCTTCTTCTTCTCTTAGCCACCTGGCTACTTGAATCCAGACTTTCACCAGGCGAAGTAGAAGATGAGGACGCAGAAACAGGCGAAGAGGGGGAGAGGTCCACCTTGGAATCAACATGATGTTGTTCCGTCGGAGGAACTGACTGAACAGTAGTGGAGACATTCGTGACAACAGGTTGAGAAACAAACAAACAGCAACCCATCAGTTAACCCAGAAGGGACAACGTCGCTGAAGGGCGAGAGCAGCCCCCCCCCCCAAAAGGAGGAAATGACCAGGATTCCTTTCCGAGGGGATTCCTTGGTTGGTGAATTTCAAAAGTTTCACTGTCATCAAACGACACGCGAAGGAAAACGAGTTAAGGCACACGATCAAACAGTCACAAGCAATGTCTAAACGGGTGTGTAATCGTGGGAGATTGATTTTACCACATTGGAAAATAAACAAATTCTACCGTTTCATATTTTAAGAGTCGAGAAACGATAAAAAGATGACTCTATCTCTTTCAGAGTTGATACAAGCGTGAAAGGACAAGCGCTTGACGGTCCTTTCAAGTTTAGGGAGTCAGAAAAGACCAAATTACCATCTCAGAAAAAACTAGGGACAAAGGGTGTCAAATATCCGTGAACCTGCATATACACCTTGGTTTCAAAATGAAACAAAATCGACCCATGACTTTCCGTACGTGCAGAGTCTCCTCGAATGTCGTGTTCGGTGACACGGCATAGGCGCACTCGCTTCCGGTGGACAAAGGATTGAACCTTATAGTCTCCTTTATATACGCGACGGTACCTGGGGAGCGCAAGTCCGAGATCGGAAATTTGCTTCAAAGCCAATGCTTAACTTATCACTGCTAGGTTTAACGACGCCGGAACACGTCTCTAGCCTAGACCTTCTAAATATGTTTCGTTAAGTTCCAATGCTGCCTTAGGTTAATTGAATAAATTTTACAGTTGATCTTCAATTAAGTTTCAATTTCCAGGCCCTATCGTATGTAGTGTCTCCTAAATGCAAAGCTATATGAGAAAAGAAAACTTTTCAATTTGATGAATGCTATCTAGTTAAAGGAAGAGCTTCAAACAATGATGCAACAAACAGCAAAACTAAAAACAAAACTTTTCCAAACTAGATGACTTTCACTATCCAGAAGTATTCTAAAACATTCAACGAAACAAATTATGCAATGTAATCTATGCAAAATTCTTTTTCCGAAAACTATGCAATCGTAATCTATGCACAATTTCCTTTTTCTTTTCAAATAATAAGAATGCACTCAATGCATTTTTCGATGAAATGAGAATCCACTTAATGCATGCTTTTAACAAAAGAGAATGCACTCAAAGCGATTTTTAGTTTTCAATCATTAAACAATGTGATCTTAGTTCAATGATAAATCTCAAAACTACCTTTCAATGCAATGTGATCTAATGCATTTCAACGAAAAGAAAACTATGAGACGAAAACTAAAACAACGCAAATCTTCTTAATGAAGGATGAAATCAAAAGGGATGCAAACAAACACTAAGAATGCAATCGTTGTTTCAAAATACTTTGTAACAAAATCCCTCAAAAGTTGACAAGACATATGCGGTCAAACACAAAAAGGACTTCCAAAGCAAGAGATCAAAACAAGGCATTCATTCCCTTTTACATCAAACGATCATAGAAAGAAGACATTCCAAACAATGAGCAATGTAATCTATGCTCATACGGAGGAAAGGCCGGAAGGGAAAGACACGCTGGCGAAGGATTAAGGGAAAAAAACCTCAATTTTCATACACCCTGAAATTGGCCCGACTTGTACATTGACAACTAGCGCCAAGTGGCGCGACTTTTACATTGAAAACTAGCGCCAATGGCCAATTGGCGCGGGTTGCTAACTGACAACAAGCGCCAATTCCTGAAAATGAAAAAACAAAGAATTTCTCCCAACCAAAACCAGACTTCCCACTTCAAGCTGAATCTAAAACAAACCCAGAAGAAAAGTACTGACCAAAAGAAACTTCCGAACAAGGATAACCCTACCACCTACAGGAAATGGCGCGACTGTCTGGCTGTAATCCGCGCCAGACAGGGGATGGCGCGAGTAATGAACTGGCAACCTGCGCCAATTGGCGCGACTGTCAGGCTATAAACCGCGCCAATCAAACCAACCATGAAAAGATGAAAATTCGGAAAAACAGAGGTCAGATCTGATCCTCTGGGGCCGAACCAAAAGCCAAAACACAAAAAGAACCCAACCCAGAAGGCTCATCAAGCAAGGAAAAACAATCAAAGCGAAACAACATAAACGAGACAATGAAAACCAGACGATCCCCAGCGGAGTCGCCAATTTGTTGAGGAGGTAAATCCCCTCTGCGGACAGAGGCGATCCCTACTAGCCCAGCAGGGGTCTAGCAACAAACAAACAATGCTATGACGCAAGCTCCTAATTACGAATGAAAGACTTGGGACAGAAGCCTACTCCAGATTCCAATTCATGATTCAAGAAGAAGTGTCCCCGTCTTTCAAGCTCCGGCCATGTGATTGGGCCCATCCTTCCGCCCATCTCCTGCGATGAACACTTCGCACATAGAAGAAAACGGAAGCGTATACAAGCATAGGAACCGTATACGTAACTAAACACTTGGCTTTAAAAGATATTACTCGTTACTAACATGATGGCAAACCAGGAACCATAATCATAGTCATCATTAAAATGACAACCATTGTAGTTACAATCTGCCCCATTGTCACTCTTCCTTTCAACGGTCTCCAAGTCATTCAGCTGCTCTTCAGGGTGCCTTGCCAAGGAAAGGGAAACTTCTACAACAGAAGGTCATGTCTCTCATTAATGGGCCAAGGGGAAAGAAGGGATTCTTTACGGCACAAAGGCACTTGGGAATAGGGAGATGCAAAGCTTCAGCACTTCAAGACTAGCTTGCCATGGATTTGAGCAGGCTTTTATAGATGGGGAAGGAGGGAGTTGGGATCCCTATTATTATGGGATTGGCCCCATCAACAAGGAAGGTTCCATGGGAGGTGGCAAAACCACTTCCCCTCCATAGAACTCCCGCAGCCAAACCTCCCAACTCAAGATAGGAAATGGTTTGTGAGTTTGTTGGAACTCAACTTCCGCCATCCAAAAAAACAAATTCAAAATGGGTGTTACTTTCCATCTATAGAGCAGAGCGCCAAGTGGCGCGACCTCTTGCTGTGATTTCCGCATCAAGTGCGAGACCGAACCTGCCTACCCGCCAATGCAAAAAAGAGCGTTTTTTCATGAGTTTTGCAAGGAGATGTCTCAAGGGAAAATGAAGCTCATACTCAGAGGGATGCATTGATGATGTTTTCAAGGCATGATAGTGTTCACAGGTCACATAATGGGTCCTCCATTGTGCGGGACGGGGAATGGTAGGGACGGTGACAAATTACTGTGTAACACTTTGTAATATCTCATTAATTTGCTTTGATGTTGTTGGAGGTTCAACAATTTCTATCTCTGGGTCTTTTTATTTCTTACTTGGATCTTCTTGTATTTTCCTCTTAAGCTTCCTAGGAACATATAGGAAGGATCTTTCTTTCTCAACCATGACACTATCCTGATTTTTCTTTGATATAGTCCTAGGATACATAGGAGAGTTCATAATGGTCCTTGTCACATCCATTTGTTCAAAATTTTCCTCTGTGGTTTGCTCCTCAATATGATTCTGAACCAAAAATTCTTTCCAAAGAAATCCCTTGTTTCTCACCTAATGTTCTACAAGTATTTTAATGAGCCCTTGATGATAAATGTGTGCTTCCTTTGCTTCAGTTTTGTTTTTAACACCCTCTATCATTTTGATCAAGCTCCTTGAAAAGAAATAGGGTAGATTGATCTTGGATTCTCCCCTCTTGTGTTGAAGAAATCTAATGTGATAGAGATAGACCACACTAAACTGGTTGTCACAGGTAAAATATCTTTGGATAGTCAAAACTAATTTAGACCATGGTTCACTTAACCAGTCCCTTGGAATTCCTTTTTCCCAGTCAAAGGATCCTTCTCACTATTTTTCTAGGAAGAATGTCCATCCTTTCTCTTTGAAGTGTAAACTTGTGTGATATTCATCTCTAGTCAAAGGAAGATCTAGTGCTTGGGAGATAAATTTTGGGTTTAGTGGTATGGAGAGGTCACCCACTAATTTTTTTCCATGTTCATAATGATTTATGATTCCTTGTGTAATCTTGTCATTATGCCCATTAAACTTATGAATAAACCCTATGAATCCTGCTTGGTACAATCTCTGTATGGTTTCTTTCCCCTAGTTCTCTAACTTGAATTCCTTTGGCTCAATTTTGGTTGCCATGTGCTCTATATACCAATTAATGTATCCTTGGAAAGTTAACATCAAAAAAAAAAAAATTATATATATATATATATATATATATATATATATATATATATATATATATATACCCTGCCCCTTTTATTCATGCAATTTTCATTCATGGATAATTATGGTAAATAGGCTTACCTGATATTTGAAGCTCTTTGAAAAAAATGAGATTATTCCCTTGCTTGAAACTTCTTCAATCTCCTATGTTCTGCTGCGAAAAGGAGTCCTCTGCTCTTAAAAACTAATCGAATTTTTTTTCAATGTGTAAAAGACAATAAAAACATCTTAACAACGTTTTATTGCTCCATAAACGTGTGCCTCAATCTCTGTTTTTCCAAGTTTTTCATTAAAATCCCTTCTCTGTTTAAAAAAATTTCTCACTGTGTATATGAAAATAGGACTATGTGTTTTCATATGTAACAAATTTCACAATTATGCATGAAGGAATTCAAGCTAGAATACTTGATCTGGAAGAAAACTTGTAAATGTCTCTGAGTAATAACTTGTTTTCCTGTGTTAAAAAATGTCATTTTAACTAAAAATCCTCTCAACATATTTGAATATTCATACATGACACAGGTGGAAAGGTATGTTTAATGGTGGCAGGTTTTTCAAATCCACAACTAAAGTCTTACTCCTTTATATAATGACACATTTTAACCAACATCTCGAGCTTAACTACCCTTGTAATTCATTTAACTGCTGGTAGAAATCCATGATTGATTCTTACCTCTTCTCTTGCAAAATTTTTGGATTTTGTTGGGAAGCACAGTCAACTTGGCGCAGAGGGAATCTCGGCCTTCAATCTCCTCATTAATACCGATGTGTATCTCCTTATTTCTCCACAAAATTCTTATTCTCCTCACTTTTTTCTCATGCAATTTATTCTCTGTTCAGGGCTTCTCTGATTTACGCAAACTTCTCTTCAACTTTTTTGTTTCTCTACAAGTTTTCTCCTTATGTTGTGTGAGTGCACAGTGTTTCTCTCATATTCTAAGATTGGTTTTTGTTCTGATGGTGGAAGAGAGAATTACACAGAGCTTGGTTTGTGCTATGATGGTAAAAGAAATCATTACGCACTTGTGATGTATGCTCAACTGCTTGTTGTCTGATTTCATCTAGTTCATTTAATTGCACGACTCTCTGTTGTTGTGCTTCTGACATGTCAAATCCCAATTCTGCTGCAAGTTTATATGTATGAATTTTAAATTCAATTGGTAACAGAGCTTCCTTACCATATACCAACTGATATGGGTTTAATCTAGTTGTATTCTTCCATGTAATTCTGTATGCCCATAGTGCATCTCTTAACTTTTCTGACCAATCCTTTATGTTCATTTGCATTGTTTTTGTCATGATATTTTCCAGGATCTTATTAGTGGATTCTACTTGTCCATTTTCTCGGGGATGGTACAGAGTATACTTTCTGTATTTGATTTTATACTTTTATGTAAAATCCTGGACAAGTTTGGAGGTGAACTGTGCTCCCTGGTCTGTAACAATCTATCTCAGAACTCCAAATATTACAAATATTTCTTCAAAGAGGAATGACACCACTGTTTCTTCTGTTGCCCTTTCCACTGCTTTTGCTTCTACCCACATTGTAACATAATTTGTACACACTAGAATGTACTTCTTTCCATTTGAAGGTGGGTTAATTGGTCCCACAAAGTCAAGAGCCCATTGTTCAAATGACTCTATAAGTAATTGTGGTTTCAATGGAATTTCATCTGATATTACAATTCTTTGAGTTCTTTGGCAGATGTCACAACTTTTAACATAGGCTTTGGGTCCTTAAAGATTGTTGGTCAATATTAGCCAAGTTTGAGCACCTTGTACTGCTTGTCTGCAAAATGGCCACCACATGTCTCATCATGACATGCTTTAAAAATATCAAGAATTTCATCTTCTCTAACACATTTTTTTATTAATAGATCAGAACTAGTGTAAAAGAGGTCACCATTGACCCAACTATATCTAGCACTTTCTCTGATTATTTTTATTTTCTGCTTATTAGTGAAATGGGATGGTAATATTCCATATGATAAATAATTGGCTACATCTGCAAACCATGGGGTTCTTGTTGTTATAAAAAATAAATGTTCATTTGGAAAATTGTCTGAAATAGGAATTGGATCACCAGGTGAATGAAGTCTTGAGAGAAAATATGCTACTTGATTATCTTTACCTGGTCGATCTAGAACAATGAGATTAAATTCTTTCATTAATAACAACCATCTAGTAATTCTTCCATTGGCAATTTCTTTGTTCATTAAGTATTTAATGGTTGAATGATATATATGAATAAATACTTGATAGCCTATTATATAATGCCTAAATTTATTAACTGCATGCACACCAACTAGCATTTATTTTTCAGTTACTGTATAGTTCAATTCTGTTGGAGTTCAATTTTTTCTTATGAAGTATATGGCATAGTTAAACTGATTTTCTTTTTGTCCAAGTGATGCTCCTATAATTGTATCAGATGCATTGGTAGATATGTGAAATGGCAATGACCAGTTTGGTCCTCGAAGAATGGGTGCTGCTGACAATTTTTATTTCAATATTTCAAATGCATTTTGACAATTTGTTGTCCATTTAAACTCAATGTCTTTTGTAAGTAACTTGAATAGAGGTAGAGCTATTTTACTAATTTTTTCAATGAATCTTTTGTAATAGCCTGCATTTCCAAAGAAAATTACTTCTTTTTGTGTTGTTGGTGGCATTAAGTTTACAATGACTTGTATCTTTGTTGGGTCCACCTTGATTCCTGAAGAATAAATGTGGTGTCCCAACCCTATCCCTTCAGTTAACATCATAAAGAATTTTTCATTGTTGAGGGATAGGTTTGTCTCTATGCATCTCTTTAAAACTTTTTCAATATTATTCAAACAATCATCAAATGTACCTTCATATACAGTTAAATAATCCATGTACACCTCTACACATTCATGAATTAGATCAACAAATATGGCTAGGACTTCTCTTTGAAAAATAGTAGGTGCATTACATAACCTAAAGGGAAAAACATTATATGCATATGTTCCCCATGGACAAGTAAATGTAGTTTTATCCTAGTCCTCCAATGCTATCTTAATCTGATTGTATCCACCAAATACATCAAGAAAATAAAAGAATTTATTTCCAGCTAATGAATCTAGTACTTGGTCAATGAATGGTAATGGGAAATCATCTTTCAATGTGGTTTTATTCAGTTCCCTATAGTCTACACATGTTCTCCATTTTCCATATTTCTTTGGTACCACAACTAAGGGAGAAACCCATTGACTATCTGAAATAGGATAGATGAATCCTACTTGTAACAATTTTTGCAGTTCTTCTTTCACTATTTATTTCCTCATAGGATTCATTCCTATTTGTGGTTGACTAACTGGTTTGATATGATCATCAGTATAGATATGGTGATTACATGTCTTTGGATGAATTCCTTGCATGTACATATTATCCCAGGAAAAAGATTTTGAATATTTCTGTAATAATGCAATTACCTGATGTTCTTGTGATGATTGTGGATTATTACCAATATTTAAACTCTTTCCAGGGTTGATTTCAATGGTTTTTCTTTGTGAAATGGTAATTGATCTAACAAGAAAATTACTTTCAAATGAATTTTGCAATGATTGAATAGTACAATTTTCCTAAAATCATTGATTTAAAATATGAATTGTAGCTTCATATTGTGTTATTATTAGCTACTCTGAAATATCAGGTTCTAAGATGAAAAGGTCTATTAGATCCTCATTTTCTTCCTCTTCTCTAAAATTAAAGACTGGATTAATACTTAGAACAGATAGAGTTTCTTGTTTTTTTTTGTTCATCAAGCCATGATAATAAAAAAGTAGATTGTGTTGGAGGATAGAGTGTAACATGTTTCCTTTCATCCCCATGTGCTATGATCATACTTCCTGATCTGCATCCAATAAAGGTATTTGCTGTGGCTAACCATGGTCTGCCTAGAATTAAAGGATGGTCTCCTAGATTTGTTTTTGGTTGCAATATTAGAAAGTATATAGGATATTCCCATGAATCCAAAGAAACAATGATGTCTTCTAATATTCCCTCTGGTACAACTTTAGATCTATATGATAGCTCTAAAATTGTAGTAGTAGGTCGAATATTGGGCAATTTCAAATATTTCATAGTTTCAGTTGTCATGACATTTATAGCTACTCCCAAATCTATTAAAGTGTTTGGAACTGAAAAATCATTGATTGAATGGTAACCATAGGTATCCCAGGATCAATATATTTTTCAATTGTTTTTTTGCAGACATGAGACTAGCTAATTTGCTGATGACTTGGATTGTGGGTGGATCTCTTTTCTTTCTTCCATTTTTCTTAATACATAATTCCTTTATTGTTTTTGCATAGATTGGAATATCTTTGATACCTTGCAAAAAATTAATTTTGACATAATAATTCTTTAATTCATCCAAAATATCGAATTCAGGAAAAGAGATTGGAATTTTCTACTCTACCAACCTCTCAAGACAAGGTGGTGTTTGAGTCATAATAGCCTTTCCTTTCTAAATTTGATTTCCTGGATTAGATTTTTCATATTTTTCTCCTTGTTCAGTTCGCTCTTCTATGATTGGTGGAGAATATTTTTGTAATACTTTCCCAGACCTTTAGTGGACATCTTGTATAGGAAGAATAATAAGTAGGAAAATATGTTGCTTCTTCCAAATTTTATGTCGGGCTTTCGACCTTGTTACTCAGATTTGCTACTGGTTGAGCTGGTAATTGATTTGGTCTAGGTGGGGGTGGGTTAGAAAGAATATGAAGTTGTTGTGCTTGAGTTATTAAGGGTGCATGATTTTTTGTGGAAATGGCATTGGTTGAGGATGTTGCTAGAATTTTTCATATTGAAATGGTAGTTAGTATGGCTGTTAATATCGTTGTTGGTATTGTTGTGGATACATTTGTGGATTTGGTTGGGTTCCATAACTATATACTTGCCAACCTTGTCCAAGTTGGTTTTGGTATTGTTGTGGAGGCAAAGCCTGCCTGACATCGGAGTATACCATGAATTTTGAGGAGGATATTGATAATTTTGGGGGATTTGTTAAGAAAATTTCCGAGGAATCCTTGGTTTCCAAGGTCTCATTGGTGCCACATAGTAAAGAGAATCAATCCCTTGTACTTATTCCATTGAATTCGCTTGCAATTATTTAAGCTTCAGAAAATTTTCAGTTGAATGATTTTATGTACAATGTCCACACACCAAAATACTATCCAAAGGACATTCTCTTAGTGGATGTTTCTGTCTAAACTTAGGACAAAAGATTGATAAGATATGATCTTGTTCATGTTCCTTTTTCTTGGCTTTCAAAACATCAACTTGTGTTCCTAAAGTGCTCAAAATATTAGTTATAAAATTTTCTAACAAACTTCCTATTTCTGCTCTTGTTACTCCTCCTGTTGCAGATTTATAAGCTCTCGAATTAACATCTCTTTTTCCACTCTTTGTTCTTCCCCTAGAATATTTTTGGCATAGTTCAGCAATCTCATCATATGGAAAATTTGAGATTTCTCTTTTTCCCATTACATTGAGAACATCAAGGTATTCATCTCTTATACATTTAAGTAAAATTGTGCAAATGGTATCAGGATTCAAAGAGTGTTGTTTGAATTTTTGCAGATTGTAAAGGAATCGTTATAAGTATTATTCCAAACTCTCATCTTCTTGTTGAGACATTATGGAAATATCTTCCTTTGAATATCTAGGCTTGCAATAGGCTTGATACTTCTTAAGAAAAATTCTCTTCATGTCATCCCAAGGGGCAATAGTATGCTCTCCTAATCCCATAAACAATTTTAGTGCAACTGCTTTAAGAGTAGCAGGAAAGAGACAAAGTTTATATGTGTCATATGTGTATCCATAAGTATGACATAAGATATCAAACTCAAACATAAATGAATCAAGATCTTCAGTAGACATTCCATAAAAATTGGGAAAAAAAGAAGGTGGAATATTCTTCATTTTTACCTCCTCTCCGAGAATTGCTCTTGTGTCTAAAATTGGGAAGCCTAAAATAACTTCCTGCTCATTGTATGGTTCTATATCATTACGTCCCTTATTATCATATTCTCTTTTTGTCTCTTATTCTCTTTTCCTCTTTGCTTCTATTCTCATTTCTTCCTCTCTTTTTCTCTGACATTCTTTTTGTTGCCTCTCATACTGAATTCTTTGTTCCAGAGTCATTATTGGTATATTAGATCCTTCTCCTTCTTCTGTAATTTTCTTTTCAGTTGTTTGTAATGTTTCAATAAGAGGCTAAATTAGTGTTTCCTCAACTACCTTTATTTGTTCAAGAACTCGTTGCTCTAATTTTTTAACAATTAGTATCCTTGTCTCCTTTTTTTTTCTATGAAAGGTGTTTCTTTTGGTGTTTTTTTCTTTTCACTTCATAGGCTAACAAGGTTTGTCTTTCAATTTGTCCTAATCTTTGTTTTTCTTCCAATTCCTCTAAAGTTGTTCTCCCAGCAACTGGTGTAATTAGTCCTATTGGTCCTGCTCCTATGGGTGGTTGAATTGTTGGGCGGTTTTGTTTAGTAAATATACCTTTTTTATCTCTTTCTCTAGGCATAAAGAAACATAACTGAAAGAAAAACTAAATTTTGTTGTTTTTGTTGTGTGTGTGTGTTTTTTTTTTGACAGTCTTGAAGTATGCTTCCCCAACAACGGCGCCAAAAAATGTTGGGTCAATTTACTGAGTAAACTAACACATATATTTTACTTATCAATTCAGATTTGTAAACTTGGAAGCATATCAAAAATATATGGACTTCAGATGTAGTCAATTTTAGAGAAGAAAATGTAGAAGTTGAATGAAATGCATATTACAAATGTATTCTAAATTCTAAGATTTATGGAAATGCAAATTACAACTATAAAATATAACTAAGTAGTTTCTGATTCGATATGTAATAAGTGAGGGAAGAGGCTCCTAATTTAGGAGATCCTGATTGTCCTTCCCCACAATATTACCTTCAAGAAGAGAAACCAAATAATTGATTAACAATAGTTTATGATGTATAAAAATTAGGAGAATATGCTCCTAAATTGGGAGGTCCAGCTTGTCCTTCTTTACAATTCTATTCCATCATTGTTACCATTGCATTAAGACTAAAAATTCAGGATATAACTCAAGCAAGGAAAAGAGGATGAATTTTAGTTGTTGTTATTGATTAGATAGAAGGAGAATTTAACTTAAACTCTCGTTTGTCTCTTCATATGAAAAATAGATTTAAACCAAGAATAATCCAACAAACATAATAAATCTTCACACATGTAAATAACTGAATAAAACTGAAGCAAAACTAGTTCATAAAAATTATGCTAATTTAACCAAAAAGTGTACTTAGCTTGGTGTGGGGGCCTCCACCCTTGCCTTGCACACTTAAAGAAATTCTTAGCTACAAAAACTCATTCAACATAAAAAAAAAATAGAAAATGGAACAAGTTCGCCAAATTATCTCCAAGTCTTCAAGAGTCTCAATACAAAATTATACCAATTCTACGTGCTTGAATGGTTCATAAGCTTGGTTTAAATAAAAAAATAATAAACAAACTTTAGCTATAATGTCTCTAACAGTCCTATCCATCCTAATCCCATCCATATAGGTCGAACTCATCCATTCAGTTTCAAAAAATCAGGAAAATCCCCAAAAATACTAATTCTGCCCTTTTTCCTAGGGATTTCTGAAAAACAGGTCATGTTTGACCAGCGTTGACCGGGCCTGTTTTAGCTTAGTTTGACCGAGCCAATAGATGTTTTTCCATCTATGGTTCCCAATATTTCCAAATATATGCTCAGATCGCGCCCAGGTTTCCTACACATATGACTTCCATGAAGCTATTACAGGAATTTCTAGTTATATCCAAAAATACTCTTAAAACCCAATTTTTACAAAAATATCTAAAAATCGAAAAACTTAATTTATTTACTTGAATATACATAATAAGGTCAAAATGAGGCATATATGGATGATATAAAGTGGAATATGATGGAAAGTAGGTGGATTTTTTATAATAAAAATTGACGAAAATTGAGGGTCAACAGACCAAACCTAGTTACATATTTCAACACTCCCTATTAACTATGGAGGTATTCATAATCCATACAAGGTACTTGGGCATTCTCAATCTAAATAATTCTCATAACAAGAGTAATATTGATAACCCATATTTTTAGTATCATATCAACGAACATTGTCACATAGCAAGGCCTTAACTAACAATTGTATCTCTCCATGATATCAGAACACAATGTTGGCGATGTTAGTGTCCTATGTTAAAGTAATCAAAATCAAGTTTTGTATTTTTAATATTCTGGTAAATTTTTAAAGCATTGCTATGATCTAATAGAGATCAAATCTTATTGTCAATTTAGAATAGGACAGATTAAATTTTTGAATGGTAAATAAAAATCAAGTTGTCAATGTCTTAAAAGGTCTAGGTTTAGTGAGTCTAGGGTTAATGTGTCATCCAATCATGGATAGAGGTAAATAATGGGTTTGTTTTATCATCATTGGGATAGCTGAGTGGTGTTTTTTCAGTCAGTTTCAAGGTCAAATCAAATATTTCATCATATCCTTATCACCACAAGTTGTTGTTGTGCTTATACTTTGCGCTACGTTTAGCTATTTTAAATTTGAAAGTAATCATTGTAATTAAAGGAAGGCTTGGATTTCGTGGAAGATGGAAAATATATGTTTTAGCTCTCAAAAAATCATCGATTATATTTCTCCCCCTCCTCATATGCTCTGAACATCAAATGAGAGTTGTTGCATTTTGGCTGCAGGGGATCCATTTAGTTCCTACAAATCGAAGGTTTTATCACCACCATGGTCACCCTTAGGTTTCAATTTTCCCTTTTCTGAAATGATTTATGTTTTATGAAGACTAATTCATCTTTAAAACCAAGGAGAGCACTCAGATGAGCTTTCAACCTTCATAACCTACATCTCTTTGTGCTTTCCTCAATGCACTTGTGCTCTGGTAATTTGTTGCGTTTCCAAACAGTCAGTAGTTTGACCTTTCAATTCGACTCCAGACTTCTTCAAATTGATCCATATGGTTATGAAAAGTGTCCTGAATTTTTTTGGATATTCGAACCTCATCCTTATGTAAGCATTCAATGCACTTTTTTATGTATTTTGTTAAAGATTCCTCTAGTCAAAAAATTTCCTAGTTTGTAGAAGGTGGTTTATATTTGATGCTACAAGAATAAAAATAAATATTTTTATGGAATTCAATTCCTAAAGGGAGGAACTAATATTTTTTGATGTATATAGGATGTAATTTTGATGAAGAAAAGGGTTGGTCAGTGCGTGATAGAGAAGAGACATTATGTATTGTACAATTTTATTTGAAAATTTCAGTGAATGATGAAGGCCGAAGTCTTCTTGTTCATGGATTCCTATTTTAATAATTTATGGTGATTTTTATCTCCTTCTTATGTTTATTTACCTTCTTTTATATCCATGCTTAAATTTTATGTCTTTAGTCTTTAGTTAAACAAATTCATTTCAAAATTTACTTTCAGATGCTCTATTATAAATAACTAAACATTTCAGTGTTTTTTCTTCCACGATAATATCTAAAATTCATCCTCAGCTAGATGTTTTAGATATTGTCAGTTTCATTATTCTTCTACTCATCTCTCTACAAACAAATTTTACAAAGACACCACAAAAATTGCCTATCTTTCCCCTGTTTATGGATCTTTCATTTTCTCATATGTTCACTGAAAATCACTTGATTAATTTGACTCCATTCCCAATGGAGTTTCCCCCTCCCCTACCATCAAACTGTTGAAATTATCCTACCTTAATCTATAGACCTAGCCTAAAATCTAGAATATTTCATAAGAGAGATCCCTCTCTAGTTTTGGAAGGGCTAGCTTCCATCGCTAAAATTAGTTTGTGATTACCTTTGGGTTACTTTCCTCAGCTTGGAGAAATTACAAAGTGCTAACAGATGAGACCAATGATTGATAAACACCATCATCATTGTCTCTCAAGGCACATACCCCGTTTGGGTGTTCATAGGGTATTTCCTCCCAAGACTATTCTTATCTTGGATTCCTAGTCCTCAAAGAATATTGGTCCTCTATGACTACTCTTATCTTGGATTCCCTACCTCATCCTCAAAGAGTATCAGATTCCAGATGCTTACCCAATCCTCCATTCTTTCTTCACAATATGGAGATAAGAATGATGTGTCTATCTCTCCTCATGGCCTTAACTAGTACTTATGGTTGTTAGTTATGGTCTATGGCACATGAAGTATAGAACCATATCTGTCACTCCCTCTTAACCAAGGAGGACCAATTCATTCTTATAAAAGGAACGTACCCAAGCTCACTCTTATCCAAGGACTTTTCCAAGCTCCTTCTTAACCAAGGACTTGCTTCCAACAACTTTCTACTCTTGGTGGAGATCATGGGACTATCAGCTGTTAGTAGGGCTCCTTCTTTCGATGTCATGAATTTCATCTTCAACATTATCGAAACTTCATATTTTGGGTCTTCTTCATAGGGCATTGACCATCCATCACTTTAATTCATGTTGGTCATTTCATCCTTTCTTCATCAGAAAGTGATCTTTTAATCCACATCTGGATTTTCATAGAACTAGCTCTTCCAAGTCATGTTTACTTTAGGATATTTCAACCAACCACATGAGTGCTAGTTGTAGGTGACATATACAACCCTTTTTCAGTAGCGTTATATCGACCCATCTAGATATAAAAAAATAAAATCAAATAAAAATTACCTTTTGTGATGGCCCTTCATCATAGCATATGCTTGTTTCAACATCAACATCCGGCATACATATTGACACATCTCCAAGACATTCAATGTCAAGGGTATCCTTTTTTTCCAAAATTCATCAAAGTATTCATACCTTTCCATGGAGATGTCATGGTCAATTATTCTAGTCATCAGATGTTGATTTACTTTTCTACATGACCATAGTTGCATCTTTCATGATCTCTTCTTTATTCCTTCACATATTTCTCCCCGGGAACTTCCATCCATAGTTTCTTAATATTTTTCAACCACCTCATATTCCATATGAGGACATATTATGTTGATCTCAACTTTTCAATATGTGACTCATGCCTTCATGCATATTTTCAATGGAAGAGATCCATTTCCTTTGATCATACTCATGAGGTAGAGTATTCACCCAAGCTATCTCCAACTATATGATAACATCACTTAATATATTAAACATATGCATACATGTCTCTTTTCTCCTTTTGGTCATCTAGACTTCCTTTGACAACTTCCTTTCCTTGATTGAGAGTACTTCAACCATCTTGACATGTTGCACTCTTTGTTAACATACCATCATTCTTCCACACAATGAATCCCCTACAAGGTGGAATTCTCAGTGAGACACTTGCTTTTTCCAAGTGAGGTTAACCTTCTAATGAAGATTCCAACGAATAATCTTGATTAAGGCTCATCCTAAAAATGCTCCTTTCTAGTGATGATGATGTATGATGAAATCTATGCTAGATGAATGTATTATACCCATAAGTACTAATTATGATTTCAATGAGGTTTCCAAGAGCTACTTCCTTCTATATGATGACCACTACATCCATGAAGACTTCTACTTCAACGTTTTTTGAGATTTTAATGATATCTCGAGCTCTTTCTTCAATGGTATGATTCTAGTATGATGCCATCTTCTACTAAGATGCATCTCGTCATAATGCTTATTATTTTAACTACCATGGTGGAGGTATTTTCACATCCTACTTCTCCTTGATATGTATTGGAGAAATCCTAATAGTGAATATCTATCCCTTTGGATTTATTCTCACTAGGTTCTTCCACTTATTCAGTGATATGAGCCTCATTTTTTTCTTTCCTCTTGTTGTTCTTCTTGAACTTTGGACAATATTTGTTGTAGTTCCCATATTCTTGATAACCATAACATTGGATATTTCCATATTCTTCTTCTTTTTCTTAGGACCAAACTTCCCAAAATTTCCTTTTCTCTTAGCCATGGAAGCAAATGCTTGAATTTGTTCATTTGATCCCACGTCATTTTTTTCCTTCAACCTAGTTTCTTCAACCTTACATAATGACCAAAGTTCATTGAATGGGGTGGCTTCCTTCTTTCCATAAATGCTTGATACAAATTTTTCCCATTCCTTAGGTAGTGCATTGAGCACCACAATGGCCATTTCCTTATCAGACAGTATTTCCCCCAACTCTTGCAGTTGGTATCATATTTTTGACACCCTCATAAAGTATGAGGCTATTCCTTCTTCCTTTAAAGGTTCAACAATTAAACCCTTAACATGATCAATGAATTAATTTTCTATTAGGATTAAATATTTCCTCTTCTTCCATGCAATATAGCTTATTGAACCAATGAATTTGTTTCTTTCCTTGCAAAATGAATTCGTTTTGATAGATTCAGATATAGATATAAAGTAATTACTTGTCAAGTGAAGATAATCCTTAATGATGAAATATTCATATTTATGCCTTTCTTGATGATATTGAGGATATAATATGTCTTCCTTGATGAATATCTATTCCTTCAAAAGTGGTCCTTCAGAGAGAAGGGGATCACCTTGGTTCCTTGATGATGATGACAATGCCTTCTCCTTGTTTTTCTTTGATGTAGTGGCTTCAAGATGCTCCAATTTGTAGTCCTTATTTATTTGAGTAGAGGTAGGGTCTTTGAAGTATCATTATTCTCAAGGTGATGATTGTGCGAGGTTCCCAAGAATGATTCAAGTGTAGACTCTTTCTTTGAAAAACTATGGTTTTGAGGTCTTCTTTAGTAACTTCCTTCGAGATGATGTTGTAATCCTTGTCCTTGTAGTGCCTTTTATATGCGTGGTCCTTCTTGATGATTGATGCTCTTGATGATATTCTAGTTCTTCAGCCCCTGAGTGTCGTTCTTTGAGTTTCCTTTCCTTGTCTTGTCACCTTAGCTCTGATGCCATGTTGAGAAATTTAGGGGAAACTAGATTAGGTTATTTATCTTTCTTTGATAATTTCTTATGGCATATTTTTATTAAAATAGATTAGATTCTTATTTCACTTTATTATTATTAATTTTTTCTTCATAAAAAAACTACCAAACTAAAATAAAAGTAATATAAAGGACACAAGATATAGGCGATCATCCATGGCCATAACCTCTCCAACTGAGAGGAAAACCCACAATAATTATTCTCTTCTTATAGAACTTCAATTGAAAAATTCCAATACTTAGACCCTTGACCAAGACTCTTCCAAGACCAAGTCAACCTTCCTTCCTAATCTGCACAAATTATAGTAACAAAATTCGTACTTCCAACAACTTCAACCACCAAAAAAAATTTCTACAAATTCGACCTAGCAGATTCACAACTTCGACCTTGATGGAGATTCACAGCTTCAACCTTGCAGCTTCACAACTTTGACCTAGAAGCAACTTCACAACTTCGATGCAACTTTATAGTTTTGATGAAGTTTCATAGCTTTGATGTAGCTTCATAGCTTAAATGTAGCCTCATAGTTTTGTCTTGCCCAGTAACTATAGAAACCCTAACAAAGAGAGACAGAGAGACCCAAAACTTATATCTTGTTCTTATTCATCTTATTTGTCGTTTTCCCACTTCTATCTTGAGGAGATTGAAATTTCTTGAGTATGTGTCCAAATTAGGTTGAGTTTCTTCTTATATGTAGGCTTTTGAGGGGTACGAATTGCTAACTTTAGGCTGACTTGATCTTTGTGCCATGATGAGGTCTTGGAGGGTCTTTTGACTCAAATAAATTTTCCTTACAATATGTAACATGCCCAAATGGGTCTTCAGTACACAACAATGACTCAATTGAATTTATGAAAAACCTAGAAGAAGCACTCAACTGGTTCTTGACCTAAAAATAAATTTCCCTTGAGCATGAAACTCATGCCTCACTAAAAATAATAAATTTATTTTTCTCTTTTTATTAAATACATAAAATCATGATTACATATATCATTATGAAGACCAAACCTAGTTACATGTTTCAACAATGTCATGGGGTCTAATTTTATTTTATGTGGACCCAATAATAGTTGGGCAGACCCAAGGATGGGGGGCAGACCCAAAGATGGTGGGAGAACCTACCCATGGTTTTGCAAATGATTTTTGCGCATGGTTTTTGGGCACGATGGTTTTTTCCCATGGTATTTGTATATCCGGTCAAGGAAACTACTGTTATGTTCTAATCCAGGGTCAATGTATTGGGGTTTATGAATGCTTCAACATGTATATATATGTATTGTAACATTGAAAGGAATATAATGAAAAAAAAAATTGTATTCCCAGTCTTGGGATCCACAGAAAATCTCTATGTATATTTGTTTTATGTTCTCGCCATTGTATATTTTTGTGTTTTAAGAATTCGTTTGTGGGTGATTTATGTATAGGGTTAAAACCTACATGAAGCACATGAAGTGTATCAAAAAAATATTCGAGACGAGGACAATGATGCAAAAAATGTCCGTACATATCGCACAAATCATAATGGTGGTTCGTGTGTAGCGATTTATTCTTTTTGGAAAACTCAAGTAAGGAGACATGGACCTCATAAATTTTAGGATTAGGTTGAGTGTCTGAGATCATGCTCTTAACATGGGGCATTTTAGGACAATTATCGGTGGCATGCCCAGGAACATCACAAAAAGCACATGGAGGAGAAGGATTCAGTGGTTTATGAGTGGCAGTCACTTGCGTTGCCT
Organism: Pinus albicaulis; assembly: GCA_034641835.2. Taxonomy (NCBI): domain Eukaryota; kingdom Viridiplantae; phylum Streptophyta; class Pinopsida; order Pinales; family Pinaceae; genus Pinus; species Pinus albicaulis. Next base: position 668,565,210 of record CM076579.1, on the reverse strand, counting down.
TGTCTTTGCCCCCTTTTGCAGGATTCCCCCCCCCCTTCACTATATGCTTTCACAACAAGAGTGGATTCCTGCCGAGGATTTTGTGGAACTGAAGCAAAGGATGGGGAGGTAGGAACTAGTTGAACTAAAGTCAAAGCCATGTAAGGTTTGAGATGGTCGAGAGGAGTGTTTGCAAGATGATCGATGCACCAAACTGGGATCCCCAAAGTCATGTTAGGAAGACTCTGTTGAGTCAATTTACTGAGTAAACTAACACATATATTTTACTTATCAATCTAGTTTTGTAAAATTGGAAGCATGTACAAAATATATGGACTTCATATGTAGTCAATTTTAGAAGACAAAATGTAGAAGTTGAAATAAATGCATATTACAAATATATTCTAAATTCTAAGGTTTATGGAAATTCATATTACAAATATAAAATCTAGAAATTCAATATATTACAAATATATTGAAGCAGTTTCTAATTCAATATGTAATAAGTGAGGGAAGAGACTCCTAACTTAGGATATCATGATTGTCCTTCCCCACAGTATTACGTGAAGAGAAACCAAATAATTGATTAACAATAGTTTATGATGTATAAAAATTAGGAGAAGAGGCTCCTAACTTAGGAGGTCCATGTTGTCCTTCTTTAAAATTATATTCCATTATTGCTACCATTGCATTAAGACTAGAAATTCAGGAAATAACTCAAGCAAGGAAAAGAGGATGAATTTTAGTTGTTGTTCTTGATCAGATAGAAGGATAATTTAACTTAAAATATTGCTTGTCCCTTCTTATTCAAATTATAACTAAACAAAGAATCATCCAGCAAACATAAGAAATCTTCACACATCTAAATGACTGAATAAATCTGAAGCAAAACTAGTTCATGAAAATTATGTTAAGTTTAACCAAAAAGTGTACTTAGCTTGGTGTGGGGGCCCTCCACCCTTGCCTTGCACACTTGAAGAAATTCTTAGCTAAAACAACTCGATAAATCATTCACAGCATAAAAAACAGCTAGAAAATGGAACATGTTCCTCAAATTATCTCCAAGTCTTCAAGAGTCTCAATACAAAAGTATACCAATTCTACATGCTTGAATGGTTCATAAGCTTGGTTTAAATAAGAAAATAATAAAAAAACTTGAGTTATAATGCCTCTAACAACCCTATCCATCCTAATCCCATCCATCTAGGTCGAACTCATCCATTCAGTTTCACAAAATCAGGAAAATCCCCAAAAATACTAATTCTGCGCTTTTTCCTAGGGATTTCTAAAAAACAGGTCATGTTTAACCAGCATTGACCGGGCATGTTTTAGCTCAGTTTGACCGAACCAACAGATTTTTTTCCTTATGTGGTTCCCAAGCTTTCCAAATCTATGTTCAGCTCGCGCCCAGGTGTCCTGCACATATAACTTCCATGAACCAATTACGGGATTTTCCATTTCTGTCCAAAAATACTCTTAAAACCCAATTTTTACAAAAATCTCTAAAAATTGAAAAACTTAATTTATTTACCTGAATATGCATAATAAGGTACAAATGAGGCATATATGGATGATATAAGGTGGAATATTATGGAAATTAGGTGGATTTTTTATAAGCAAAATTGGGCCAACATCTCCCCCTTGCTGATCTTCAAGCATGTCCTCATGCTTGCTTTCTCCTCTTTGATCTCTCGAGTGATGATGTGCCCGATGTCCCTGATCATGTAGTCTCTTGTTGTGCAGCCTGAAGAAGACAATCAATACCTTCCCACTTTCCTTCCTTGTAGATGGTAGCCTTTACCTTTTGTCTCTCATATTTGTATTGCCATGTTTTCTTCTCATTAAGCCATCTATAAGCTTGTTTAGAGATAAGGATGTTCTTTGTTTCAAGCTTACCAAGTTTATTGGTCAATTTCTCATTTTCTTTGATTAGATTTTTATTGTTTTCTTTGTACATCTTATTCTCTTTCTTCAAATGCCTTTCCAAGTTTTAGTTGACCTCCAACTCTCTTATCAACTCTTCTATCTTGTTAAGATGTTCCTCTTTATGCAGCTCTCTTTCTTCTCCTACAGTCTCCTTAGAAAATGAATGTGATGAGGTGGCTCCTACCCAAGCATTTTCAAAGTAGGAGTCCCTCTCCAAAGGTTCTTCTTGGACATCTCTTTACATCCTTTGTAATATCTCATTAATTTGTTTTGATGTTGTTGGAGGATCAACAATTTCTATCTCTAGGTCTTTTTCTTTCTCACTTGGCTCTTCTTGTATTTTCCTCCTATGCTTCCTAGGAATGGATAGGAAGGATCTTTCTTTTTGAACCATGACACTATCCTGCTTTTTCTTTGATCTATTCCTAGTATACATAGGAGAGTTCATAATGCTCCTTTTCACATGAATTTCTTCAAATTTTTCATTTGTTGTTTTCTCCTCAATACGATTCTAAACCAAAGATTATTTCCAAACCAATCCCTTGTTTCTCACCTAATGTTCTACAAGTATTTTAATGAGCCCTTGATGATAAATGTGTGATTCCTTTGCTTCAATTTTGTTTTTAACACCCTCTATCATTTTTATCAAGCTCCTTGAAAAGAAATAGGGTAGATTGATCTTGTATTATCCCCTCCTGTGTTGAAGCAATCTAATGTGATAGAGATAGACCACACTAAATTGGTTGTCACGAGTAAAATATCTTTGGATAATCAAAACTAATTCATACCATGGTTCACTTAACCAGTCCCTTGGAATTACTTTTTCCCCGTCAAAGGATCTTTTTCTCTGTTTTTTTAGGAAGAATGTCCATCCTTTCTCTTTTAAGTGTAAACCTTTGTGATATTCATCTCCAGTCAAAGGAAGATCTAGTGCTTGGGAGAGAAATTCTTGGTTTACTAGTATGGAGAGGTCACCCACTATTGTTTGTCCATGTTCATAATGATTTATGAATTCTTGTGTAATCTCGTCATTATACCCATTAAACTTATGAAGAAACCCTATCAATTCTACTAGATACAATCTCTCTATGGTTTATTTTCCCCAGTTCTCTAACTTGAATTCCTTTGGCTCAATTTTGCTTGCCATGTGCTCTATATACCAATTAATGTATCCTTGTACAGTTAACATCCTCATTATAAACAAATATATATATATATATATATATATATATACCTTTGTCATTTTATTCATGCAATTTTCATTCACGAATAATTATCATGGTAAATAGGCTTACCTGATCTTTGAAGCTCTTTGAAAAAAATGAGATTATTCCCTTTCTTGAAACTTCTTCAATCTCCTCTGTTCTACTGCAAAAAGGAGTCCTCTGCTCTTAAAAACTGATAGAATTTTTTTTCATTGTGTAAAAGACCATAAAAATAGCTTAACAGTGTTTTACTTCTCCATAAACTCGTGCTTCAATCTCTGTTTTTCCAAATTTTTCACAAAAACCCTTTCTCTGTTTAAAAATTTCTCACTGTGTATATGAAAATAGGACTCTATGTTGTCATATGTAAGAATTTTCATAATTATACATGAAGTAATTCGAGCTAGAATACCTGATCTTTGATTAACTGGAAGAAAACTTGTAAATTTCTTTGAGTAGTAACTCGTTTTCCTGTGTTAAACAATATCATTTTAATTCAAACTCCTCTTAACATCTTCGAAGATTCATACATGACAGAGGTGGAAATGGATGTTTAATGGTGGTAGGGTTTTCAAAGCCATAACTGAAGTCTTACACCTTCATATAATGACACATCTTAACCAACATCTCGAGCTTAACTACCCCTGGAATTCATTTAACTGCTGATAGAAATCCAAAATTGATTCTTACCTCTTCTATTGCGGATTTTTTGGATTTTTTTGGGAAGCACAGTCAACTTGGCGCAGAGGGAATCTCGGCCTTCAATCTCCTCGTTAAAACCGATGTGTCTCTCCTTATTTCTCCTCAGACTTCTTAATCTCCTCGCCTATTTCTTATGAAATTTCTTCTCTGTTCAGGGCTTCTCTAACTTACGCAAACTTCTCTTCATTTTTTGTGTTTTTCTGCATGTTTTCTCCTTCCACGAGGGTTCTCCTTACGCTGTGTGAGTGCACAGTGTTGCTCTCATATTCTGAGCTTGGTTTTTGTTGTGATGGTGGAAGAGAGCATTACACAAAGCTTTATTTGTGCTATGATGGTGAAAAAAATCATTACGCAAAGCTTTGTTTGTTTGTTTGAAATTGTTTTGACCATTTATCGCTCCCAGCTCATACTCTAACTTTTGTACTCGTGGATGCCTATGTGTCACAATTTTGACTGTGTTCCATGTTTCATGATCATCCTTCATTCCATGGGTTTACATGCTTATCTTGTCACCATAATATTTGTATTAACCATGCTTTGTTATGTACATTATTCATCATGGCTTCGTTCATTTCTTTGTATGCCTTCTATTTTATGTATTTGCAATCATACATTTGTCTTTTCATTCCTTTTGGCATGTTTGCATATTGCATGTTGTATTTCATATGTTTCCCTTTCGATTTCTTTGTTTTGTCATTTTTATATGCTTTATTCATTAATTTTTTTTGAAATTACCATATACATAGGTCATTTCAAAAATCAAATTTATCTTATAATGACACTAACTCCTTTTTTATTTTGTAGGCAAGCAAGGCAATTCCTTATGAGGCAAAAATTTGAGCCTCAATTTTTGATAAAAAATGCTTATGTAGAAGGATAATGTAGGAGTATATGGGGTTCATGTAGGATTATGATGAAATAATGTAGGATGTAGAACAATGAATGTAAATAGGATTATGATGAGGTTAGGATTAATGTAATGATTATGATGAGGGTAGGATGAGGTTAATGTAATGTTTTTAATGTAGGATGTAGGAAGGATAATGTAATATGATGTAGGATATAAGTAGGATAAATGTAATAGGATGCATATCCAAATTAAATTAGCATAACAATTCTCAAAAAAATTCAAAATCAAAGGTTTTAAGAACATTTTTTTTACTTATAGTACTTTTCCTTGCGCGCTTAATAGTTTAATGTCAATGCTCATTGATGATGACCTTTGCTATTTCGTCCATACTTGAATCTTTTTTAATGATTATAGTTCTTCAAATATGAATTCTAATGGAATGTAGATGCTTGTATATGCGTATTGGATCCTCTTGATGTAGATAATAGTGTTTCATGTTCTTTTTGTATCTGATATTGGTTCATGTCCCTTCTGATGAAAATTAATGTCTCAGGTCCCTTCTGCAATCATATAATATTTGATTATATTCAGGTTCCTTCTATAATGATATGATATTTGATTATGTTCAGGCTCCTTCTATAATGATATCTGAATGTTGTTTCAGGTCCCTTCTGCAATGATATTTTGAATGATGTCTCAGGTCCCTTCTGCAATACAATTGCTTAAACTATTTGCATAGTTTTATTATGAATCTTTCCCCTTGCTTATTTTGAGACTTGTCCTCAAGTCTTTGAATTCTGGAGGATGATTTCTGAAAAATAAATTTAAGGAAAAATAAAACGAAATAGGGAATTCATATTGGGCAAACAAGTTTGTTTTCCGATATGAATTTGAGTTTGTATTGTGCAATTTTCCTGGATTTTCACAACCAAACTCATTTATTATTATTATTATTATTATTTTGGAAGTAAGGAAGGCATATCACTATGTTGTTCCATTATTTCCATATTATTTTTTGTTGAGACTCTTTTCAGAAAGTCATCTTTATTGATAGGCTTATTATAGACTTTAAGCCTATGTCCATTAACTAGAAATGAAATTGTTGCTTCATCAATTGTATTTATTTTAACTACTCCATTGTCAAACTATCTCATATGGCCCAAGTCAATGAGTTGTAAACTTTGCTTTGAAATATTTGAACCTGGAGTCAAAAAGTAATGCCTAGTCTCCTTTACAAAAAAAATAATTTTTAATAAATTTTTCATGCCGTTTGATTCTCTGTTGTTGCACTAGTAATGTATGCTCAACTGCTTGTTGTATGATTTCATCTAGTTCATTTAATTGCATGACTCTCTGTTGTTGTGCTTATGACAGGTCCAATCCTAATTATACAACAAGTTTGAATGTATGAATTTGAAATTCAATAGGTAACAGAACTTCCTTATCATATACCAACTGATATGGGTTTAATCCAGTTGTATTCTTCCATGTAATTTTGTATGCCCACAGTGCATCTCTTAACTTTTTTGACAAATACTTTTCGTTCATTTGCACTATTTTTTTCATGATATTTTCCAGGATCTTATTAGTGGATTCTACTTGTCCATTTTCTTGGGGATGGTACGGAGTAGACTTTTTGTGTTTGATTTTGTACTTTTTCATAAGATCCCGAACAAGTTTGGAGGTGAAATATGTTTCCTAGTCTGTAACAATCTGTCTTGGAACTCCAAATCTTACAAATATTTCTTCAAAGAGGAATGACACCATTGTTTCTTTAGTTTCCCTTACCACTGCTTTTGCTTCTACCCACTTTGTAACATAATTTGTACACACTAGAATGTACTTCTTTCCATTTGAAGGCGGGTTAATTGGTCCCACAAAGTCAAGAGACCTTTGTTCAAATGGCTCTATAAGTACTTGTGGTTTCAATGGCATTTCATCTGATATTATAGTTCTTCCAGTTCTTTGGCGGTTCTCACATATTTTAACATAGGATTTTGAGTCCTTGAATATTTTTGGCCAGTAGTAACCAAGATTGAGCACCTTGTATGATGTTTTCTTGTCTGCAAAATGGCCGCCACATGGCTCGTCATGACATGTTTTCAAAAAATAAAGAATTTCATCTTCTCTAACACATTTTTATTAATATACCAGAACTAGTATAAAAGAGGTCACCATTGACCCAACTATATCTAGCACTTTCTCTGATTATTTTTCTTTTATGCTTATTAGTGAAATGGGATGGTAATATTCCAGATGATAAATAATTGGCTACATCTACAAACCATGGGGTTTTAGCTGTTATAGAAAATAAATGTTCATCTGGAAAATTGTCTGAAACAGGAATTGGATCGCTAGGTGAATGAAGTCTTGACAGAAAATCTGCTACTTGATTATCTTTACCTGGTCGATCTAGAACAATGAGATTAAATTCTTGCATTAATAACATCCATCTAGCCATTCTTCCATTGGTAATTGTTTTGTTCATTAAGTATTTAATGATTGAATGATCTGTATGAATAAATACTTGGTAGCTTGTTATATAATGCCTAAATCTATTAACTGCATGTACAACAACTAGAATTTCTTTTTCAGTTACTGTATATTTCAATTCTGTCAGACTTAAATTTTTTCTTATGAAGTATATGGCATAATTAAACTAATTTTCTTTTTTTCCAAGTGATTCTCCTATAGCTTTATCAGATGCATCAGTAGATATGTGAAATGGAAATGACCAGTTTGGTCCTCGAAGAATGGGTGCTACTGAAAATTTTTCTTTCAATATTTCAAATGCATTTTGATAATTTTTTGTCCATTGAAACTCAATGTCTTTTTCAAGTAACTTGAATAGAGGTAGAACTATTTTACTAAAATTTTCAATGAATATTCTGTAATAGCCTTCATATCCCAAGAAAATTCTTACTCCTTTCTTTGTTATTGGTGGCATTAATTTTAGAATGACTTGTATCTTTGTTGGGTCCACCTTGATTCCCGAAGAAGAAATGTGGTGTCCCAACATTATCCCTTCAGTTAACATCATAAAACATTTTTCATTGCTGAGGGATAGGTTTGTCTCTATGCATCTCTTTAAAAAAAATTCAAGATTATTCAAACAATCATCAAATGTGCCTCCATATACAGTAAAATCATCCATGTAGACCTATACACTTTCATGAATTAGATCACCAAAGATGGCTAGGACCACTCTTTGAAAAGTAGCAGGTGCATTACATAACCCAAAGGGAAAAACATTATATGCATATGTTCCCCATGGACAAGTAAATGCATTTTTATCCTGGTCCTCCAATGCTATCTTAATCTGATTGTATCCACTAAATCCATCAAGAAAATAAAATAATTTCTTTCCAGATAATGAATCTAGTACTTGGTAAATGAATGGTAATGGGAAATGATCTTTCAATGTGGCTTATTCAATTCCCTATAGTCTACATATATTCTCCATTTTCCATTTTTTTTTGGTACCACAACTAAGGGAGAAACCCATTGACTATCTGAAATAGGATAAACGAATCCTACTTGTAACCATTTTTGTAGTTCCTCTTTCACTATTTATTTCGTCGTAGGATTCATTCTTATTTGTGGTTGACTAACTGGTTTGATATGATCATCAATATCGATATGGTGAATACATGTCTTTGGATGAATTCCTTGCATGTCTGTATAATCCCAGGCAAAAGCTTTTGAATACTTATGTAATAATGCAATTACCTATTGTTCTTGTGATGATTGTAGATTATTACAAATATTTAAACTCTTTCCAGGATTGATTTCAATGATTTTTCTTTGTGAATTGGTAATTGAGCTAACAAGAAAAATACTTTCAAATGAATTTTGCAATGATTGAATAATACAATTTTCCTGAAAACATTGATTTAAAAGATGATTTGCAGCTTCATATTGTGTTATTCTTAGCGGCTCTAAAATATCAGGTTCTTAGATGAAAAGGTCTATTAGATCCTCATTTTCTTCCTCTTCTCTAAAATTAAAGCCTTGATTAATACTTAGAACATATTGAGTTTCTTGTTGTTGTTTTTCATCAAGTAATGATAATAAATAAGGAGATTGTGCTGGAGGATAGAGTGTAACATGTTTCCTTTCATCCCCATGTGCTATGATCATACTTCCTGATCTGCATCCAATGAAGGCATCCGTTGTGGCTAACCATGGTTTGCCTAGAATTAAAGGGTGGCCTCCTAGATTTGTTTTTGGTTGCAATATTAGAAAGTCTACAGGATATTCCCATGAATCCTAAGAAACAATGATGTCTTCTAATATTCCCTCTTGTACAACTTTAGATCTATCTACTAGCTATAAAATTGTAGTAGTAGGTTAAATATTGGGCAATTTCAAATATTTCATAGTTTCTGTTGTCATGACATTTATAGCTACTCCAAAATCTATTAAAGTGTTTGGAACTGAAAAATCATTGATTGAAATGGTAACCATAGGTATCCTAGAATCAATATATTTGTTGTTTTTGCAGACATGAGACTAGCTAATTTGGCGATGAATTGGACAATGGGTGGATCTCTTTTCTTTCTGCCATCTTTCTTAATACATAATTCCTTTATTGTTTTTGCATAGATTGGAATATATTTGATAGCTTGCAGCAAAGGAATTTTGACATAATAATTCTTAAATTCATCCAAAATATCGAATTTAGTAAGAGAAAATGAAATTTCCTGCTCTACTAACCTCTCTGGATAAGGTGGAGTTTGATTCATAATATATTTTTCTTTCTGAATTTAATTTCCTGGATTAGATTTTGTAGATTGTTCTCCTTGTTCAGTTTTCTCTTCTATGATTGGTGGAGAATATTTTTGTAATACTTTCACAGACCTTAAGTGGACATCTTGTATAGGAAGAATGGAATATGTAGGAAAATATGTTTCTTCTTCCACATTATATACTGGTCTTTCCACATTGTTACTCGGATTTTCTACTGGTTGAGCTGGTAATTGAGTTGGTCTAGGTGGGGGTTGGTTAGAAGGAAACTGAAGCTACTGTGGTTGAGTTAGTAAGGGTGCAGGACTTTGTTGTGGAAAAGGCATTGGTTGAGAATGTTGTTGGAATTGTTGATATTGAAATGGTTGTTGAGGATATGGTTTTTGATATGGTTGTTGGTATTTTTGAGGATACATTTGTTGAGGTGGTTGGGTTCCATAACTATATCCTCGCCAACCTTGTCTAGGTTGTTTTTGGTATTGTTGTGGAGGCCAAGCCTGCCATGGCATCGGAGTATTCCATGAAGTTTGAGGAGGATATTGATAATTTTGGGGGATTTTTTGAGAAATTTGCTGAGGAATCCTTGGTTTCCAAGGTCTCCTTGGTGCCATATAGTAAAGAGAATCAATCCCTTGTACTTCTTCCATTGAATTCGCTTGTAATTCTTTAAGCTTTGGACAATTTTTAGTTGACTGATTTTTTGTACAAATTCCACACGCCTGAATACTATCCAAAGGACATTCTCTTAGTGGATGTTTCTTTCTACACTTAGGACAAAATATTGATAAGATTTGATCTTGTTCATCTTTATTTTTCTTGGCTTTAAAAATATCAACTTGTCTTCCTAAAGTGCTCAAAATATCAGTTTTAAAATTTTCTAACAAACTTCCTATTTCTGCTCTTGTTACTCCTCTTGTTGCAGATTTAGAAGCTCTTGAATTAACATCTCTTTTTCCACTCTTTTCTCTTCCCCTAGAATGTTTTTGAAATAGTTTAGCAATCTCATCAAAAGGAAAATTTGAGATGTCTCCTTTTCCCATTACATTGAGAATATCAAGGTATTCATCTCTTATACCTTTGAGAAAAATTGTGTGAATGGTATCGAGATTCAAAGAGTGTTATTTGGATTTTTGCAAATTGTAAAGGAATCGTTCTAAGTATTCTTCCAAACTATCATCTTCTTGTTGAGACATTATGAAAATATCTTCTTTTGAATCTCTAGGCCTGCAATAGGCTTGATACTTCTTAAGAAAAATTCTATTCATGTCATCCCAAGAGGCAATAATATGCTCTCCTAATCCCATAAACCATTTTAGTGCAACTGCTTTAAGAGTAGAAGGAAAGAGGTGAAGTTTATGTGTGTCATCTGTGTATCCATAAGTATGACATACGATATCAAACTCAAAAACAAATGAATTAGGATCTTCAGTAGACATTCCATAAAAATTGTACAAAATAGAAGGTGGAATATTCTTCATTTTTACCTCAGGCTCCAAGAATATCTCTTGTGTCTAAAATTGGGAAGCCAAAAGTAGCTTCCTTATCATTGTCTGGTTCTATATCATTATGTCTCTTATTATCATATTCTTTGTTTGTCTCTTCTTCTCTTTTACTCTCTTCTTCTTTTCTCCTTTCTTCCTCTATTTTTCTCTGGCATTCTTTTTGTTTCCTCTCATACTGAATTCTTTGTTCCAGAGTCATTATTAGTATATTATATCCTTCTCATTCCTTCGTCATTTTCTTTTTAGTTGTTTGTAATGTTTCAATAAGAGGTTGAATTGGTGTTTCCTCAACTATCTTTATTTGTTCAAGAACTAGTTGCTCTAATTGTTTAACAATTGATCTCCTTGTCTCCTTTTTTTCTCTATGAAAGGTGTTTCTTTTGGTGTTTGTTTTCTTTTCACTTAATAGGCTAACAAGGTTTGTCTTTCAATAAGAGTTAATATTTGTCCTGATCTTTGTTTTTCTTCCAATTCCTCTAAAGTTGGTCTCCCAACAACTGGCGTAATTAGTCTTAATGGTCCTGCTCCTATGGGTGGTTGAATTTTTGGGGGGTTTTGTTTAGTAAATATACCTTTTTGATCTCTTTCTCTAGGTATAAAGAAATATAACTAAAAGAAAAACTAACTTTTTTTTGTTTTTGTTGTGTTTTCCTTTTTCTTTTTTTATTTTTTTATTTTTGAATCTTCCTATTTGACTATCTTGAAGTATGCTTCCCCGACAATGGCACCAAAAAATGTTGGGTCAATTTACTGAGTAAACTAACACATATATTTTACCTATCAATCCAGGTTTTTAAACTTGGAAGCATGTCCAAAATATATGGATTTCAGATGTGGTCAATTTTAGAATACAAAATGTAGAAGTTGAAAGAAATGTATATTACAAATTTATTCTAAATTCTAATATTTACGGAAATGCATATTACAAATATAAAATCTAACTAAGTAGTTTCCGATTCAATACGTAATAAGTGACGAAAGAGGCTCCTAAATTAGGAGATCCTTATTTCCCTTCTTTACAATTCTATTCCATCATTGTTACCATTGCATTAAGACTAGAAATTCAGGAAATAACTCAAGCAAGGAAAAGAAGATGAATTTTAGTGGTTGTTCTTGATCAGATAGAAGGAGAATTTAACTTAAACTCTTGTTTGTCCCTTCATATGAAAATTAGAATTAAACCAAGAATCATCCAACAAACATATGAAATATTCATACATCTAAATTACTGAATAAATGTGAAGCAAAACTAGTTCATGAAAATTATGCTAATTTTAACCAAAACGTGTACTTAGCTTGGTGTGAGGGCCCTCCAACCTTGCCTTGCACACTTGAAGAAATTCTCAGCTACAACAACTCAACCAATCATTCACAGCATAAAAAATGAATAGAAAATGGAACACGTTCTTCAAATTATCTCCAAGTCTTCAAGAGTCTCAGTACAAAATTATACCAATTCCACATGCTTGAATGGTTCATAAGCTTGGTTTAAATAAGAAAATAATAAATGAACTTGAGCTATAATTTCTCTAATAGCCCTATCCATCCTAATCCCATCCATATAGGTCGAACTCATCCATTCAGTTTCACAAGATCAGGATTCCCAAAAAATACTAATTCTACCCTTTTTCCTAGGGATTTCTGAAAAATAGGTCATGTTTGACCAACGTTTACCGGGCATGTTTTAGCTCAGTTTGACTGAACCAATAGATGTTTTTCCATCCTTGGTTCTGAAGCTTTCCAAATCTATGCTCATCTCGTGCTCAGGTGTCCTGCACATATGACTTCCATGAAGCTATTACAAGAATTTCCAGTTCTATCCAAAAAATACTCTCAAAACCCAATTTTTACAAAAATCTCTAAAATTTGAAAAAAATAATTTATTTACCTGAATATGCCTAATAAGGTAAAATTGAGGCATATATGGATGATATAAGGTGGAATCTGATGGAAATTAGGTGGATTTTTTATAAGAAAAATTGACCAAAATTTAGGGCCAACAAACTCAACATGGCCATTAAAGGAGTATAAAAGATCCCTAGTGATGGAAATAAGAAAGTTATCTAACCAAAAGGGTAATGAACTGGAGGAAATCCTGTTTTCGGAGGATGGTTCAAAGGAATACCTCCTGAAGGAAAATGGCCTAGAGGAATTGTTATTGAAGGACGAGTTGAGTCTTAGGCAATAGATTGTCGAGGAGATAATTGTTGGAAAGATGTACCAAATTGCTTGTTGGTGGCCCATGATGCTTGAATGATGCAAGCACTTGAATATTTAGGCTCGGATGAAATAGGCGGTGGGCCATAATAAGCCCCAAGTAGTGCGGAATATTTATAGACTCCAGGGGAAACATCGGTAAAGGTAGGGGTGGTATTTTTTCCCATCATCAATGAAATAGTGGTCTAAGGTGAGGTCTGAGAGTAAGGGTCATAGTAATTCAACTAATAAATAGTGATGATATTTCTGTTATGAGGAAAGCACATATTGTGAAATACAAAGGATGTGACAACTGACATGACATACATGTAACTATGACCTAGCAAGATGTTATAATCTAAAGGGGCATCGATGACTTCGATGTCAATCAATATTGTCTTGACAGAAACTGTGATGGGGAAATTTTAGTATAAATTGAGGGGTTGTTAGGGGTGACCATCCCAAGCAAGAAGAGTGATATTTTATGGTGTATGTCAGAGCAACCAGTTGCTTCAAGAAACTAGCGGCCATCACAAGAGTTGAGGCGCCTTCGTTGATTATACACTGTTGAAAAATAGGTTTTTTATTGAAACTGGTATTTGAAAGGGAACAAAGGAAGGGAGGGGGGGATGTTTCACTTTATGAACATCAAAGATGATCAAATTATCATCAAAGGGATCCACAATTCTTAGAGCAAATAGTATAGCTTTCCGTTGGGATAGGCACATCTGGAGGACATTTAGCGTTAACATGGTGATAAGAGACTACACCAAGTCATCTACTATACTATATGTGTGGGTGGCTTTAGAAGAAGTATAATTTCGATGTAATGGTCCTTTAGCTATATTAGGATGAATCTCTACCTTAGGCTGAGGGATCTGTAAGGTACGATTTGGTGACAAAAGGGGCTTAGTGGAACTTTTAGGCTGAGAATTAGTCGTTGACTTATCAGGAGGATTGTCATACTGGTGTGACTGAGTCTAGAGGTTGATGTATTCAAAATTCATCATGAGAATTTGACAATTTCCATTCCTAGGTTGCGAAGGTTGGGGGACTAGAGGATTCTAGGTGGGTTGGGCAACCATATATCCTTTATGAGGGAATGGATTGGTAAGCATTATTGACTGTGAAGAAGAAGGAGGGGGTTGAACAATGGATTGCGACCCTCTAGAGGCAGTTGTTTGAGCTTAAAATTTCTGACGCGTCTAAGGGAGAAGGGGATATTCATGAGTATAATGATGTAAGTCCCATAACATGCACAAATTTTATTATTTCTAAGAGCCTTGTTTTGTTTGGGTTGTATACCTTGTTGCTAGGTTGCAGGATTAGACTAGTCACCCTAACTGGCATTAGGTTGTCTACCTTGGCTGCCTTCATTACCCCGTGGTTGTTGATTCGGGTTACCGTTCCCCTTGTTACATCTCTTGGGGTTAGGGGGAATGGTAGCATTGTGCTGAGCATACTCTTGACTCTGAGGATGTAATGGTTGTTGCGCAAAGATGGTAAAGGCATGAAAGGTTGAGGTGTTGGTGGAATTGGGACTGGAGCGCTATATGGTGTAAGGGAATAATAAGGGTTTAAAAACATATTTTTGCAACCAGGTTGAGAAACAACTGGCCTTGGCATTGGTTGATGTGAATGGGAAAATTCATATGATGTGATAATACATTGGTAAGAGTTGACACACGAAAGATCAGAAGGGGGATAGGTGTAAGTGGAACTGGTCCCCCCTAGGGTTGACCATAACTCATAGGAGGTTTAGAATATGGTAATGAATTAGGGTGGGAAAGGGATCCAACAATATCTTTGGTGATATGAAGTTCCCCCAATGCAGAAGCAACACTAGGTCGAAGCAGATCGAAAAGGAAGGTATAAACATAACCTGACTGTGCATAAATCAGATCATATTTCAATGTTATCTAGAGAGATTCTTCCTAAATCTAGGGGAAGTTTCAGGTGACATGTTTACCTATGGGGGCCAAAATAGTTCTAAAAAACCAATCCATATAAACATGACCCTTAAACTCAGGAGATTTACATAGGCTCCTCCTTCTGCACCATTCTTGTACATGGTTAGAAAGGCGAGCGACAAAAGTTTGATGAAAATAAGTCAATAGTTCATTATTAGTGTCATATCAAAGAGTTAATTGGAAATATGAAAGAAAGGTGTTGGCAAGAGTCGCAAAGGTGGAATGAGAGGCATGTAGTTGATCGACATACCACTTGGCAGCAACTCTAGTTAGAGCATGTTGGAAAAGATGAAGACGAATGGAGTCCTTGGTGATGGAATTTGATGAAAACCTCATATGTAAAGAGCAAACATGATTGGTAGGGTATTATCAAGGATTACCTTCAAAATTGGGAATGTTTGAGGGACGTTTGGTGGGCATGGGATGCCAATTCTGGCCATGGAAAAGGGGATCGTTGATGAGTTGGCTTAAGTCAGGGAGGCTCAAACTAGCCATGTAGGGAAGAAGAGGTTGATTAGTGGTCATACCTGAAGAGGTTCTAATATTACCCCCTTGAGAGTTAACTTGGTTAGGACCAGTGGTATCACCTTGGTTTTCACCACTTGCATTAGCTCCTAAAATTGTAGCGGTGTGGGGTTGGGAGGATGAAAAATCATAGGAAGAGCTAGAAGAATCATAACAACTAGAGTCTGTAGGCGGAATCAAAGGAGGACTAGGAGGATGGAGCCTAACTCGAGGAAAAAGAGTAAGAGGATGTCCTAAAGGAAACTGGGGGGTGAAGGCCACAAATTGTCCACGACAGACACCTAGGGTGTCAGGACCCCGAGTCAGCATCACCTCTCTTGGGTGAGTCAAGCACCCATGAAACTTAGGCGATTCATGGGTATGGGCATGCCTCTGTTGTGTGATGGGCATGCAGATGTAGTGGCGATACCACTGGGTGCATGCATGACTCTTGTGAGATTAATGGCATGCATATGGAGAGTGCACCCGAGTCGTGCGACGGTGTGGAGCGACACGAGTCATTTGTGGCTATTTGACTTTGCGAATTCGTTGGGGCATAATGTGTAATGGGGATGCACACCCGGTCATCGTGTCCACCCTGGGGTGCGGGAAAGCCAAGCATGGGAGAAACAAGTTGAGCGGTTTAATGACAACACAACTCGGCGAAATGACACATGGGCGAACATGTTGATGGAAAAACGTACTTGTGGGCGGACAGAAATGGTGGTTGGGCCAACGCACATATTAGTAGATCGGATGGCATGTTGGATTGGTGGGTCGATGCCCCAAACAACATGACGATTGGTTAAACTATTCGATGGAGGAGCGTATTAATATGCGAAAGGGATGAAAGGTTGGATCATCAATGAACAACTTCACAAGAAGTTGGTTCGCAGTGTGAAGGAGTGTAATACGGTTGGAAGCCGAACATGAGGTGCATCGGTGTATGGGGATGCGACTGCACGACGTGAACCATATTAATAGGAAGCGTGGTACATTTTAGGGCGATTTGTACATGTAAGCAATAGCAGTGGGTAGCGATAGTGTTGAAAAATGCTTGGGTAATTATGTGCAAGATGTGTGCAGCGCGGTGTACGACCATGAAGGAAATCAATGGCCAGGTTGTGGAAAAAATGTAGAGGGTCACAAGTTGTGTAAGTTTTTTTTGGGAAGTCGTGATAGTCGTGCAACCTATGTTGGAAGTGAACCAATCATGCAAAAAAATCAGGTAGAGAGCCAAACTCATGTAGAGTCAACCTCGCCTTGTAAAATATTGTAAAATATGTAGAATTTTATAATGAAAGATTAAAATTGATAAATTCTCTTATTGGTCTCATGTTTTCTGCAATTGTACTATCGTGTTATGTATTTCCACACATAACTAATAATGGAATAAAACAATAATAATGGTAGGTGTAGTCTGAAAGACAAGAAAAAATTTAAGTATGAAAGTCTAGCTGATGTCGCATGACGCCCAGAACAGTGGAACCGACTCAGGGGCATGACGCAGGGGGTGCAATGGTGTCAGGACAAAATGATGTCACTAAAGGCTAAAGGGTAAACATGAAGGAAGAGAGTAACAAATAAAAAGCAAGCACCTAGTGTAGTGGTTCTAAGTGTAAACTAAATATAATGATGTGCTACTCGAATCCAAGAAAACATGTCATATCAAAATGGAAATTACCTTTAGAATAAAGGTGGTATAAATCCTTAAACAAGTCCTATTTCTACTGTTTCATATGGCCTTCCAAAATACTTCTTAATTGATGGATTATGATCTCTGCAAGCAAAGCTATCTAGGGGAAGGTAGGGTAGAGGAGAGACTACTTTTCCCACAGTCACCCCTATAGGTTGTTTTCCTAAGATTGGCGACTAAGGTTACCTTCATCCCATGAGGACGGTCAAGTCTTGGGTTTCATGGTAGTCAGTCAACAATGTGGAACCCTGGAAAAAAAAGTCAAGCTAGCCTCGTGGAGAGTCATGCATACTGCAACCTAAGCCTAACCCCCTCTCAAACAGGTCTCTGGCGTGCACTGTCTTTGGACCATGGGATTGTGAAGGATTTTAAGCTCCCTACAATCTCAAATTTATATGTCTTGGTGTAAGTGATTGATGGGTGTTTTTGGAATCCTATCCCACTGATCATAAACCTAACTAAAAAGATTGTTTTTCGTTATTTCCCAAATGGGCTTAATCTATGTGAGTTAAGTTATTATTAATGTGGAGTGTCTCAAGCCTTAACTTGGTGATTGTAACCAAGTTCTCATTTTCTTAGGGTGTGAGTGCCTAAATAATGTGTTAATGGATGAGTTAACTGAGAATATTTTATGATGCCAATGCTGTTGAAAATAAAGTACATAAACATTAAATAATACTGAAAATGAACAGTAAAATAAACAACAAGTTCAAGCACAAAATTCCCCACCAAAAAAGGATATGAAACAACAAAAAAAATGATGAAAAAAAAGCAACTCAAAGACAAAAAATGACCAAAATGTCTAATGTCTAAAGGGACTGAGATCTTGAGGCAAAAATCTGTTGAAATAATGCAGAAAAACCAACAAAAAATAGAAAGCGAAGTGTTGGAAAATTTCAAAAAACAAATTGCAAAAGGAAGGATGCTCAAGGGGACCCTAAAGAGGGAAAGAAACACAAGTTTTTAAGGACAAAGTGCTTTAAAATATGCCTAAAAAAATTTCAAAATGATGAAAAAAGGGCTGGAAAAAAATGGCTGAAAATTCTACAAACTAGACTCCTCAACTCAACAAATTTTCTCCTAAATGATAGAGGTGTACTCTAAACCCTAAGGGGGTTTTTCCTTTTTCAAAATGATAAAAATGCTAATGGACTCTAGGCCTAGGGGTGACTAAGAAAAGTAAAAAAAAACCTTCCTATCACACTAATAAAACTCTCAAGAAAAACTCAAAAAAATTGAAAAAATTCTGGAAAAAAGTAGGATGCAGGTCCTAGCCCGATAAGTGCACCCAAGTCCATTAAATGGTCCAAAAAGTGCATTTTGGGGCACAGGTTTTGGTCCAAAAAGTGTGCTCTGTTCCCGAGGTTTCTGCGCAACAGGTCTGTTGCAGGCTGTGCCATCTCCTGCATGACTGGTACCTGTGTCCTACAAAATAGATGCAAAAACCTAACATAGGTAATAATTTCCCAACAAATAGTAGAAATCTAAAAATAGAAATGACAATTGTGAGAAAAAAATTTAATTTTGAAAAAAAAAAATGAAAATTGTTGAAACAACAATTGCCAAGGCTTCTGAAGTGCTACACCCGTGGAGTCGCCATTTGTTGGTATGAAGTTTTTCTACAAGTGTATGAAAATCACTTCACTTAAGTTTCTAGTGACTAGAAACCCTAACAAAAAAATATGGATGTATATATTCTTCAAATCTGCAATAAAGAGATAAGAAAACTTGCAAAAGTAAACATGCATACATAAAGAAATATGCAACAACAAGTAACAATATCAAAACCCAATGGAATAAATATGATTTTAGTATTATTGTAAATTTGAATAATTACACTTGATTAAGAGAGTTTGAGGACTTGGGTTTGCAAATCCCCCTTCGTGGGATGGGTCCTTTTTGACCTTGTGTTTCAGCAGTGTTCAACTCTCTCTCAATGTATGTGTCTTATGGGAAAAATATGGTAGTGAGTGCTTGAACTCAATATGGGAGCTCAAAATTCATAGGGAAATAATGAGTACAATGAAAATAGTCATAGTGAAGACTGAGAAGAAACCCCTCTATTTTATAACAAAATATTGAGATAGATTGAGATTTAGAAAATAATAAAATATTATAGACTAAATCAAAATCTCGCTGTTGTGAATAATTTATTATATCTTTTGAGAAGGAAAATATATTTGAAATGGTCAAATATCTTTATTTAGAAAGTGGTTAAAGTAATTAATAAATAAAAAATGATTTATTAATTAATTTATGGTGATTAAGTCAAATATGAAGTAGAAATAATCATTAAATAATTATTTCAAGAGAATAATAAATAAATAATGATTTATTTAATTATTATCATGGTTTTTTTTTGGGTTTTAATGAGAAATAAGTTAGGAGAATGTTTCACTAAATTATTTTTGAAGGTCAAAGTGGTTTTTAATGTGTAAAAACTCATCCTACATGGTGTATTTCGATCAACCTTGTAAGGCATGGCTAGGTGATCATTTTTTGGGTGATAACAATAGTTTTGCTGGTTAGATGCCATCTCAGGAGATCCACATACGAGTTGTCTACATGGCTCATGTTATTAACTCCAACCCTTAGCAATGTTCCCAAATGCTTCCTATTATCAGACAACAACAATTCTGCCCCAAAGCAAGTCAAAGCTATCACAACCCCTTGCAATGAAATTTTCACCTTAAACGAGAATAATAAATTGAAATAATCTAGTCTAATAACCATTAAATTATTAACTCACAACCCCTTGCAATGGGATTTTAACTTTAAATAAGATTAATAAATTAATATAATCTAAATCTAATCACGATTACATTTCTAACTTTTTATTTTTATTTTTTAAGTTAGGCACTTTGCATTATGTCAAATGAGGATTACATAGACCATTTTTTTTTGTTTTGGTCTACTCAAAGGGAAACCACCAATAACATAAGTTCATATTCTTAAGGTTGCTAAGACTCCGTCTTACTAGAGCATCTTGTAAACAAAAAATTAAAAAAATAGGTTGGTTGTGCCAGACCTACATTGACATGAGAATACAAAAAAGACTACTAATATTGTAAGGAAAAAACCATTAAGTCATAACAACTATTGGGCAGAATCTACAGGCGTCCATGTTGGACATGGGATCCCCTCGAAGAAAGTATTGGAGAAATAATCCACAGATCGAGGAACAGAGCGCGCATCAGGGAGTCTATTTTGAGTCATGGGAGCTTTGGGGTGGGTTAAAGCCCCTTATTATGTAATGGGATGGGATAATTTTGTGAATGTTAGAATTTGCCCATGGTTTTGGACCATTGTATTGTAAATGATAAACCTATATAAGGAGTCTAGATAGAAGTCATAGGGAAAAGGGAAGAAAATATTAAGTGATAGATCTAATGAGATGCATTTGGGTGTAAGATAGTTTTGAGTCAGAACCTGTGTTTTTGGTTAGAGGAAAAGGCTCCTGCAGTTGTGTGCGCAAAGACCTTAGGAAGCTTGCCACTATGTGCACAGACCCTTGTAGCTGTGTGCATAGGGTGGAACTGAATGTATAAGAAGGATATGGCTATTAATGAAAGAACTGTTGGATAGATCTAAATTTTATTGGTGTGTTTTCTTTTACTTACTGTTTATGAATTTTTTTGATGAATAAGGGCTTTTGATCTGTAATTAAATAACACAGACTTGTTTATGGTTATTTACTTCGTTTAATTCATGAATAAGTAAGGTCATGCAGTCTATTAGTAATTTCAACAGATGTGTTGAACACCGCCCGTATGATTAATAGATCTGATTTGTGGAGCTCTGTTAAGAAGGAAAAGCTCTAAATCCACAATCCTCTATCCCTCTAGATGCAGAAACCTGGTTCTAGCATCCCCCTATATTTCCTTAGGTGAGACTTCGGTCTGCGCATGAATATCATTGCCAAAAGGGCTGGTAATAGTGGGTTTTGTTGGATTGCACGATCACTTTGAACCCGGGTCTAGGCCCCATCAAGCCAACAAATGGTTTCGTTTTCAGGATTGGGATCTGACTGAGGGATAGCTAGATGTGGAATCTGTCTAAGAAAGAGATTGAAGATTGGGTAAGTCTGAAAGAACGTGAGTTTTTTGTGCAAGAAAATAGAAACCTGTGCATCTCTATTGAACGTTGGTTACATAAGTATATATATACATATCAGTACGAGATATTTTTCGCGTCGTTTGCTAGTGAGATGTATAAGTGGATATCAAGACTAGGTGCGCAGATGGGTTGATTCAATAATAATCTAACTCCATTGACCCTAGGTCTGATTGAGAAGCTGAAAAAGGCTGATAACTGTAGAAATTTGCTGAATAATGATTAATTATCCACCGAGACTATCCTGATCACATACAATTCGAATTTATATGCAACACATAATCTCTTCCACTCAAATCATCACACATGCGGAAATAAAACAAGCGATAGCACATCAAATCATCATACACATTAACACAGTATGTATGGGGAAAGCTTATAGCTGAAAACCCCACAGCTATTGTGTATATTATAATGGAGAAATCAAGTAACAAACTCAGTATAATACTCCTCACAAGTACTCAGTACTTTCTCATACAGTTACCCACAATCTAGCTCAGTTTTGAACAGGTTACTGGTTCAAAATTCACCGCTAATTGCTTTGCCTCTATTGCGTGTTTCAATGCTATGTGATGGCCTCTTTATATAGATAAACCACCAGCCTGAACTGCGCAATCCTCATGGGCTTACTCCACCTATCTGTGTGTTGCAAATAGCAACAGTATAGTCACAACTGATAGCTAACTCCACCCTTTCATCTACCTCTTTCACTGGTCTCCACTGAACTGATCATGCACTGTAGTGAACTGATGTGTTCTTGAGTTGAATAATGAGTTACTAATTAATGAATTAAATAATATTTAATTCACTCCACTCATAACTAATTGATTAGCTAGTTAAACTAATCTTAATCATCTCAACTAAAATAAACAGAACACAACTCCACTATCTGTCTCATTAACTCCTCCAAACTTCCACCGGGTTCCGTAAGTCAACCTTGGATGGCCATCAAACCCTCAGAACCATAAAAGCTTTTCTGTCAGATGTATTTATTAATTTTCCGCATTGACTGGAAGTGCCCAAGAGAGTAAATCGTTGTTTATAGTCTAAATATTATTAAGGGTAAATAATATTTGATGTTTTAAGGAGAGGCGTCTAAAAATAGACTCCGTTTTCGAATTCAAAAAATAGAGTCTCATCTATTTTTACCTCAACATGACACTCAAGAATTCAAACTGAATCTCACCATGCTCCATGTCTAAAAATAGACATAGTCTAAAAATAGATTTTGCGCCGGGGTTTCGCTGGGCCCACTGGGCGAAGGCAACTCATTCACCTCAAGCTCATCATCTTGCCGCAATCTCAACAAAATAACTCCATCATGGAAAGTGGCAAAGTAAGATGATGGAGCTTGGTGAAATGAAGTCGCCTTCACCAAGTGGGCCCGCAGGCGAATTCTGGCGCAAAGTCTATTTTTAGACTATGTCTATTTTTAGACATATGGAGCATGGTTCGGGGATTCCAGTTTGAGATTCTTGAAGTATGTGTCATGTTGGTAAAAATAGATGAGACTTTATTTTTGAGGTCAAAGAGGTCGAAGTCTATTTTTAGACTGCCTCTCCTTAAAATAGGGAAGTCAAATATTATTTACCCTTAATAATATTTAGACTATAAACAACAGTTTACTCTCTTGGAGCACTTCAGTTCGAGCTACAGAAGTGGCTCATGCATCTGACAGAGGAATCACGTGGTTCCCAAGGGTTTGATGGCATCATGCATGGTTGACTTCAATTGGACTTCAGTGGCAGAAGTTTGGAGGAGTTAATGACAACACACAGATAGGTGGAGTAAGCCCATGAGGATTGCGCAGTTCAGGCTGGTGGTTTATCTGTATAAAGAGGCCATCCCATAGCATTGAAACACGCAATAGAGGCAAGGCAATTGGCGGTGAGTTTTGAACCAGTAACCTGTTCAAAACTGAGCTAGATTGTGAGTAACTGTATGAGAAAGTACTGAGTACTTGTGAGAAGTATTGTAATGAGTTGTTACTTGATTTCTCCATTATAATATACACAATAGTTGCGGGGTTTTCAGCTATAAGCTTTCCCCATACATACTGTGTTAATGTGTATGATGATTTGATGTGTTATCGCTTGATTTTATTTCCGCATGTGTGATGATCTGAGTGGAAGAGATTATGTGTTGCATATAAATTCGAATTGTATGTGATTAGGATAGTCTCGGTGGATAATTAATCATTATTCAACAAATTTCTACATGGTATCGGAGCTATTGAAGCAGAGATTGATCATCATAGTGATTACAAACTTATTTCGGTAGACAGAGTCTGCATGCAGGCCAGGTAGCCTTCGGATTCATCTTTCTTCGGAAAGTGAAAGGTCTGGTAAATTCCCCTTGCAGTCAATCTCTGTGCTAGAAATAATTTGTTCTCACAGATCTAGAGCGGCTGAGCTTTGAGGTGAAATTCGAAATTTTGCAGCAGTTTTGTTTTCTTGGTGCCAGTGTTGAAAATGTCTTTCAACGGTTTGCGACTCGAATATGCTCTTGAAGGCAGTTCGAATTATGTTGCATGGAAGGATCGCATGGAGGAAGTATTAGAAGATAATGGTCTGAAGGAGTTCATAGATAGGGATGTCCAAAAGCCCACTGATGCAGCTGAAGTCGATGCATGGAAAAAGAAGATGGCGAAGTGTCGAAGGATCCTGTTGGAGGGCGTCAAGGATCATATTGTATCCAGCCTGCATGGAAAGGCTACTCCATATTTAATGTGGAAAGCTTTGACGGATCTATTCTAGAGTAAGAGTGACCAAAGGAAGCTGGCACTCAAAGATAAGCTCAGGAACATCAAGATGGAGAAAGGCGACAGTATCGCCAAATACCTCACGAAGTTCACTCAATGCAGAGATGAGCTGGGAAGTGTGGGGGTGACTGTCGAAGACGAGGACATGGTTGACCTGGCTCTCCTTGGTCTTCCGAAGGCTCGGCACTCATATCAAGATAGTGTCAATGGTCGGGAGAAGCTGCCGGGATGGGAGCGCCTTTGGGCGGATCTCATGCAGGAGGAGATAAGGAGGACTACTCGAGATGGATCTTCATCAAAGGGAGCTGATGAAGAAAACTGCGCTTTGGTGGCCAAAGCAAAGAAGGGGAAGGGTAGGAAAACCTCTCATTCTGGTGCAAAGGGCAAGAAGCAGGATATGGTGAAAGTAAAGTGTTTTCACTGCCATGATCACGGACATTATGCTACCAATTGTCCAAAGAAGAAGAAGAACAAGCAAGCGGGAAGATCTGCAGATGGAGAAGCTTTGGCTTCACAGTTCGAGCTTGAATTTTCACCGATCGCATGCTTGGTTTCAAGTGTGATGGGATCGGTTTGGTTCTTGGACAGCGGTGCGTCATTTCATATGACGGGAGATCGGGATTTGTTCTCAGATCTGGAGGACAAAGATTTGGGTGTGCACATCGAGATGGACGATGATGGTAGATACAGTGTGACTGGTATCGGTACCATATCCTTTCATAGGGAGTCTGGTAAACCCTTTGTATTGAGGGATGTCATGCATGTACCTGGATTGAAGAAGAACTTGATCTCTGTGGCGATGTTGGAGGATAAGGGGTATGATGTGGTCTTCGGCGAAGGAAAAGCCTTCCTGCGCAGTAAGACTACTGGAGAGACCCGGAAGATAGGGGTTCGAACCAAGAACCTTTATCAATTGCAGGTAGATGGCTGCGCAGCTATGGCATGCAAAGCGGGAGAAGTGGTGAGCCGGGATGATGAGGGCGAACTGTGGCACAGGAGATTGGGCCACCTTCACCATGGAGCTTTGAAGATTCTGCAGTAGATTTCTACTGGGCTTCCTAAGGGCACCCTTGTGCAGTCAGATCAGTGCAAGGGGTGTACTTTAGGGAAGTATGTGAAAGCCACCTTTCACGAGAAGAATAGTCGCGCCACGACGATCCTTGAGAGAGTTCACACAGACGTGTGTGGTCCTTTCTCAGTTGCTTCGATAGCAAAGCACATGTATTATGTGATCTTTGTTGATGATTTCTCTCGAAAGTGCTGGATCTTCTTCATGCAGAAGAAGAGCGATACATTCGCGAAGTTCTGTGAGTTTAAAGCACTGGTCGAGAAGGAGTCGGGGAAGAAGGTGATTGCTCTAAGGAGTGATAACGGTGGTGAATTCATCTCGGCTGAATTCAAGGAGTTCTGCAGCGCAGAAGGGATTCGGAGAGAGCTCATCGCACCCCATAACCCACAGCAGAGCGGGGTGGCTGAGCGGAAGAACAGAACGATCGTGGGTGCTGCACGGGCGATGTTACATGATCAGGGCCTACCCCTTCACTTGTGGGCTGAGGCATGCAATACAGCAGTGTATGTGCAGAACCGTTGTCCTCACAAGGTTCTTGGCATGAGTACACCAGAGGAGGCTTATTCTGGCAAGAGGCCTGATATTTCCCATTTGCGGATTTTTGGTTCTCGTGTCTACATGCATGTGATGAAGGATGCGAGAAGGAAGCCGGATCCAACTGCTGAGGTTGGAATATTTTTGGGGTACACTGATACACCTCACAACTACCGGGTGTATTTTTCAGACAGTCGCAAGACTGTTGTGCGACGAGATATAAAATTTCAGGAGGAGAAAGCCATGCAGTGTTCGCTTGAGAGGGAGCTACACTTGCATGCAGATGAGGAGCTGTTAGTTCCTAAGGAGGAGCTTCCGGATGTGGATCAGCCACAAGAGGAAGTTCAGGAGGTGGAAGAAACCACCAATGCAGCGCCAACCATCAGAGGGCGCATGCGCACTACAGAAGCTGAGCGACTGGCTCGGGATGCAGAGAAGGTTGTAGGACCACCTACAGCACAGCGCAGACAGAGACAGTCACCGGATCGGTACACTGGATACATGGCTCTTATGAGTCAATGTGTTGTGATAGAGCCATCCTCTTTTGAGGAAGCTGTGGAGGAACCCGCATGGGTTGATGCCATGATCGAAGAATATGATTCGATCATCAGGAACAGGGCATGGGAGATTGTCCCAAGACCGGTTGGGAAATCAGTTGTAGGTTCGCGATGGATCTACAAGGTGAAGCAGGCGGCTGACGGGAGTGTGGAGAAGTACAAGGCGAGATTTGTCGCCCGTGGCTTCTCACAGATCGAGGGGATTGACTATGAGGAGACTTTTGCACCTGTCGCAAGGTACTCTTCCATACGGACGATCCTTGCTCTCTCAGCGCAGATGGGGTGGCACATTCATCAGATGGATGTGAAGTCTGCGTTCCTCAATGGAGTTATTGAGGAGGAGGTGTACATAGAGCACCCTGAAGGTTTTGAGATCTTCAGCAGTGAGTCGCATGTGTGCCGACTCAAGAGAGCACTGTACGGGCTGAAGCAAGCACCTCGTGCTTGGTACACTCGGATAGACAGCTACTTCACCGGGCTTGGATTATCCAAGAGTGAGGCAGATCCAAACCTGTACCAGATTGTGGTGGAGGGGAAGCTGTTGATCATCGTACTGTATGTAGATGATCTGATTTTGACCGGCGATGAGCAGTTGATACTTTCATGCAAGGAGGATCTTGCACGAGAGTTTGAGATGAAGGACTTGGGCATCCTTCATTATTTCCTGGGATTGGAGATTTGGCAGCGCAGCGGAGGACTGTTTGTTTCTCAGGACAAGTATGCCCGGGAGATTCTCGAGAGGTTCAACATGCAAGGCTGCAAGCCTGTTAACACTCCTCTTCCTGGTGGTTGGAGGAAGGAGGATGCTACTTCAGCGGAGGTAGTGGATGCCACTGTCTATCGACAGTTGGTGGGGTCGCTTATGTATCTGGTCAATACACAACCCGATATATGCTATGTAGTTAACCAGCTTTCGCAAGCTATGGTTAAGCCTACCAAGCTCTTTTGGAAGGCAGGCAAGCATGTATTGCGCTATATCAGAGGCACATCGGGATATGGTCTATGGTACAGACAGGAGGATGGAGCGAAGCTTTCTGGCTTCACTGATGCAGATTGGGCAGGGAGTCCAACGGACCGGAAGAGCACTTCGGGAGGAGTTTTCAGCATTGGGTCGACAGCAGTTTCCTGGTACAGCAGGAAGCAGAGATCCGTGGCACTCAGTTCAGCAGAGGCCGAGTACATGGCAACTAGCTTGGCTGCATGCGAGGCTATTTGGATGAGGAAGATCCTCGCAGGATTGTTCAGGTTGCATTTGGAGCCTACAGTGATCTACTGTGATAACCAGAGTTGCATTAAACTCTCGGCTAATCAAGTATTTCATGATAGGTCCAAACACATCGACATCAGGTACCATCATATCAGAGATTGTGTTCAGCGGAGAATCATGATGCTTTCATATGTTCCCACGGAGGATCAGGATGCCGACATCCTGACGAAGGCGCTCACCAGGAGCAAGTTCGAATTCCACAGAGGCGGGATAGGGGTTGCAGATAATCCATATCTTGCTGAGAGGGAGTGTTGAAAATGCAGCAAGATGATGGAGCTTAGTGAAATGAAGTCGCCTTCACTAAGTGGGCCCGCAGGCAAATTCTGGCGCAAAATCTATTTTTAGACTATGTCTATTTTTAGACATATGGAGCATGGTTCGGGGATTCCAATTTGAGATTCTTGAAGTATGTGTCATGTTGGTAAAAATAGATGAGACTCTATTTTTGAGGTCAAAGAGGTCGAAGTCTATTTTTAGACCGCCTCTCCTTAAAACAGGGAAGTCAAATATTATTTACCCTTAATAATATTTAGACTATAAATAGCAGTTTACTCTCTTGGAGCACTTCAGTTCGAGCTACAGAAGTGGCTCATGCATCTGACAGAGGAATCACGTGGTTCCCAAGGGTTTGATGGCATCATGCATGGTTGACTTTAGTTGGACTTCAGTGGCAGAAGTTTGGAGGAGTTAATGACACAGATAGGTGGAGTAAGCCCATGAGGATTGCGCAGTTCAGGCTGGTGGTTTATCTATATAAAGAGGCCATCCCATAGCATTGAAACACGCAATAGAGGCAAGGCAATTGGCGGTGAGTTTTGAACCAGTAACCTGTTCAAAACTGAGCTAGATTGTGAGTAACTGTATGAGAAAGTACTGAGTACTTGTGAGAAGTATTGTACTGATTTTGTTACTTGATTTCTCCATTATAATATACACAATAGCTGCGGGGTTTTCAGCTATAAGCTTTCCCCATACATACTGTGTTAATGTGTATGATGATTTGATGTGTTATCGCTTGATTTTATTTCCGCATGTGTGATGATCTGAGAGTATCTGAGTGGAAGAGATTATGTGTGGCATATAAATTCGAATTGTATGTGATCAGGATAGTCTCGATGGATAATTAATCATTATTCAGCAAATTTCTACAATAATGAGATCTTGAGAGTTATTTATTATTGGATAAACAGTATCCTTGGAGGGTTTATCACTAAGTTCGCAATCGAAACTTTTGTGTCTAATAGCGAAGTAGAACTCAAGTTCTTCAAATTAGGCCCTAGAGGTAAGTACCTGAATTCACTGTAGTTCTAGATTAGAATGTTATTGTGTGAAAAAGGTATACTACATACGCGCTCAGATTGATGTTTGAAGAAAGAGAACCTGGTGCTACACAAAGTGGAATAAGGTTTAGAACGACTTGGGGAATGTACATTGAAAAGGAATATAGTCCATTTTTTGGGTCTGGAGAAAGAGAAAGCAACCCCGCTACCCCGAGAAGTCTGAGATCTGAAAGTCAACAGAGAACTGCGGAGATTCCCCAACCTTCCACCCCCATCATCACTCCATCCCATTTTGTTCCTCCACCTCTACCTCTACCTCCCCCATTCACCATGGCCCAACCCTCCAAAATGCTTGTGTTCAACGGAACAAATGATCCTGAACAATTCTGGTTTGTGGTAGATGCGATATTGAGTTCGCAGGATGTTATAGATGAAAACATGAAGAAAGTGCAGTTGGTTACTACGCTACAAGATAGAGCATTATCTTTGTTATCACAAAATTGCACTCGATTGGTTGCTAATCAAACAACTCTATGTAACTGTTTCAAACCAGCTTTTGACTGAAGCTTAGCCTCTTCAGTCTGAGAGGGCTCTCTCAAAGGGGTTTATGATATTAGATAATGATAGGATTAGATGACTAACTCTTTGAAAAGTAACTTAATTTTTGTGTATGTAGGTTGAAAAGAATTCAGGCTTGCAACCATTCGGCTTATGGATTCAACAATTCAATAGATTCAGTGGCAAGGTTTTTTGACATGGAAGCTGAGGAAGATAAGAGTCTTCAACAAAGGTAAATCACACATAGAACATAGGGCAACACAGTCATTTCATCAATAAAGGAAGTCAGAGCATACACATATGAATTCTGAGTAATAAAGATGAAATCTACTGCAAGTAGTACACATAAAGATATAGATCAGAAAGACATTAAAAACTCCATGAGAATCTCATGTATGTCAAGAAGAAGTGCTTTGTATTGATGATATCAGTCAAATTACATAAAGCACCATATGGTGCAAAAAATATCCAACCGTTTACAACTTCGATAATTTGGCTTTAAATAGACCTTTAGATTCATCAAACCCTTCCTATGACACCTCATAAAACAGAAAAACATAGCTTTTAATGAGAAAATGATAGCTACACTCTAAAGAAGACCTTTTCCTAATAGGACTCAAACTCCTATTTATTACATCAATCTACCTTATATTTAAAACAGTTACATATTAGTGACAACTAAGCCTCACATGTTCGAATAGGCTATGACATAGCTCATCACTACTTGACATATTAAATATCGTCCTAAAAATATGGAACCAAACCCTATTTTTCAGGAAAACAGGGCCCTATCTTAAACGAAAGATTCAGCTGATAAGCTGTCTTCATTTCATGGTCTTCAAGTCATATATTTTTGGTGGCAAGGTCCCTTGATCTGTTGGATGTGTCCACCTATCCAAAACTGCTTTAAACTGCTCAAAAACCTTCAAAAATATCTCACTACGAAAACATGGCAGTTTTGTAGAGTGCTTTCGTAGCGTCCAAAAAATGGTTTTTTCACTCAAAATTCCTACTTCTTTGTTGTTCCATAGTGTCCATCATGACCTGACACATCATCACTACCATTTTCCCTCCTTGAAAGCTGCAAAAAGTGGTTTTAGAAGCAAAAATAAAGCTATATTCGTAGCATTTTCCTGGCTTCAAGCCTAGGAAACGCTACGAAACTGGGAAAAACTGTGAAATTTCCAGATTTTGACCATGTCTCAAAAAGGTAACCTCCAGCTGTAGAAACTTGGTCTTAAACATGCCATTAACCTTTTAAAAAATAGTCAAAGTAAACTTAAGAGCCTTGAGGTGTTTCCTCTTCATTAATGATAAGTTGAGCTATGGGCTCCTCAGCTAGAGTCTGTTGAGATTCAACAAGATGATGAGCTTAGTGAAAATCAAGCACCTTCACTAAGTGGGACCCGCAGGCTATTTTTAGGTGTATTTATATTTTTAGAATGGTGGTCATATTCTAAAGTTAGCAGGATGCTGATTCTAGATGGTTGGGAAAATTCTGTCTTTGGATGAATTTCTATTTTTAGAATATTGGGCGAAGTCTATTTATAGATCGCTAATATAAAAATAGATGCATGTCGATTATTATTACCCCTTAATAATAATCAGACTCTAAATATCAACTTATTCTCTTGGAGAAATTTATTTCAGTGAACAAGTGTGGCACATCAGTGGGCTGAAGGAATTACGTAATTCCTAGGGTGGTTGGTGACTCATGCATGGAGGACTCAGTTATAACTGATAGTGGCAAGTTGTGACAGAGTTGGAAGAGTAGTTATGGGAGTTGTTATTTAGTTTAACTTGGTTAAGTGAGTTAAACTCAGTTGTGCTAGTTGTATCTAGTTCTAACTAAAGATACACTAGTGAGATTTTAGTGCATTAATTATTTAATTAATTCACAACTAGAGACTCGCTTGCAACTGAACAAATACAACAGTTAACTACTTGCATGTCAGTTCCAGTGGAGACCTAGTGGAGAGATAGGTGAAAGGGTGGGATGGACTATCTGTTGTGACTATAGTGATGCATTCAATGCATCTACACAGACATTGGAGTTTCCAATGAGGATTGCGCAGTCAAGGCAAGGCAAGATCGAATTCATTCAGGGATCTTCTTCGGCAGGGATTGCGCAGTGGAGGCAGGCTGTCAGGAGGCAAGAAATTGGTGCGTAGATATGCAAATTTCTGCATGACAGTGTGTGACAATTGTTGATTGTACTGAGAGCTTGATGTACTAAGCTTTGTATGAGATTGTTACATGTTCTATTGATATACATAATATATGATAGTTGGGGTTTTTAGCTTTAAGCTTTCCTGGTAAAACATTCTTGTTATGTGTGATTGATTTGCTTCATATGTGTTTGAAATTGGCGATTTAATTTCCACAAATAATTAAGTGGAAGAATTATGTATTTAACATAAGATTAATTTGTTAGATCAGGAGAGATCGGTAATATACATGAATCTTGTATAATTTCTACATGGTATCAGAGCAGTGTTGATCACTAAAGATTACAATATTGAAACGATGCTGAGTTTTTTGTGCTGGTGGACAATTGGAATTTGTTGCAAAAATTTCTTGGTGCGTCAGTTGAGTATACATTGAAATGGCTTTCAATGGGTTGCGTTTGGAGTATGCACTCAAGGGAAGCTTTAACTACACAGCCTGGAAGTATAGGATGGAGGCGGTGCTTGAAGATAATGGTTTGAAGGAGTTCATCGATAGCGATGTTCCGAAGCCACTTCGACGGATGTTGCATTACTTGACGCCTGGCAAAAGAAAGTAGCGAAGACAAGAAGAATTATGTTGGAAGGTGTGAAGGACCATATTGTGTCAAGCCTTCATGGTAAAGCTACTCCATTTGCAATGTGGAAGGCTTTGACAGATATTTTCTGTTAGCCATCTATAATTTTGACATATTCAAAGATGGCTAAACAGGTCTTTAGCCTTCAAGAAACAAATTTCATGCAAAATATGTGACTTCTTGAAGCCTCTCTGTGTTCTTTATCCTCAAGAAATCCATTCCATTGATAAATCTTCATTCCAAATTCCTCAAGAAGCCCTGCTGTCCCAAAGAAAAGACTGTTTTCAGACCCATTTTCCATAAATTTTTCCTTTGGAAAATCCCTCTAAGAACCCCTTCATTTCACCCATGTTTCCCATTTTTACCCTTTATTTTCCCTCAAAATCCCCTTTGAACCTAATAAAATCCCTTTATTCTAGTTTAAAACCCCTTTTCTATCCTATCCGAGCCTCCAAAAACCCTTTAAAAACCTCCATTTTCAGTCCAAAACCTTCATTTTAAATATCAGGCCTTAAGCGCATTTCGGCTTAGCCCTAACCCCTTTCCGTCATATGACCCAGCTTTTCGCCGGTCCCCGCGACCTTTTTCCCTTTAAAAGTGTTCACCGCCGATGTGCGCCCTCCGACCTGATCTCCGTCGTTGATCGCATCCAATCCAACGGTCTGCGCTACATCGCATATCGCAGCCTCCCGATTCCGCTTTACCCCGCCGATGTCACACCCCCGATAGAAATTCCACCAATGGAATCCTAACCATCAATCGTCTTCCATCTGATGGTCCGCACTCCATCGGCCATCACAATCTTCCATTCTGCCTTCCCTTCTCACTGCAACGTGCATCCCGCCGAAAGGATCCTGACCATTGATCTTCCAGATCCAAAGGCTCACACTATCTCGCAAATCCAAACTAAGCCCGATAAATACTTCACCCCCCGACTATGTTTCCCCCCTGATATAATCCTAGCCATTGATCATTTTGATCTAACGATAATTGTGCCTTCCTCCACTCCATTCTCATTCCCCCTGTGATGAAATCCTGACCGTCGATCCCTCCCAGATCAGACGGCCATCGCACTTCGCCACCCCCCATCGGCCATCGCACTTGGGTGATTCCAAATTCCTCATTTCCACACCTTTTCTTCGCCGATGGTTCTCTTCCAATGGATTCCTGACCGTTGATCTCTCCTAGATCGGACACCCATTGCGCTTCGCCTCCCCCCATCAGCCATCGGACTTCGCAACTTCCCACTTCCACTTCCCAAAATCCTTTTCTTGTCCACCTCCGCCGATATAATCTAGACCGTAGATCCTCCAGATCTAATGGCCCGCACTTCCTCGAGCCATTGCTTACCCCGCGCCCGACGATTTCTCCTAAACAAATATCCACCATTGATCAAAGGCCCTTGGCCTAGATCCAATGGTCTCGGCTCCTTCCCCCATCATCCATCCTCTCGCCCATTCATCCTTCGTTCATCCTCATCAACAGATCTTGACCATTGATCCTCACGATCCAATGGCTCCCATTGATCTTCACATTCTAACTTCGCCCAATAGCCTTTAGCTACCCAACAAAATAGCTAACGCCAGCACTGGGTCCCACCTATTTCCCACCTGCACATATTTTCTCCCTTCGCGTTTGATCTCAGCCATCGATCTCCCAGATCTGACGGTCAAGAAATGTTTTTGCACGCATCCTCGCCAAACCTTCCCACCGTGTATCTTGCACGCGAAATGGGCGGTTTTGATAGGACACGTGTCGTCCTCCAAGCCGTATCGCGTCCAAAAGGGCTTTACCACCTATTTCCGACATGAAAACCGCCGGTTTTCTACAAAACCGCCCTTCCCTGTTTTCGCGCCGTGATTCAAATGTTTCCCTAGTTTTTTCATGGTTTCGCCATAAAACCCCTTCCCTGCAATTTCCCCACCCTCCGCAATGCTCCATAAACTACTCCTAGCCTCTGATCGCAGTTTATCCAAAAAATGTAGGTTTTCATAATATGTTTTATGTTTGAGTGCAGGTTTAATGGAAACCCGAAGTTTATAGGCTCGCCCACAGCAACATCTAAGTTGAAAACGCCCTGGATGATGATCCTCAGGCTTCTAACAAGCAAGATGGGAGATCCGGGGTTTGATTCCGGGCATTTGATCGATGCAATCATAGAAACCCTCCAAAATGCCAAGAAACCCCTGTAAACAGGAAAACAGAGAGATTAAAGGCTTAATTGAAGAAATCAAAGAAAGTGAGGATTAGCATAAAGAGAAAGGATTAAAGCACAAATTTCGAAGATTTAAAGATTAATCCGCAGTTTAAAGGATAAAGACAAAGGGTTAGGAAATAAATGAATGTTTTAATGGAAAACAAAGAAAAGACAGTGAAGCGAGATTAACAAAGGATCTAGGCTAAAGGATCTAAAAGCACAGTTATTGACTAATCAATCATAAAGAAGTAAGACTGGGTATTAAAGGAAAATCAGATATTAAAGGCCTATTATCAAGTGTAAAGGTTAAACAAAGACATCATTTTAGGCTAAAGCAACCTCAAATACATATACAAAGAGCAGTTATTTCATCAGAAATATCAACTGACTCCTTTGGCCATTCTTTATCTGTAAAGGCAAATCAGCAGTTATTACACAAAATAATATAGTTTAAACTGTCAGGACAGTTATTGTAAAAGATAATGATAAAGCCTTAAAGTCAATCTTTTCAACTGTTTTATAGGCTTAGAAAGTAAAGACAGAGTTATTAAAACAAAGAGGTATCTATAGATGTTCCTACCTTATGCCTTGCATGGTTATCAAGGTCGGGAACATATTTACTCTGTCATTAAAAACATTTTAAACCCTAGAAGAGTTTCACATCCTCATTTGCATCATAAATACTGCATTCGAACTCATTGTAATAGTTGGATTTTAATGACTGGTGCTGGAATAATACATAGTCCTTTGAAGCTCTTGAAGAGAAATTGATGTCTTGGAACTCATGCATGATCTGATTTGCTTGTTGATGGAGAAGGATTGTTTGCAGGATCCATAGGCTTGGTTGATGGTGAAGTTTTCTTCTGTTTATGTTTTCTAGTTTTCCATTATGTTTTCCATCTTGCTATGTTGCAGTACGAAAAAGAATTTAGATTAAGAAATGTTTTCTAATGGCACCTTAAATCTGTTTGTCCTTCACTCCCTTAATGTTTTCTTCTGCTAAGATATATTAGGGAAATTATTTCTTTCTCTCTAACAAGTTCTTAGCTCGTCCATTTCTTGGATAATTTAGATCAGTTAGCATCAATTATGATTTATGGTTAGCCCTGCATATTGTTGCCACTGAAATATTCTGTTCTTGGAAATCATCTCTTTAAAGCAGCTTTGTCTAGGTTTGTCAAATAAGTTTGTTTAAAATCATGCTCTTTGCCTTTACTTAGCTAAATTTGTTTTAAGGAAACCTTATAGTTGTAACTTTGGATGTTAGAGTTTTCTCTCTTTCTATGGTTATAGTTACTTGTGTGTCTTAAATGTTTTTCTACTCTAGATGATAAAAGCTCTGAAAGTTGGATAAGTTTCTTACCATTCTGTGTTTTTATCTGAATTTTTGTCTAGGTTAATTATCTATTTTCAGTTTGAAATCAAAAGGATTAGGTTCTGCTTATGCCTTTGATTCTCTTGTTGTTCTTACCAATTTTCTAACTCCCTTAGTTTACAAGTATATAAAGGATTCGGTTTAAGCCCTTTATTAGTTTGTTGTTCTCAATCTTTATGTCCATTTCATAAATCCATCATAACCTTAAAAGATACACCAACCAAGTAAACTTACCTTGCAAATGCTCTAAACACCATTGATGAACTTATCTGGACCTTGTTAGACTCCATTTCCCAATGACTTAAACAATCTTCCATGTTTCCTATCTAAAATCTATCAAAGTATCATACCCAACGAAAAAACAATCGAAATACCCTGTGTTATCACTCAGGTTTTCCTTGAAGTTGTGGAAAAGGAAAGTAAACCCGAGGTAACCACAAACCAACCTTCAGATACAAAATCTAGCCAATCTGTATCCAGAGAGGGCTCTCTCTTTAAAATTTAGCTTTGTTCTTAGAAAATTTTAGGCTAGTTATAAGTCCAAGAGTTTTGATTTTGTTTGAATGGTGGAATCCGCCAACTGAGGGCAAGTTTGAAGATCTTCAGTCCATTGGGCTATGGAGTCGAAGGATGGCTTTACTGGATTACTATTCTACACACAAGATGGCTTTGCAGGGCAAGATAGCCAAACAGAGAATAATTTTAGAATTTAAAGTGAATGGAATGGATTTTTGAAGGGATGAAAGGCAGTTAAGAATATTTCAACATGTTCAAAAGAAAGAAATGGAATGATTACAAATAAAGAGCAGTGAAGAATTCTTTACTATAGTAATCAAAATGTTTAAATTAGCGAAGCAAGAGAAATTAAGAATTCATTGCTTATAACCAATTTAGAAGAAAACATTTAGAATAATCACAATTGAAATCAGAGTACAATTAAGTAAATTCTGATTTATTCTTTTATGTCAATTATTCAGAAATGGACACAATGATATTATAAACAGATATAAAACTTAAGACATAGGATAGAAAGACTTATTGAACTGCAGTCTGACACATGAATCCTGCAAAAAGTCCTAAGCTTCAAGTTGTCATCCAGCAAGCCACAAACAAATTTCTCCAAAACACTTTTATTCCAAAAACATCAATGTCACAGCAAAGTAGTAGAATCCATCCTCAATACTCTATTCGAGGGTTTATTTATGCAAAAAATGATTTAAAATATCTCACAAAAACCTAGGAAATAATCTAGGGTGACTAATGAATAAGTTACAACAAAAAGGGAGACAGATGGTCTCGTAGATAGGATAAAAGGAAACTGCTAGTGTGTTGTTTCCTCCTTTTATGCATGTGCTGGAGGCAGGTCCTACAATCTAGCAAGCTGTTGTCCTCTTTGGTAATTCTTTTCTGACTGCCTTGCTTGTCTGATACTCTTCTATTCTTATTGATACACTTTCAACTGCTAAACTGATACTCTTTAACCTTGGTTCATCTATTTATCCTTTATCAAGATATACCTCAGTAAAATATGCAAAGATTTTACCCAAGGATAAATTTCACAAAAGCTCCAACATGTCATCCCACCATTGAACTTCTGGGACTTTGGTTCTTTGTAGTTTCCTCAATGTTTCATCAACTTCAGTGTATTTGAAAAAATTAGGCTGATATGGAAACAAATGTTTTATTTCATGTTCAAGGTAAAATAAACTTTCCAATTTTTCATAAAGGCTTTTCCCTATTGGTAATGTTCCTGCTGCTGTACTGGTCGAAGAACTGGCTTGATCATCAACCTGTTTGTTTACTTTTGCTACAAAACTTTCCAAATCCATTAATCTACCTTCTGCATTAACAGGACTAGGAAAACCTTTATTTAACACAACAACAAATCTTTCATTTAAGGTAAAAATCTCTTGTTGCATGTCTGAACACCTTCTTTCAAGATTTTTCATAAGAGTCCTTTTGGTAAAAACTCTTTTGATTTCCAAGATAGTCCCTGTTCTGTCCTGAATTCCAACTTCTGCAAGTCGCTGCTTATTCTGAGTATTCAAATAATTGATAAGCCTATTGGCTTCTTATGGCATCTTTCCTAACTCTTCCCTTGCTTTCTCAATTTCTTCCAGAGCTAATCTGACTAAATCCTGTTGTTCATATATTATTTGAATAAAAGGCCAAACATTCTTTATTGATTGAATAATGTTATACCAAAGAATTTCTTTTAATTCACTTAAAGGTCTTTCCATTACAAGATCCTTTTCCAATGCTTTAACTGATTTTTCTAATTTTTTTATTTCTCTTGTCTTCTCAGCAATACTTATTTTTGATTGATCATATTTGTTTTCCAGAGTAGAAAGCTGAAACCTTAAGTTTTGGAGTTCTGTCACTTGCAGTTTTAATTCATTCATTGCTTTGATTAATTCATCAGAACTCTTATCAGAAGTGTTCACCTGTGTAAGCTCTGCTTGTTGACCTATGATTGATGTACATGTTCCTGTGGCTTCCTGTGTTGTAGTTGCTGGAATAATGGACTCTTTATCTTTTAATGCTTGCTCAAGTTCTTTCTTTGTCTCAGCAAGTCGTTCATTCATTTTTAAAAGTAAGTCCATCATCTCTTCTTCTGAATTTTCCTTCATTATTTCTTCAGTCTGAGGGTGCCTCGAAGCTGGTAGTATCAATTGCTTCCTCAATGCAGCAATGTCATCATCCTTATTTTTAATCAGTGCTTCAGTGCATTTTATATCTTTGGGATTATGACCCAAACTGATGATTATTTCCTCCAAATATTTTATTCTGTTATCCTTTGCTTGAGAATAAGCTTTTTCAATATGCAACTGGGTACTTGTATTATTCAAAGAGTCTTGCAATCTATGGGCTGCCATTGCTTTGTCAGTAAGGGTAGAATATATCATTTCTCCAATTTTCTTGTGTAATTCTATCTGGTCCAATGGATGAATATCTGTTGCTAGGACCTCAAAATTGGTCCTGATGTAGTCAGCTTCTGTCTGTGGTTTTGGCACTTTCGATTTGAAATGGCTCATTAACATTTTCCCTTGCTGAATGTCAAAGCTGACATTAATCTCTCTTGATTTTGTGGAGCCATTTTGAGATACTGATTATACACCTGGACCCTGAGTGGATCATTCCTTGCTTTTATACTGATAAATGTTTTTTTTATGTCTCCTGCATCTGTCTTTGGCTTTTTGAATGAAGACACTTCAGTACTTAACTGTCTTTGTATTTCATTTCCTTTATCACCTTTATATGCTTCACTAACTGAACCAGTAAGCTGACTATCCTCCCTTTCTTCATCACATATTTCATCAACGGATTCCACTTCTGGAAGTGGATTCAGTTTCTGCCTTTTAGCTTGAGGTTGTTGTGAAGATTCCTTAGGAGGAGTAGGATCTTTAACTTGTCTTTTCTTGCCTTGTTCCACATTAGATGGAGTCTGCAAATTTGAAACTTCAGGGTGATTAACTTGAATAGGAGACACCTGTGCTTGATCTTGTGCCTTGGAAGTTTGAGGTTTTTCTGTCATGGTGAATGTTTCAATAACTTGTGCTTCTGGTTCTTTCTCTTTTCCTTTGGATTCAACTGCAATTGATGGAATGTTTTCTTGTAAATTCTGCTGAATAATACCAACTGAAGAAGTACCAATCTCTGGTCTCTGTACCAGTGTAAAAGAATCCAAGTCAAGCATTTTTGCAAGATCTTTCATAACATTATTTATATCAACCTGCTCACTATCCTGCTCTATCAAAGTTCCTTCTACCCACTCATCTGTATTAGCATACTTTTCAATTTCAGGGATTCTTCGATGCATGTAGGGTGCTGATTTATTTTTCATCCTTTTATCACAAATAAAGTTGAATGGGTCATAGGGTACCCAATGGAAACTTTTCTGCAATCTGTAATGATCCTCTAATATCTTTTGAGCTTCTTCCCCTCCATCTCTAGAATTGCATATGAATGGACCTAGTTGGCTCTTTATCCTGAGTTGAGCCTTTTTCTTGGCATTGCAGAAGTGAATTATATCTGAATTGTTCATTTGTCTAAAGTACTCAAGTGCAAAAAGTCTCATTGGTACATATCTTGGTAACTTGAAAGGGCTCAATCCACATCCATAAATTCTAATTTCAGTATGATTCTGATAGAAGTACCAGTCACCTATCTTGAAATGTTTTGAAAGCTGAAGGATTTTCCTGATTTCATTACTTTGTCTTAGAGGGGCAACTCCTGTCAACAAGGTAGTTGCAGGATGTATAAAAAGGTCAATGAACTCATTATAAGAGTAGGGAGAGTCTATGGAACAATGAGTAATGGCTGACCAAAAGATAACCGATCTTGGATTCCCTTGGGTATCAAGTTTTCTGATATGGAAAGGGAAAGTTTCAGACTGGTAATATAGCATGAGATGGTAAATGACAGTAGAATATTTGAATACTTTCTCGTTCTCCAATCTCATGAATTGGTCATGCATTTTATCTGCAATGAAAGATGCAAAGTCATACCTGACAGCATGAGGCTGTCCAGGGGTGAACATAGATAATAACACCAAGGTTAAATGATCAACATACTCACTGGTATTAAAACCCATTATGAAAGATATCATACTCAAAATATTTTTCCCTTCTTCAGTAAAATAAACACTAGCATAAGGGGGAGGGCCTGTAGGCTGATGCTCTGGCCACATGAAAGCTTGGCAAATGCGAATTAACTCCTCCTGGGATAATTTAGTGGATTTCTCCAATAATTCTTCCATTAACAAAGGAGTAAGGGCTTCACCAGGCTGAAAATGTAACATATCATTGATGGATTGAGCAGTAATGGGAAAAAGGATGTTCTGGCTTGGGGACAATACTGCTCTCTGATTTGGATCATAATTGGCATGGCAATAGTGGATAATTTCAGGAAAGATATGGACTGAGGGGAAAATGTATCTAGGAAGACCAAACTCCCATAACCCAATAATATCTGAGCCATTCAAATAATTGTCTCTGCAGCGACAATAAATTCGAAGGGGATTTTCAGTAAATTTCAAGTCTTTTATTTGAAAATCTTTGTCCACTAATGATAAGTAATCCAAATCTCTATGAGGGGCATTCAATGGGGCTACATTCAGGGCTAGGAACTTCCATCTTTTTGGTTCTTGTGTATTCAAATAAACGGAAATTCGGGGGTTTTTTACGGAAACGGGCACAATTACAGTTTTGGAAGTATTATTTCAGTTGTAGGAACTAAAACAGACCGATATTAAACTTCCTTTCAGATTATGGCGTGAATTTAACACTGGAATGAGGATTTTTCACAGAGTTTCAGCAGGAAATCGGATAAATACCTGTTTTATGAAGAATTTCGAAATTAAGAGGCACTGGTCAACGGCGGATGAATGCTTGTGCACTGGCTTAACAATGGCGTCCAGCAATTTTAGTTGACAGCAGTTTGACAGTGGATTTTTAAATTTCTCAGAAAAGGGCGCAGTCGCTTTCAACAGACAGAATAATGAAAAAATGCGCGGAATTTTGTTTTATTTGCAAAGTCAACAGGGATTTTTATTATTATTTTTGAGGATGATGTCATCAGTGTACGGGAGGACACGTCACCAGGGACGGGCGGTAAGCGGTTTTATTCCACACCGTTTTCGGGAGTTGGTGGTTTTCCGCGGGGAGGCAGTGATTCCACTGGTTGAATGTCACGTAGCCATTGCACTGTTTGAAAACCGTCGTGATTTCGCGCGTTAACTCTCATATAGAGGATGGCTATCGGAATCATCGTGGGCCGTAGATCTTCATTGGAGCGATCAAATGGTGGTTCGAAAGGGAAGTGGCGGGGGAGTTAATGCGAGGGCCCGACGGGTTTACAAAATAATTAACATTTAATTAACTATTCCAAGAGGGATTTTATTGGTGGAGGGATGTGATTATTAATTAATCCAAATGATTTAATTAATCTCAATGGTTTATGAAGGGTCGGGTAACAGAGACTTGGGGTCTTATTTGTTTTTTCCGTTTAAAACATAAAACATATGTTTAAAACCTTTTTCCTCGTTTATTTTTATTATATGGTAATAAATTAATGAAATTTATTAACCATAGGGGGCGGGACTAGTTATATAGGTATGTTTTTAGCCAAAGGGTTTATCATTTGGGATTTTTATTTAATCATGTAGGATTTAATTAACTTTGGCTAAAACTTATAGTAAGAGGGTTTTGGGGATATTATTATAAAAGGGAATTATATATAATAGGACAAGGTATTTTCACTAGGGATTTAATAAATAAATCAGATGTTAATATGACAAAGGGACAAGGAAAACTCAAAAATACTTTACAAATCTAGGAAAGTGAAGAATTCTGAAGCAAATTGCATTATATCAACTTCAACACTTAGATTTAGAATAGCAAGTAATTTTGAGGGTTTATTGTGGAATTTTGCATGATTTTCCTAAGTAAAATGGGATTTTACTTAGGAAAAGATTAAAAGTGAATGAGTGCAATGATGGATAACTTCAAGTACTAGGGGCTTTTCAATTATTAGGCCGAGGGTCCGGTCCCTCCAAAAGTCAAGGAAATGCCTTGAGCCCCTCTAATCTTCAAACTCCTTAGTACTTTAAGGGAAATTAGTAAAACGTTTAGGGAAAAAGTGAGATGGGAAGTTAATGATTCTGACTTTGCCTTCTGTGAAATACTTCCAATGTATTATCTGTTTCAGTACTTATGATGAAAGTAAAGGATTAAACACATTTAGCACCATCATTCATCACTTGAAACTTTGCAACACCATCTACCTACCCTATCTATTTTACTCTGCCATTTTCTCTTCTTTATTAGGGTGCATTTAGACTAGCAAACCCTTATCAATCTTCTTTTTCTTTTACATGGAAAACCTATCTAAGTCTACACTTATTACGTCCAA
The DNA here is from genome assembly GCA_034641835.2 of Pinus albicaulis. Classification (NCBI taxonomy): domain Eukaryota; kingdom Viridiplantae; phylum Streptophyta; class Pinopsida; order Pinales; family Pinaceae; genus Pinus; species Pinus albicaulis. The sequence continues at coordinate 668,522,508 of CM076579.1, read as the reverse complement.
GGGCTCAAATTAAACTGTTGAGCACCTTTTATTAACTCTACCTATCTACTTATCTGCCAAGATTAAACTGTTTGGTCAGATATTTATTCTCTATTCTACAACATGAAATTGAAAAATGAATGAATCAAGTTTATACAGTTTGACTCTTCATAAATTGTGGCAAAGTTTAACAAGCTGCACACAATTACTTATTTACAAAAAATGAAATAGTAGTGGCATTTGGACTTGCACACTTTCCTGGTCTATTTTTGTTTGGGGTTCATTTCTTTCACTTTTTGACCATTTTATTTTTTCCACCCTTTAATTTTTTCTTTTAGGGTATACCCTCTTTACATTTTTTAATTTTTTTTTATTTTTTTATTTTTAAAGAATATGGAACACCTTTGCACAAGAAAAAGGTTTGAACATATTGCATAGTTCAATAAGTCAATCATGAAAAATTACACCTATTGGTATAGGAGTCTAACACTGGCTCCACTTGGGGAAGGCTTTTCCTGGCGAAAAGTCAAGAACAGCAGGTCATATGCCTCAAAAATGCCTTTAACTGAACCATGAAATCTTCTTTTTCTGGTAGCTTTATTGTATATATGATAGTAAAACTTTTGAAGCTTAGGGCCTTCACTTCGAGCTTTAACTCCAAGAAGTCACCATCCAATCAAAACTGATGCATTAGAAAGGATATATTATGTACAAGTTAGAAAAAATCAGAACATCCTAGTAAATAGGATCAAAATAGTGCTTTAGCATTCGACCATTGACTGATCCTTCCTCAGCTTCTGAACCATCCAAATTCTTCAAAAAGTATGTGTTATTTCCCTGTAAAGCATGAATGATGTAAGGTCCTTTCCATAAGAAATAAAATTTCCCATGTTTTCCTTTATCTTCCCTTCTGGAATCCCATCTTATAACTTTGTCTCCTAGTTGAAAATCTTCTGCTTTAGTTCTTTTGTCAAACATTTTCTTTAAATTTTCCTGCAAGACTTGGGATCGTTGATACACTTCTTCTCTGGTTTGCTGCAAGTGAATTTTCTGGTTTATTCTTCTCTGAATATCATTTGGTTCTACTTGATCAGATTCATTGATTGTTTGGTCTTCATCTATACTACTGTTAGAGAACTCATTTTCTAGTGTCAAAAAACTATTGATCTGATTATTATTTACAAATACTTGCCAATTCATGAGATTGTCCGGTATAGCAGGTCTATGTCTAATCTCAGCTGTGAACTGATGATTAGGTCCAAAAGGTAATTTACATGTGCTAGCGAACATTGAAAGACTGTGAGCATGCAAATTTTGTTTCCTGGGAATCTTGGCAAGTTGAGCTTGTAGAAAAGTGTTGAGAATTTCCACAACTGTTTCTCTGTATTGTTTCAATCTGGGATCTTTTGTTGAACATTCACCATTTATCTGCTGGATAATTAACTTAGAGTCTCCTATGATTGATACTCTAATGGCTCCTAACTTTTTGACATGTTTAAGCCCTAGAAAAAGAGCTTCGTACTCTGCCATGTTGTTAGTGCATCTAAAATTCAATCTATAAGCATGACCTTCGCCATGATCATTTTCAACATTATGTAACCAAATTCCAGCCCCTGCTCCTAACTTGTTTACTGAGCCATCAAATTCTAAATGCCACAGAATTTCATGTTCATAATCTTCATCAACTGTTTTAACATGTTTCTTAACAGGAGCTAGTTTTTTAGTTTTTTCTGGTATTTCTTGGTTATCTGGTGTTTCTTTGTTTTCAGAAATCTCTTCAATTTGAACAGTGGATTTATTTGCAGTTTCCATTTCTGGTGCTTCTAATTCAGTAGGAAGGTCCAATTCAGCATTATAAAGGATAAAAGAGTCCATATCAGAATGTACTGAATAGACAGGGAAGTTTTCAGGCTTCTCATGGCTACTAACAAGATATTTCATTAAGGTCTCTCTGTATAATCTTTTAGGTTGACCAAATACCGAAATAGTGGCATATGACATGTCTAATTGAATAGATCCTCCAAATTTAGCACCCCAGGATCTAGACAACAACATACCATATTTAGGAGGAATATTGGCCACTACTATATCCATCAAAACAGATTTCGCAGGGTATTGCACCAAAGTAACACACAGATCTTTAATCAAACCTAAACATCTTACCTGACTAGAATCAAAAGAAAACAGATCTTTATACGGTCTGGTAATGTCTAAATTTAATCTTTCCATCACAGCTTTTGGCATCAAATTGTGGGATGCTCCAGAATCGAGCATAGCATTATGGAGTATTTTGTCATGAACGTTCAAGCTCACATAAAATGGAGGAGTCCTCCACTTTCTGGTTTTCCATTTACCTCATGGCCAAAAAGGAGTTTGGGTTGATCATCAAGAATATTTACTGAATCATCCATTCCAGTAATGTTAATGTTAAGGGATTTGCTGATTTGGCTTCTATAGACATCATGTTTAGCCAATTCTGATAAGGGAACAACTATCTTTAGTTTTCCTATCTCAGCCTCTAGATTGAAAGGTTTTTCTGTTTGAACTCTAGTGTTTTGGACAGTTGGGTTTTCTCTATTTTTTGGGTCTTCAACGTTTTTCTCTTTTTCATGAGTGGGATTATGATTTGAAGGTGTTTCTGAATTAACTTCTGCTATTTCTTCTACATTTCCTACAGGAGGAAAAGTATTAGATAGTTGTTTATTATTTGCTTGGTTGTCAGACACATCTTCAATTATTGGATTTGAGGGGTTAGGAGTTGTCCTAGACAGAATTTGTACAGGAGGAGTGTTTTGTACAGGAGGATTGTTAGTTTTACCTTTGACGTTTTGTTTTACATCTTTCTGTTTGCTATTCTCTGGCACATCAATCCGTCTACTTCTCAAATTGTACTGTTTATGAACCTCATAAATTGCTTTGTCATAACCTTCTTTAAAATCAAAAGTTTCTCCTGAATGAGTTTGAAATGTTTCAAGGATGTGATTCTCTTGATCATCTTGAGATAGAAAAACTTTTGGTTCATTTTTGTTTTCAGTCACATTATTTATTTCAACATCCTCTGTAGGTTCTTCAGAAGTTGAACCTTCAACAAAATTTTCTTGGAAAGGTGGCCTGATGTTTTGGTCAGGGAAATTTTTCCCAATATTTTGGTTCTGATTTCTTCTAAAGTTTGGGTTACTCACAACATTTTGATTATCACCCGAAGACTTTCCTTTGATTGTCTCCACTCTGTCTCCCAGTCTTTCCATACCTTTAATGATTGCATCCAACTTTCTTTCAAAAGCTGAAGGTTCTTCATTCATAGGCATTCTTCTTTCGGCCCTAGCTCTAGCTCGTTTTTCTATGAGGTTCGCTTCCACACTAACCACTATGCTTTGCATCTCTTCTAGGGTTTGGGGGGCTCTTTCCCTAAGTGAATATTCTATGTCAGAGTCAAAACCACCTGGGAATTTAACCAATACTGAGTTAGGAGGGGGTCTAAGGTTTTGAGGAACAGCGTTGTAGGCTTCATTGAATCTTATGATGTAATCTTGCACGGTTTCATTAGGTCTTCTTCTCAATTTTTCAAATTCTGATAGGATCTGAAGAGGGTCTTTCTTTTTCTCCCATCTATTCAAAAATGCCCTATACAAAGCTGGTAAATCAGCAATACTGTTTAGAGCAAGGGCCCTAAACCATGTCCTGACTTCCCCAGTAAGACTCTGAACAAAAATTCTCATTCATACATCATCAGCGTCAATTTCGTAAAATTCAAAGTAATCAGTCATCCTTTTGGTATGTTGTTGAGCAGTATAAGTACCTGAGCCATCAAAAGGGGTGATTTTACTCTGATAGTCCTGAGGCAAAGCAGCAGGGTTGCCTAGCAATCTTAACAGGGCATATCTATTGGCCATTGGAAGATGTAATGGAATAACAGGCGATGATGGTCTGGTAGGAGTGGGTGGAGGAGTAGAAGAAGTGACTTGGGTTTGAGAAGCTTGAGGAAAAGTAGCTGAACTTGGGGAAGCTTCAGTAATTACAGAAATGTTTGAACTTTCTTCAAAGGTCTGTTCAGATTGAACAAAATTTTGTAAATGTCTGTCAAGATGATATGAAACAAATCTCAATTGTAAATCCTCAAGAAATAGTGGGTCTGGAACGAGTTTAGACAATTCAGATTCAGAAAAATTCACAAACAGAGATGTTTCAAATCACTCATCAAAAGGAATTTCGTCAAAATATATAATCTTCACAGGACAGGAATGTGATCTAGAAAGAGGTCTGGAACTTCCAGAACTCTCTTGACTTCCTCTTTCAGAACTTTCTTGACTTCCTTGTCTTCTAAGAATCCTAGGAATCAGATTTGGATTTTCAAATATTGGTGGTGGATTAGGGTCAGGATTTGACCTGGTATGACGAATCCTTTCTGAAGCCAGTTTTCCTAGACTGTATTTTTAATTTTTTGTTTTAAATAAAATGAAAGTACAACTTCTACAAATTCTTCAAGAAATAATGATTTCTGATTAAAATTTTCTCAAAGATTTATTGAACTAGAGAGTCTGATCAAACATTTGAAACTAAAGTTCAGTGTATAAGCTAAATCAGAGATAGACTGAAGCAGCATTTATTTACTATGCAGTTGTAGGGCAAAAGCATTTCAAAGGCTACCTGGCTGATCTTCAGACTCTGTCTATAGCTTATAAGCAAACAATAGTAATAAATAAAAATGATTCAAATCCCCAGTGGAGTCGCCACTATGTTATCACTCAGGTTTTCCTTAAAGTTGTGGAAAAGGAAAGTAAACCCGAGGTAACCACAAACCAACCTTCAGATACAGAATCTAGCCAATCTGTATCCAGAGAGGGCTCTCTCTTTAAAATTTAGCTTTGTTCTTAGAAAGTTTTAGGCTAGTTATAAGTCCAAGAGTTTTGATTTTGTTTGAATGGTGGAATCCACCAACTGAGGGCAAGGTTGAAGATTTTTAGTCCATTGGGCTATGGAGTCGAAGGATGGCTTTACTGGATTACTCTTCTACACACAAGATGGCTTTGCAGGGCAAGATAGCCAAACAGAGAACAATTTTAGAAATTAAAGTGAATGGAATGGATTTTGAAGGGATGAAAGGAAATTAAGAATCTTTCAACATGTTCAAAAGAAAGAAAGTGAATGATTACAAATAAAGAGCAGTTAAGAATTCTTTACTATAGTAATCAAAATGTTTAAACCAGCGAAACAAGAGCAATTAAGAATTCATTGTTTATAACCAATTTAGAAGAAAACATTTAGAATAATCACAATTGAAATCAGAGTACACTTAAGCAATTTCTGATTTATTATTTTTTGTCAATTATTCAGAAATGGAACACAGTGATATTATAAATAGATATAAAACTTAAAACATAGGATAGAAATGACTTATTGAACTGTAGTCTGACACATGAATCCTGCAAAAAGTCTTGAGCTTCAAATCATCATCCAGCAAGCCACAAAGAAGTTTCTCCAAAACACTTTTATTCCAAAAAGTCAATGTTACAGCAAAGTAGAAGAATCCACCCTCACTAATTCGATTGAGGGCTTATTTATACAAAAGATTATTTAAAATATCTCATAACAAAAGAGATATAATCTAGGGTGACTAATGAATAAGTTACAAAAAATAGAGACAGATGGTCTCGTAAATAGGATAAATCAGCTGATGTTGTGTGCTGTCTTCCTCCTTTTTAGAATGTGCTGGAAGCAGTTCCTTTGTTTTAGCTCGTTGCTGTCTTCTTGAGTAATTCTTTTCTGACTGCCTTGCTTGTCTGATACTCTTTTATTCTTACTGATACACTTTAACTGCTGAACTGATACTCTTTGATTTTTATTCACCTATTTATCCTTTATCAAGATATACTTCAGTAAAATAGGCCAAAAATTTTTACCCAAGGATAAATTTTATAAAAGTTCCATCATCTCATCCCACCATTGAACTTCTGGCACTCTGGTTCTCTGCAATTTTCTCAATGTTTCATCAGCTTCAGTGTATTTGAAAAAATTAGGCTGATATGGAAACAAATGTTTTATTTCATGTTCAAGATAAAATAAACTCTCCAATTTTTCATAAAGACTTTTCCTTGTTGGCAATGTTCCTTCTGTTGTACTGGTTGAAGAACGGGCTTGATCATCAACCAGTTTGTTTACTTTCGCTACAAAACTTTCCAAATCCATTAATCTACCTTCTTCATTAACAGGACTGGGCAAACCTTTATTTAACACAACATCAAATCTTTCTTTGAAGGTAAAAATTTCTTGCTGCATGTCTGAACACCTTCTTTCAAGATTTTGCATAAGAGTCCTTTTGGTAAAAACTTTTTTGATTTCCAAGATAGTCCCTGTTCTGTCCTGAATTCCAACTTCTGCAAGTTGCTGCTTATTCTGAGTATTCAAATAATTGATAAGTCTATTGGCTTCTTCTGGCATATTCCCTAACTCTTCCCTTGCTTTCTCAATTTCCTCCAGAGCCAATCTGACTAAATCCTGTTGTTCATACATTATTTGAATAGAAGACCAAACGTTCTTTATTGATTGAATAGTGTTATACCAAATAATTTCTTTTAATTCACTTAAAGGTCTTTCCATTGTAAGATCCTTTTCCAATGCTTTAACTGATTTTTCTAGTTTTTTGATTTCTCTTGTCTTCTCAGCAACATTTATTTTTGATTGATCATATTTATTTTCCAGAGTAGAAAGCTGAGACTTTAAGCTTTGGAGTTCTGTCACTTGCAGTTTTAATTCATTCATTGCTTTGATTAATTCATCAGAACTCTTATCAGAAGTGTTCACCTGTGTTAGCTCTCCTTGTTGACCTGTGATTGATGTACCTATTCCTGTGGCTGCCTGTGTTATAGTTGCTGGAATAATGGACTCTTTATCTTTTAATGCTTGCTCAAGTTCTTTCTCTGTCTCAGCAAGTCGTTCATTCATTTTTAAAAGTAAATCCATCACCTCTTCTTCTGAATTTTCCTTCATTATTTCTTCAGTCTGAGGGTGCCTCGAAGCTAGTAGTTTCAATTGTTTCCTTAATGCAGCAATGTCATCATCCCTCTTTTTAATCAATGCTTCAATGCCTTTTATATCTTTGGGATTATGACCCAAACTGATGATTATTTCCTCCAAAGATTTTATTCTGTTATCCTTTGCTTGAGAAGAAGCTTTTTCAATATGCAACTGGGTACTTGTATTATTCAAAGAGTCTTGCAATCTATGGGTTGCCATTGCTTTGTCAGTAAGGGTAGAATATATCATTTCTCCAGTTTTCTTTTGTAATTCTATATGGTCCAATGGATAAATATCTTTTGCTAGGACCTCAAAATTGGTCCTGATGTAGTCAGCTGCTGTCTGTGGTTTTGGCACTTTAGATTTGAAATGGCTCATTAACATTTTCCCTTGCTGAATTTCAAAAGCTGACATTAATCTCTCTTGATTTTGTGGAGCCATTTTGAGATAATGATTATACACCTGGACCCTGAGTGGATCATTCCTTTCTTTTATACTGATAAATGTTTTTTTTATGTCTCTTGCATCTGTCTTTGGCTTTTTGAATGAAGACACTTCAGTACTTAACTGTCTTTGTATTTCATTTCCTTTATGACCTGTATATGCTTCACTAACTGAACCAGTAAGCTGACTATCCTCCCTTTCTTCATCACAGATTTCATCAACAGATTCCACTTCTGGAAGTGGATTCAGTTTCTGCCTTTTAGCTTGAGGTTGTTGTGAAGATTCCTTAGGAGGAGTAGGATCTTTAACTTGTCTTTTCTTGCCTTGTTCCACATTAGATGGAGTCTGCAAATTTGAAACTTCAGGGTGATTAACTTGAATAGGAGACACCTGTACTTGATCTTGTGCCTTGGAAGTTTGAGGTTTTTCTGTCATGGTGAATGTTTCAATAACTTGTGCTTCTGGTTCTTTCTCTTTTCCTTTGGATTCAACTGCAATTGATGGAATTTTTTCTTGTAAATTCTGCTGAATAATACCAACTGAAGAAGTACCAATCTCTGGTCTCTGTACCTGTGTAAAAGAATCCAAGTCAAGCATTTTTGCAAGATCTTTCATAACTTTATTTATATCAACCTGCTCACTATCCTGCTCTATCAAAGTTCCTTCTACCCACTCATCTGTATTAGCATACTTTTCAATTTCAGGGATTCTTCGATGCATGTAGGGTGCTGATTTATTTTTCATCCTTTTGTCACAAATAAAGTTGAATGGGTCATAGGGTACCCAATGGAAACTTTTCTGCAATATGTAATGATCCTCTAATATCTTTTGAGTTTCTTCCCCTCCATCTCTAGAATTGCAGATGAATGGACCTAGTTGGCTCTTTATCCTGAGTTGAGCCTTTTTCTTGGCATTACAGAAGTGAATTATATCTGAATTGTTCATTTGTCTGAAGTACTCAAGTGCAAAAAGTCTCATTGGTACATATCTGGGTAACTTGAAAGGGCTCAATTCACATCCATAAATTCTAATTTCAATATGATTCTGATAGAAGTACCAGTCACCTATCTTGTAATGTTTTGAAAGCTGAAGGATTTTCCTGATTTCATTGCTGAGTCTTGGAGGGGCAACTCCTGTCAACAAGGTAGTTGCAGGATGTATAAAAAGGTCAATGAACTCATTATAAGAGTAGGGAGAGTCTATGGAACAATGAGTAATGGCTGACCAAAAGATAACCGATCTTGGATTCCCTTGGGCATCAAGTTTTCTGATATGGAAAGGGAAAGTTTCAGACTGGTAATAAAGCATGAGATGGTAAATGACAGTAGAATATTTGAATACTTTCTCGTTCTCCAATCTCATGAATTTGTCATGCATTTTATCTGCAATGAAAGATGCAAAGTCATACCTGACAGCAGGAGGCTGTCCAGGGGTGAACATAGATAATAACACCAGGGTTAAATGATCAACATACTCACTGGTATTAAAACCCATTATGAAAGATATCATACTCAAAATATTTTGCCCTTCTTCAGTAAAATAAACATTAGCATAAGGGGGAGGGCCTTTGGGCTGGTGCTCTGGCCACATGAAAACTTGGCAAATGCGGGTTAACTCCTCATGAGATAATTTAGTGGATTTCTCCAATAGTTCTTCCATTAACAAAGGAGTAAAGGCTTCATCAGACTGAAAATGTAACATATCATTGATGGATTGAGCAGTGATGGGAAAAAGGATGTTCTGGCTTGGGGACAATACTGCTCTCTGATTTGGATCATAATTGGCATGGTAATAGTGGATAATTTCAGGAAATATATGGACTGAGGGAAAAAGGTATCTTGGAAGACCAGACTCCCATAACCCAATAATATCTGAGCCTTTCAAATAATTGTCTCTGCAGCGAAAATGAATTCGAAGGGGGTTTTCACTGAAAATTAGGTCTTTAATATGAAAATCTTTATCCACTAACAGCAAATAATCCAAATCTCTATGGGGGGCATTCAAGGCGACAGGAACTTCCATTTTGGTTCTTGCGTATTCAAAGTGGAAATTTCAGGGGTATTTTCACGGAAAGGGCACAATTTTAGTTTTGAAGACGAAATTTACAGCTTTCTGTGGACGCAATTGAAATTCTGAGGAAAGGGAAGACTAAAAACACTCTGCAACAGTTCTTTGGTATAGAATTTTAAACGAACGGCATGATTTCACAGAGTTTGACACAGGAAATGATGTAAATACCTGTTTTCAGAAAATGGCGACTTTCAACAGGTACAGGCAGATGGCGGATAGACGCTTGGATGCTAGTCTGATAGTCACCTTCAGTAATTTCAGTTAAATGGCAGTTTAACAGTGGACTTTCAAATTTTTCAGTAGAGGACACAGTCGCTTTCAACAGATAGAATGATGAAAAATGAGTGCAATTTGTTTTATTTGGAAAGTCAAAGGAATTTTTTATTATTTTTATGGGACGATGTCATGAATGGTACGGGAAGGACACGTCACCGAGGTTGGGTGGTAAGCGGTAAATTCCGCACCACTTTTGGGAGCAGGGGGTTTTCCGCGGGGAGGCAGCGATTCCACTAGTTGAATGACACGTAGCCGTCGCATTGTTTGAAAACCGTTGCGATTTCGCGCGTTAATCTTCGTACAGAGGATGGCTAGCGGAATCATTGTGGGCCGTAGATTTTCGTTGGAGCGATCAAACGGTGGTTTGAAAGGGAAGTGGCGGGGGAGTTAATGCGCGGGCCCAACTGGTTTTATTTGTTTTTTCTGTTTAAAACATAAAACATATGTTTATGACCCTTTTTTTCTCGTTTATTTTTATTATATGGTAATGAAGTAATGAAATTTATTAACCATAGGGGCGGGACTAGTTATAAAGATATGTTTTAGCCAAAGGGTTTATAATTTGGGTATTTGATTTAATCATGTAGGATTTAATTAACTTTGGCTAAAAACTTATAGTAAGAGGGTTTTGGGGATATTATTTAAAAGGGAATTATATATAATAGGATAAGGTATTTTCACTTAGGGATTTAATAAATAAAATGAGATGTTAATATGACAAAGGGATAAGGAAAACTCAAAATACTTTACAAATCTAGGAAAGTGAAGATTTCTGAAGCAAATTGCATTATATCAACTTCAACACTTAGATTTAGAATAGCAAGTAATTTTGAGGGTTTATTGTGGAATTTTGCATGATTTTCCTAAGTAAAATGGGATTTTACTTAGGAAAATATTAAAAGTGAATGAGTGTAATGATGAATAATCTCAAGTACTAAGGTCTTTTCAATTATTAGGCCGAGGGTCCGATCCCTCCAAAAGTCAAGGAAATTCCTTGAGCCCCTCTAATCTTCAAATTCCTTAGCACTTTGGGGAAATTAGTAGAACTTTTAGGGAGAAAGTGAGATGGGAAGTTAATGATTCTGACTTTGCCTTCTGTGAAATACTTCCAATGTATTTTCTACTTCAATACTTGTGATGAAAGTAAAGGATTAAACACATTTAGCACCATCATTCATCACATGAAACTTTGCAACACCATCTACCTACCCTATCTACTTTACGCTACCATTTTCTCTTCTTTATTAGGGTGCACTTAGGCTGGCAAACCCTTATCAATCTTCTTTTCTTTTACATGGAAAATATGTCTAAGTCTACACTTATTACATCCAAGGGCTCAAATTAAACTGTTGAGCACCTTTTTATTAACTCTACCTATCTACTTATCTGCCAAGATTAAACTGTTTGGTCAGATATTTATTCTCTATTCTACAACATGAAATTGAAAAATGAATGAGTCAAGTTTAAATAGTTTGACTCTTCATAAATTGTGGCAAAATTTTGACAAGCTGCACACAATTACTTATTTACAAAAAATGAAATAGTAGTGGCATTTGGATTTGCACACTTTCCTTGGTCTATTTTTGTTTGGGGTTCATTTCTTTCACTTTTTTGACCATTTTATTCTTTTTACCCTTTGATTTTCTTTTAGGGTATACCCTCTTTACATTTTTTAAATTTTTTTATTTTTTAAGAATATGGAACACCTTTGCAACAAGAAAAAGGTTTGACATATTGCGTAGTTCAACAAGTCAATCATGAAAAATGACACCTATTGGTATAGGAGTCTAACACCCTGCACTTAACATCTAGCCTAAAATCAGCCCTAATCAGTAAATAAGACATATCTTTTCACACATTGAGAGATCCCTCTCTGAATCCAGGCAGGCTAGGTCCTTGGATTCCAAAGCTTGCTTTGATGTTACCCTTGTCAATTTGTATCTCAATCAATCTAGCAAATTACAGGGAGCTAACATAGTGGCGATCACGGTGGGACATCTGAGTACATAATAGTCTAGCAAACTCTTGTAGACTCACTAAGTCCTTAAATAACCATAGAAACTCAAAAAACCAAAAAAACATTTCAGATTGGTTTCATAATAAACATTGGTGGTGGACCATAGAATACTTTACCTCCAAAAGAGCTAAAAATTTCTACATGGCGACTCCACTAGTCTTCAGTAGCCCTCTTGACCCCACTAGCTCTCATAGACTCCCCTGGGAATGCATTAAGCAATCCCAATCATGTTTATGGTGGACAGCAAAGTTGAAACCCTCCACCTTGCGACTCCACAACTCTCAATAGACCTAAAGACTCCACTGGTAGAGAACTCTAAAACTATTTGAAAAGTTTTAGTGACCCCTTTCTAATTTACAAACATGGATCCAAGGATACAAATGAGGTATGCTCCAATGAACAGAGATCATATCCCTAGATTCCCACACAAAATTCCTGAAATAAATTGGTTAAAAAACCTACCTATCTTTCAAGATGAAAAAGTTGATTACCCCTTGTTACATCTCATCAATTTTCATATACATGTAGGGAGGTTAAAGGTTGAATGGCATGAGGACTGTCTTATGAAAATGTTCATGGCAACATTAGAAGGTAATGCAAGAAATATGTATGAATGGCTAGAACCTGGCATCTTGTTTTCTTTAAAGGATTTCCACATATTATTTTACAAGCACTATATAGGGTATTGTCCATCCCTATCCTTAGCTGAAAATTGTTGTGATCAATCTGAAGATCTCATACAACACCTTGTTATCATTGATGGAGATTTGGGAAATTGGCATCATGAGGATCTGTTAGAGGAGATCCATACATTTCTTACCCAAAGTAACCATCAATATGGCCAAGAAGAGTTGATCAAGGATGAAATCCATCAAAAAATAAGAGAGGATCCACAAGAGCTCTTTGAAAAGGTTGAAACAAATAATAATCCATCTGCCCCCTTTTGTAAAATACAAGAGGACATTCAGCCACAAAATCAACTTCCACAGAAAAGGGAAAGCAATTGTTGCCCAATCCAAAGAAAACAGAAAAGGCCTCCTCCTTTAATTGAAAAAGAAATAGATCAGATGTTATCCACTACTGCCTTACCTACTAAAGAAACCAAGGAACATATTGTTGTTTAAATTGGAAAAACTCCTTAAGAAAACATTCAACCCTATGAGCAGTCACAAAAGGAAGAAAAACATCATGATTCTATCCAGAGAAAGAGAAATACACCTCCCATTTTAACTGAAGAAGAAAATAATCAGATCATAAACATGCAACCAACTTCCAAAATTTTATGTAAAGAGGATATATCTATATATTCTACTGCTGACCTATCTACTAATGCCTTTTCTCATACATAAGCTATAAAACATATTGATGCTAATGCTAGACTACCTTCTCAAGAAAACCTAGTGCCAGGGAATGCTCCTACTCATTAGAATTATGGCTTTCAAACAAAAATCAGCTCACTCAAGCTAGGAATACCAAGGTTGCTTGAAAGCATCATAACATTTCATTCTGAAGCTGCCAAATCAAATAGTCATAAAGAAGGATCCCAAGGTTATTCAAGAGAAGGAAGGAGTAGTCCTAAATGAGGTCTATTTCTCGAATCCTTTAGGCCAGTTATTATTCGAGGACCCCTTTTTTGTTTCCGTAGAAACTTTTAAGAAGGGAATAAATCATGCCAAAGACAGTTTGTGGCAAATCTTAAAGGAAATTTGGAGTGCTACTATTCATCAGAAGACAAAGGGGGAGTGGCCTGCCATCATACCTAAGAGGTGGAATACAAAGCAATTACCCAGTCACTTACTCAATTGGCTATACAGTAAAAAAAGAGTTCACCTGATAAAAGTATATTTTCAGAATAGGATAGATTAGGATAGATAGGTAGGAATGTGAATAAAGCTCAGCCTGTGAGAATTTCGTTAGTTTTTTGTTTTCTGCTTTTGAATTTGGAAAAAGAAAAAATACAAAAAACAATAGAAAAAGTAAAAAGAGGGCAGATTAGTAAAAGAAGAAAGGTACAGCCCCATACCCAAAAATAGAATTTTCTGAAAGTGTGCAAGTCTAAATGCCACTACTGTTTCAAAATGATATCTTGTTCAGTCATCTAGCCTAATCATGGTTGAACATGCTTTACATTTATGTTGATAAGTCAGTAGAAACTTTGATTGATAAAACATTATTCCAGACATAACTTATTCAAAGAAAGATATATTAGGAGATTGAAAAGATATTGGTTCCACATGCTTAAAACAGAACCAAAGAGATAGATAAAGACGCCTCACAAAAGACAAATCATGGCCTTATCTTTCTAATTTACTTTTATGCAAAATAATGTTGTGTGCAAGCTAAAATGCCACTACTTGTAATTATTCAATCATACAACCTAAAGATGATCGAGTAAATTTGAATTTCATGCTGATAGGTTAGTGAAGAAGATTTTCCAAACTGTATAATCTTGGCTTATCAGTAGAATAGATTAGGATAGAAAATAATGGTTCAAACAAGCTCAAAACCTGAACCAAAGAAAGAAATAAGAATGTTTAACAATTTCAGATCTTAAGCCTTCTCAGTTTTGTTTTAAATTTCTGAAAATAAATTCTATGTGCATCTTGTACAAAATGCCATAGCCCCATAGCAAATCAGACTGTCTAATCCTGATTTAACTGTGTTTTAAATTTCCCATTTTAGAAATAGAGAATAAAATCTGTCAAACAGTCTAATCTTGACAGGTAGGTAGTTAGGTAGAGAAATAAAGAGTTCAACAGTTTAATCTGGACTCTTGTAAGAAATAAGGATAGGATTAGATAGTTTATTTCTGTTTTCAAAAATAAAATGTCAAAGAGTTTGCTAGTTCAAATGCACTCAAAAGAAGAAAAATGCTAGGACAAAGTAAGATTGGGTAGGTAGAGTTGTTGTTTTAAAAGAGATTACATGTTGCATATTGATAAAGTTGTCTTTTTCATAGAAAGATCAGCAAGAAAGAAAAGAGATTTTTCCCAATGGATGAGGCACTGGTCTGCTGAAAGCCAGAAGATTGATAACTGAGGTTTTGGACACCTAAAAAGACATTTTTCCTCCCCAAGTGGAGCCACTGTTAGCCATCTATAATTTTGACATATTCAAAGATGGCTAAACAGGCCTTTAGCCTTCAAGAAACAAATTTCATGCAAAATTTGTGACTTGTTGAAGCCTCTTTGTGTTCTTTATCCTCAAGAAATCCATTCCATTGATAAATCTTCATTCAAAATTCCTCAAGAAGCCCTGCTGTCCCAAAGAAAATACTATTTTCAGATCCATTTTCCATAAATTTTTCCTTTGGAAAATCCCTCTAAAAGCCCCTTCATTTCACCCATGTTTCCCATTTTTACCCTTTATTTTCCCTCAAAATCCCCTTTGAACCTGATAAAATCCCTTTATTCTGGTTTAAAACCCCTTTTCTATCCTATCTGAACCTCCAAAAACCCTTCAAAAACCTTCATTTTAAATATTAGGCTTTCAGCGCCTTTTGGCTTAGCCCTAACCCCTTTCCGTCATATGACCCAGCGCCATGACCAAGCTCTCCGCCCATCGGCATTTCGGCTTTTCACCGGTCCCTGTGACCTTTTTCCCTTTAAAATTGTTCACCGCCGATGCGCACCCTCTGACCAGATCTCCGCCGTTG
The DNA here is from genome assembly GCA_034641835.2 of Pinus albicaulis. Lineage (NCBI taxonomy): Eukaryota > Viridiplantae > Streptophyta > Pinopsida > Pinales > Pinaceae > Pinus > Pinus albicaulis. The sequence continues at coordinate 668,507,053 of CM076579.1, read as the reverse complement.
ATCGCATCCGATCCAACGGTCCGCGCTCCATCGCATATTGCAGGCTCCCGATTCCGCTTTACCCCGCCGATGTTGCACCCCCGATAGACATTCCGCCGATGGAATCCTGACCGTCGATCTACTTACATCTGACAGTCTGCGCTCCATCGGCCATCGTAATCTTCCGTTCCGCCTCCCCTTCTCACTGCAATGTGCATCCCACCGAAAGGATCCTAACCGGTGATCTTCTAGATCCAACGGCTCGCGCTATCTCGCAGATCCAAACTCTGCCCAATAAATACTTCACCCCCCAACTATGTTTCCCCCCCGATATAATCTTGGTCGTTGATCATTTTGATCTAATGGAAATCGGGCCTTCCTCCGCTCCATTCTCATTCCCCCCACGATGAAATCCTGACCGTCGATCTCTCCCAGATCGAACGGCCATCGTACTTCGCCTCCCCCCATCATCCATCGCACTTCAGTGATTCCAAATTCCTTGTTTCCACACCTTTTCTCCGCCGATGGATTCCTGACCGTCGATCTCTCCTAGATCGGACGGCCATCGCGCTTTGCCTCCCCCCATCAGCCATCAGACCTCGCAACTTCCCATTTCCACTTCCCAAAATCCTTTTCTTGTCCACCTCCGTTGATATAATCTGGACCATAGATCCTCCAGATCTAACGGCTCGCGCTTCCTCGAGCCATTTCTTACCCCGTGCATGACGATTTCTCCTAAACAAATATCCACCATTGATCAAAGGCCCGAGGCCTAGATCCAACGATCTCTGCTCCTTCCCCCATCTTCCATCATCTCGCCCATTCATCCTCTGCTCATCCTCATCAATAGATCTCGACCATTAATCCTCACGATCCAATGGCTCCCATTGATCTTCATATTCTAACTCCACCCAATACCCTTTCGCTACCCAACGAAATAGCTAATGCCAGCACTAGGTCCCACCTATTTCCCACTCGCACATCTTTTCTCCCTTCACGTTTGATCTCAGCCGTCGATCTCCCAAATCCGACGGTCCAAAACTGTTTTCAGGCCCATCCTCGCCAAACCTTCCCACCGTGCATATTGCACGTGAAATGGGTAGTTTTGATAGGACACGTGTCGTTCTCCAAGCCATATCGCGTCCAAAATGCCTTTACCGCTTACCACCTATTTCCAACTCGAAAACCATTGGTTTTCTACAAAACCGCCCTTGTTTTCGTGCCCTGATTCAAATATTTCCCTAGTTTTTTCATGGTTTCACCATAAAACCCCTTCCCTGCAATTTCCCCTCCCTCCATAATGCTCCACAAACCACTCCTAGCCTCTGATCGCAGTCGTAGTTTATCCAAAAAATGCAGGCTTTCATAATATGTTTTATGTTTGAGTGCAGGTTTAATGGAAACCTGAAGTTTACAGGCTCGCCCACAGCAACATCTAAGTTGAAAACACCCAGGATGACCATCCTTAGGGTTCTAACAAGCAATATGGGAGATCTGGGGTTTGATTCCGAGCATTTGATCGATGCAATCACAGAAACCCTCCAAAATGCCAAGAAACCCCTGCAAACAGGAAAACAGAGAGATTAAAGGCTTAATTGAAGAAATCAAAGAAAAGTGAGGATTAGCATAAAGAGAAAGGATTGAAGCGCAAAGTTCGAAGATTTAAAGATTAATTCGTAGTTTAAAGAATAAAGACAAAGGGTTAATAAATACATGAATGTTTTATTGGAAAAAAAGAGAAAAGACAATGAAGCGAGATTAACAAAGGATCTAGGCTAAAGGATCTAAAAGAACAGTTATTGACTAATCAATCATAAAGCAGTAAGACTGGGTATTAAAGGAAAATTAGATATTAAAGGCCTATTACCAAGTGTAAAGGTTAAACAAATACAACATTTTAGGCTAAAGCAGCCTCGAATACATCAACAAAGAGCAGTTATTTCATCAGAAATATCAACTGACTCCTTTGGCCATTCTTTATCTGTAAAGGCAAATCAGTAGTTATTACACAAAAGAATATAGTTTAAACTTTCAGGACAGTTATTGTAAAAGATAATGATAAAGCCTTAAAGTCAATCTTTTCAACTGTTTTATAGGCTTAGAAAGTAAAGACAGAGTTATTAAAACAAAGAGGTATCTATAGATGTTCCTACCTTATGCCTTGCATGGTTATCAAGGTCGGGAACATATTTACTCTGTCATTAAAAACATTTTAAACCCTAGAAGAGTTCCACATCCTCATTTGCATCATAAATACTGCATTCGAACTCATTGTAATAGTTGGATTTTAATGACTGGTGCTGGAATAATACATAGTCCTTTGAAGCTCTTGAAGAGAAATTGATGTCTTGGAACTCATGCATGATCTGATTTGCTTGTTGATGGAGAAGGATTGTTTGCAGGATCCATAGGCTTGGTTGATGGTGAAGTTTTCTTCTGTTTATGTTTTCTAGTTTTCCATTATGTTTTCCATCTTGCTATGTTGCAGTACGAAAAAGAATTTAGATTAAGAAATTTTTTCTAATGGCACCTTAAATCTATTTGTCCTTCACTGCCTTAATGTTTTCTTTTGCTAAGATATATTAGGGAAATGATTTCTTGCTCTCTAACAAGTTCTTAGCTCGTCCATTTCTTGGATAATTTAGATCAATTAGCATCAATTATGATTTATGGTTAGCCCTGCATATTGTTGCCACTGAAATATTCTGTTCTTGGAAATCATCTCTTTAAAGCAGCTTTGTCTAGGTTTGTCAAAGAAGTCTGTTTAAAATCATGCTCTTTGCCTTTACTTAGCTAAAAAATTTTTAAGGAAACCTTATAGTTGTAACTTTGGATGTTAGAGTTTTATCTCTTTCTATTGTTATAGTTACTTGTGTATATTAAATGTTTTTCTGCTCTAGATGATAAAAGCTCTGAAAGTTGGATAAGTTTCTTACCTTTCTGTGTTTTTATCTGAATGTTTGTCTTGGTTAATTATCTATTTTCAGTCTGAAATAAAATGGATTAGGTTCTTCTTATGCCTTTGATTCTCTTGTTGTTCTTATCAATTTTATAACTCCCTCGGTTTACAAGTATATAAAGGATTCGGTTTCAGCCCTTTATTAGTTTGTTGTTCTCAATATTTATGTCCATTTCATAAATCCATCATAACCTTAAAATATCCACCAACCAAGTAAACTTTCCCTGCAAATGCTATAAACACCATTGATGAACTTATCTGGACCTTATTAGACTCCATTGCCCAATGACTTAAACAATCTTCCATGTTTCCTATCTAAAATCTATCAAAGTATCATACCCAACCAAAAAACAATCAAAATACTTTTCACTTAACATCTAGCCTAAAATCAACCCTAATCAGTAAATAAGACATATCTTTGCACACATTGAGAGATCCCTCTCTGAATCCAGGAAGGCTAGGTCCTTGGATTCCAAAGCTTGGTTTGATGTTACCCTTGTCAATTTGTATCTCAATCAATCTAGAAAATTACAGGGAGCTAACATTTTCCAAAGCAGTAGCGACCATAGGAAGTTGGCGCTGAAAGATAAGCTCAGAAAAATCAAAATGGAGAAGGGCGAAAATATTCTAAAATATCTCAAGAAGTTTGTCCAATGTAGGGATGAGATGGGGAGTGTGGGAATCACAGTTGTGGATGATGACTTGGTGAGCTTGGCTCTCCTTGGGCTTCTGAAGAGTTGGCACAGTTATCAAGACTCTATCAATGGACGGGAGAAACTGCCAGATTGGGAGCGACTTTGGTCAGATCTAGTGCAGGAGGGGATAAGGCGAAGTACCATGGATGGCTCTTCATCAAAGACTGATGATGAAGAGAATTGTGCTTTGGTTTCCAAAGCAAGAAAATGGAAGGGGAATAAATCCCATCCAAAAATCTGAGGCTAAAGGTAAGAAGCTGGATTTGTCCAAAGTGAAGTGTTTTCACTGTCACGAATATGGGCATCTCGCCACTAACTGCCCACAGAAAAAGAAGAACAATAAGGTTGCTAGAGCTGCAGCTGGTGAGGCCCTTGCCTCATAATTTGAACTTGATTTCTCCTTAATCGCATGCTTGGTTTCAAGCACAATGGGATCAGTGTGGTATCTTGATAGTGGTGCTTCCTTCCACATGACGGGAGACAAAGAGTTATTTAGTGACTTGGAGGAGAAAGATCTCCAAATGCATATAGAGATGGGCAACGATGGTAGATACAGTGCAATCGACATTGGAACCATTACCTTTGAGAGGGATTTAGGTAAACCATTTATGTTGAAATATGCTATGCATGTTCCAGGTCTGAAGAAGAACTTGGTCTCGGTCGCAATGTTGGAGGACAGAGGTTATGACGTTGTTTTTAGCGAGGGAAAAGCTTTCCTGCGACATAAAACAATGGGTCAAACCAAGAGGATAGGGATTCGAGTCAAGAATCTCTACAAGCTGGAGGTAGATGGTTGTGCTGCAATGATGGGCAAAGTAGAAAAAGTGGTGAGCCGGGATGAGGGCGAATTATGGCACAGGAGATTGGGTCATCTTAACCATGGCGCCCTGAAGATTTTGCAGCAGATTTCTACTGGAATTCCAAAGGGTACTCTTGTGCAGTCAGATCAGTGCAAGGGAGTAATATGGTTAAGTTTGTGAAGACCACCTTTCATGAGAAGGAGAACCGTGCTTCGATGATACTAGAGAGAATTCACACAGAAATGTGTAGACCATTCTCTGTTGCTTCAACAGAAAAACACAAGTATTATGTTATTTTTGTTGATGACTATTTTCGTAGATGCTAGATCTTCTTCATGCAAAATAAGGATCAAACATTCTCAAATTTCTGTGAGTTTAAAGCATTGGTGGAAAAGGAGTTGGGGAAGCAAGTGAAGGCTCTACGGAGCGATAATGGTGGTGAATATATCTCGAACGAATTCAAAGACTTCTGTAGCAAAGAAGGAATTTGAAGAGAACTCATAGTGTCTCATAACCCACAATAGAATGGGGTCACGGAGAGGAAGAAAAGAACTATCGTGGGTGTTGCAAGAGCTATGCTGCATGACCAGGGCCTACCGATGCACTTGTGGGCAGAAGCATGCAACACTACGATTTATGTGCAAAACCGTTGTCCTCATAGAGTACTTGGCATGATTAAACCTGAATAAGCTTTTGCTGGTAAGAAGCCAGATATTTCTCATTTAAATATTTTTGGCTCATCTGTTTACATTCATGTGACCAAGGATGCCAGGAAGAAGCTGGAGCCAACTGCAGAAGTTGGGATATTTGTGGGGTACACAAAAGCACCCCATAATTATCTTGTGTATTTTCCAAACACTAGGATGACTATGGTGCGACGGGATATAAAATTCAATGAGGAGAAAGCCATGAATTTGTCGCTTGAGAGGGAGCTACACTTGCATGCAGAGGAGGAACTTCTTGTTCCCAAAGATGAGCCTCAAGATGTGGATCAACCACAGGAGGAGGATCATGGATTGGAGGAGTCCACTCACATAGAGCCAAACATCAGAACTGGCAGAAGTCGTACCATAGAAGCCGAGAAGCTGAAGGTTGATGTAGCACAAAATGTAGGAGTCCCTACATCACAGCGCAGACAGAGACAATCACCTGACTGATTCATTGGATACATGTCTCTCATGAGCAAGTGTATCGTGACATAGCCATCTTCCTTTGAGGAAACAGCGCAGGAGCCCACATGGGTAGATGCCATGGTGGAGGAGTATGACTCCATTGTCAGAAACAATGCTTCGGAGATTGTTCCAAGGTCGGTTGGTAAATCAATGGTAGGTTCAAGATGGATCTACAAGGTAAATAAAGTTGTTGATGGGAGTATCGAGAAGTATAAGGCAAGATTTGTTGCCCGAGGCTTCTCACAGATCGAGGGGATTAATTATGAAGGAAACTTTGCACCTGTCACACAATATTCTTCCATAAGGACCATCCTTGCTCTCTCAGCGCAGATGGGTTGGCACATTTATCAGATGGATGTGAAGATTGTGTTCCTTAATGGGATCATTAAAAAAAAGGTGTTCATTGAGCAGCCTGAAGGATTTAAGATCTTCAGCAGCAAGTCGCATGTGTGCAGACTCAAAAGAGCGTTGTATGGGCTGAAGCAAGCACCCCGTGCTTGGTACACATGGATCGACAGCTATTTCACTAGACTTGGCTTCACCAAGAGTGAGGTGGATGCAAACCTTTACCAAATTGTGGTGGAGGTTAAGATTTTAATCATTTTTCTTTATGTTGATGATTTAATACTAACAGGTGATGAGCAGTTGATACACTCATGCAAGGAGGACCTTGCAAAGGAGTTTTAGATGAAGGATTTGGGCCTCCTTCACTATTTCCTTGGATTGGAAATATGGCAGCGAGAAGGTGAACTGTTTGTGTCTCAAGGCAAGTATGGTCAGGAGATACTTGGTAAGTTTCACATGAAGGACTGCAAGCCCATGGATACTCCTCTTCTAGGAAATTGGAGGAAAGAGGATTCTATATCGGCAGAGGTAGTGGATGCTACTATCTATCGACAGTTGGTGGGTTCGCTCATGTATTTAGTTAATACAACACCGGACATATGCTATGCGATGAACCAGTTTAGTCAAGCGATGGTTAAGCCTACCAAGCTCTTTTGGAAGGTAGGCAAGCATGTCCTGAGATATCTTAGGGGCACATCTGAGTATGGCTTATGGTACAGACAGACGGATGAGGTGAAGTTGCATGGCTTCACGGATGCAGATTGGGCAGGCAGCCCAACGGAAAAAAAGAGCACATCAGGAGGGGTTTTCAATATCGGATCTACAACAATTTCTTGGTATAGCAGGAAACAAAGATCCGTGGCACTCAGTTTAGCAGATGCATAATACATGGCAGCAAGTCAAGCTGCATGTGAGGCTATCTGGATGAGGAAGATCCTAGTCGGTTTGTTCGATTCTCATTTAGATCCTACAGTGATTCATTGTGATAATAATAGTTGCATTAAACTCTCGATTAATCTCGTGTTTCATGATAGATCTAAGCATATAGATATCTGGTATCATCATATCAGAGATTGTGTGCAGCGGAAGATCATGTTCCTTCAGTACATTCCTACGGAAGATCAGGATGCAGATATTCTGACGAAGGTGCTCACCAGAAGCTAATTCAAATACCATAGAGATAGCATCGGGGTGAAGGATAATCCATATCTTGCTGAGAGGGAGTGTTGAGATTCAACAAGATGATGAGCTTAGTGAAAATTAAACACCTTCACTAAGTGGGGCCTGCAGGCTATTTTTAGGTGTATGTCTATTTTTAGAATGGTGAGCATATTCTAAAGTTAGCAGGATGTTGATTCTAGATGGTTGAGCAAATTCTATCTTTGGATGAATTTCTATTTTTAGAATATTGGGAAAAGTCTATTTATATATTGCTAATCTAAAAACAAATGCATGTCGATTATTATTAGCCCTTAATAATAATCAGACTCTAAATATCAACTTATTCCCTTGGAGCACTTTATTTCAATGAACAGGTGTGGCACATCAGTGGGCTAAAGTAATTACGCAATTCCTAGGGTGGTTGGTGAATCATGCATGGAAGACTCAGTTATAACTGATAGTGGAAAGTTGTGATAGAGTTGGAAGAGTAGTTATGGGAGTTGTTATTTAGTTTAACTCAGTTAAGTGAGTTAAACTCAGTTGTGCTAGTTGTATCTAGTTCTAACTAAAGATACACTAGTGAGAGTTAAGTAAATTAATTATTTAATTAATTCACAACTAGAGACTCACTTGCAACTGAAAAAATACAGCAATTAACTACTTTCATGTCAGTTCCAGTGGAGACCCAGTGGAGAGATAGGTGAAAGGGTGAGATGGAATATTTGTTGTGACTATAGTGATGCATTCAATGCATCTACACAAACATTGGAGTTTCCAATGAGGATTGCGCAGTTAAGGAAAGGCAATTTCGAATTCATTTAGGGATCTTCTTCAGCAGGGATTGCGCAGTGGAGGCAGGTTGTCAGGAGGCAAGAAATTGGTGCATAGATGTGCACATTTCTGCATGACAGTGTGTGACGATTGTTGATTGTACTGAGAGCTTGATGTACTAATCTTTGTATGATATTGTTACATGTTCCATTGATATACATAATATATGATAGTTGGGGTTTTTATCTTTAAGCTTCCCCGGTAAAACATTCTTGTTATGTGCGATTGATTTGCTTCATATGTGTTTGAAATTGGCGATTTAATTTCCGCAAATAATTAAGTGGAAAGATTATGTATTTAATATAAGATTAATTTGTTAGATCAGGAGAGTCTGGTAATATACATGAATCTTGTATAATTTCTACACAGACATCTTTAAGCCCTTCTTCTCCAGCTCCTCATGGATCAATTTAACTGCTCTTGGAGGTCTTTGACTTGGTCCTTCAGGTTTTGTTCCTAGATTTCAAGTGCAGGTTCATTCTTCTGATATGCTTCACCTCTCCTCTCAATGGTTGATTCCATTTGATCAATTGTTGTGTGTTATCTAAAGTCTTTGACACACTATTAACTTGCTCTTCCCAAACTTCTTTCATTTTCTCAAATTGCACCTGTTGAACATTATGTTTCCTTGCTTATTTCTTCAAAAATTCTATTTCATGATTTGCTAACTTCAACTACTCCTCAAGGACCTCAATCTCTATTTTTTTCAATGATTTTCTCCTATCCTTTCTTTTTCTTGATGACTGGATCTTCTTTTGCAAGTGATGATAGGTCAATGATACCTGGTGGTGGCTGGACAGTTTCAGTGACCTTCTAAGCTTCCTTACTGCTTTCCAAGACCTTTCTGGCGTGCCTTGTCATTGGCTTCCTAGCCTAAAACATGAAACATGAAACCTGCATCCTCACCTTCAAATTCTAACTTCTTATCTAATTTGGCTTTCTTGAGTTTCTTTCCTCCCTCATCTATATATTCAGCTTCGACTATGGGGGTTTCCTCAATATCAATAGCATGCATAATGTCTTCTAAATTTTCCTTATCCACTGTTTGGCTTCTTGTAATCCTTTTGCTACCATGTTTACTCACAGTTGGCTCTTGTTATGTAGGTTTCCTCACAGTTGGCTTTTTTTTGCAGGTGAAACAACAGGTGTATCAGTTTTCTATAATTGCTCTATTTCCATCATTACTGGTTCACTTTTTTCTGCCCCTATAGGCTCACTTTGCTCTACCACTGAAATTGATGGTATACCTCTAGGTTTAGGAGTTATTTTAGGAGTGATGGCATCTACTTCAAAACCACTGACAAATGGAAAAGATGACCAGTCTCTGCCTAATCTGTGTAACTCCTCTAAAACCAGCAACTTGATTAAACCATGATGAAAGAGTGAGGTTTCATTTCCTTTAGATTTAGCTTGAATTCTATCTGTCATTTTTGCTAAGCTTTTGTATAAATAAAAAGTTAGATCAAGATATTTCTTACCAACAAAATGTAGCAGAACCCTGAAGTGGTAAGAATAAACCTTATGATACCTCCCTTCACAAGTGAAGTACTTCTGAATGATAAGCAGTAGCTTTGAGAAATTTTCTTTCATGTAGCTCCTTCGAATGGCATTTGTAAGGTCAATCTCACTATGTTTTGGCTTAATAATTTCTTTACAGTCCTGCATGTTGAATTTGAAACCTTTGAACCATTGTTCTCTTCCTCTTCGAATTCCTGTTATTGCTGCAATGGTCTCTGGAGTTATAGTGAGGTTCAACATTCCCACCTTTGCAACTGTCCCATTGAAATTGATGGAAAACACTTTAGAAACTTGTACATGGCATCCTTGCAGTCTTTGGAAAAACTGCAAACACCCTGTTCTTCTGAAAACTTCTAAGGAATTTGGGTCTTCATTTATCAATTTCATGTCTGATGGCTTATATCTGAGACAGTGGCCACCTTTTTTGGTCTTCCTCTTTCCAGCCATGGTACTTTTATGTCTTCTCTGCCTTGCTTGATCAGTGATACCTGCAAACTTTTGAAAATGCCAGCCACAGCTTGGGCTTAGTGAAATAGCTCTCCAGAGTTTCAATAACATGCAAAGAGGGAGTGGAGAATGACAAATGACTCAATTGGGAAAGATTTTAAATTTTTGATGACAACTCGTGGCATAATCATGACTCATACATGCTTAAAATAGTAATAACACTAGTACAAAATGGCTAATTAGTTACTAAAAAAACGACTAAAATTTTCATATAAATGACTATTTTCAGGTCAGTGACCAATAGTAGCTAATTTACAGTATCTTATAACGCGACCAACTTTTGGTTATTTTTAGCTTAGTCATTAATTGGTTATCTCAAATTTGTTGTTTAGTTGTATATTTGGTCATTAATTTGGTCATTAATTTAGTCACTAATTTATTCATTGATTTGATCATTAATTTAGTCATTGATTTGGTCATTGATTTATTCATTGATTTAATCTTTGATTTGGTCATTAATTGTCAGAATTAATGACCAAATATATTACTATATGATCACTCGAGAAAACCAATTAATGACCAAAGAAATATGACCAAAATATTGGTTGTGTTATAAGATACTGTAAATTAAATACTAATAGTCATATATATGCAAATTTTAGTTATCGTTTGAAACCAATTAATTACTGAATAAATATGACTAAATTTTAGTCATGTTATAAAATACTATAAATTAGCTACTAATAGTCGTATATATGCAAAATTTAGTTGGCATTCGTAGTTACAAAATTATCATTTGCAGTAGTCATTTATTCATTATATAAATGACTAATTTAGTAGTTTATATTCATTTCATTTAATTTCATTAATAATCATTATAAATGACTAATTTAGTCATATATTCATTTTATTTATGTTCATCATTAATCAATATTAACTATTAATTTAGTAGTTTTAAATTGATTTTGTGTTCATTATTAATCAACATAAATTAATTTGTATGATTTTAAAAATGTCATACAATGTGCATGTTCATCTAATATGAAAACACAAAGTCGCATATTTTAATTACAATATAAACAATATCAAGTGAAAATATAAATAATTTCAACCACATAAACTATATTATATGAAATGTTAAAGTATTACAATATGATTTTCCAACTTAATATTGGTTGGACTACAATTTACACATGCAATGATGTTTCATTACTTCAAACATTATCGTTGTGTTTTCGAGGCATTTAAGGTGAATTCACCAACTCTGAAGACTTGACCATCAGTCTTTATATGTGTGTATTATGCGGGATCTTGGCTCTAAGAGTATCACCAGACCAGTTCTCCTCTCTCTCTTTTTGCATTTTTCGCTCCAATGTTATTGCTCCCCTCTTTTTTCAATTCATGCTTCTTACCATCAATACTGAGTTCATTATCTGAAAACAAAAGAAGATACAATGCAGAGTGTAAAACATGAAATACAATGAACACTAGAATATAAACTAAATTAGACTATAAATAATTTATACAACATATACCTCAACATCAGTAGTGTCAAAGCCATTTTTCTCCATACAAGTAAGAAACTCGAACAAATTATCTCCATTGGGGTGATAATTGCCACTATAATGTGGCCAGATAACCTGTATAAAAAAAAGCAAATAAAATATCACCATATATAGAAAAGAACACCTTAGTGACTTAGTATTCAACTTTCAAGGAAAGCTTCGGAACAATCATGTCAACTAAGTTATATGCTAAAAATCTCAAGTTGTAGATAACTTGTGAAAACAAATAATTTGAAGTGTGATGTTTAATCCCTGTCGTTTTGTTCACAACAACATTTCATTTTCTAAAGCATGAACTTAGTCAAGTATATAAACAACATGTACTCAAATAACAACATGAAAGTATCTTTTTCTGATAGTCATGAAAATATTTTAACACAAAATAGCTATAAGGATTCCAATAAATCTAGTGTAATACTAATTTCATCTTCAAGCTTTGGTTGTTGTTTAAATGGAAATGGTACTAAGTATTTTCAATTTCATAGTTAAAAGACAAAATAAAATCAAAATAAACGTCCAAAATAAAATCAAACAATAAAGAGAGGATATCATGGAATGGAAATTGCAATTATAAAAAAAATGTTTACCTCTCCACTAATGTCGTGTCTAGCATTCCTAAAGAATTTGCTTGCCCAAAATAACCATGAAGTGAAATAATCACAACATTAAAAACCATAGGAATTCCTACGAAAAACATTTCCAAATTTGATGGCTTAGGTGTCTAAGCGATCTCTAACAGCGAATGAACCATATCTAAGACATGATTTGCATCATCTCCCTGTCCTTTTTCCAATCACATTTCCTATAACCTGCCCACTGCAGAGTCAAGTAACAATCAAACAAAGACATTGACATTTGTTTTTATCTTTTATATCTATAAAATTTGAATTTGATTTGTTTCATGAACATATTAATTCATATGTAAAGCCTTCCTGACATATGAGAAAGTATCAATCAAATAGGACATCAGAAAAATCGACCTCAATGACGTCCTCAAACAATTTCTACAATATCAATATTTTTCTTGTTGTGATATCTTGGGTAGAAAAAAGAACATATCTACAAAAGAAAAATTCATATATTTCTTATGGTCAAACTTTGTATATGGTGTATTCTTAAGCAGTTTTTTAAGATGTTCCTCCACCATTACCAAAGTGAACTATATCTTGGTTAAACTATGTATCCTTTCATTGAGCATCAATTTATGCAAGATAAATGTCACACATTATTCTTTCCCATTTCTCAACATGTTACATATGATAAATTGAAAGTCGCATAAAACCAAGAACAAACCCTATTCTAACCAAAACAAACAAACAAACAGTGTCTCTAATAAAACTTCATTATAATATTATAAAATGAAAAGAGAGTGGACCATTTTTTTTGTTTGACTTTGCCTATTTTTGTTATGAAAGTGCTCAAGCTTCAAGAACCAACAAATGTGAGGGAAGTCGTAAATGTGAAAAAAAATATGTTGACTTAATTTGTAGACTTCTTCAAAATGATGTGAATGATGCCATTTTCGGATGTGGTAAATCTCATAATAAGAAATGGCGTGTATTCTAATAAATTACATTGCAATGACTACCATGGGCCTCCACGGGTTATAGGTCCTCAGTAGGTTAATCTTGATGATGAAAGAGAGATGGCAACGATAAGTATGGGTGGTCCTAGTTTGTATGGTGGATATCTTCAAACCAAGGTCGTCATCTCAATGAACCTAGGTTCTGACATGGAAAACATGGATCTGGTCTTCACCCCATTTCATTCCATCATACTTTGTTAAGACTCAAGAGGAAATAATGGTCCTTCAGCTTATAATAGGGTTTATTTTGAGGTTATAAATAAAGCTTATCCAAATCAAATGGATTTTTGGGCTCCAAGAGATATGGATAATTTAAATTATATGTTTTTTTTCGCAAGATTCAAATGTAGGGATACATTTTGTGGATTTTACTAATAAATATAATGAGAGAAATAATCCATGATGAGAATCTACTAGTCATTGTGATAGGGAAATACACGAAGATAATAATACTATTTAGGTTCAAATCAAAGATGGTGTTGATTCTTGTAGCTCCTCGGTTGTTGGTAGTCTTTAAGGTAGGAATTTCAGTTCTTCAAGGGTGGGGTCCTTTAGCATAATTGCATCTACCTTGGTCATATCACCCAAAAGAAAAAAATAATCAACAAAGAGTAAATATGTCAAGTTTAGGGCAAATCCTATTCGTATAGTTGCCAAGCTTATAGTTCTTTTTTACTCTGTTATAACTCTGTTGAGACCACCTACTCTACAGTAAAAAATGGCAGAGGAGCCATTAGTCATACCTACCCATGGTCTCCTGTAGGAATGATAGAAGAATAGGTTGAGCCATTAATTAGAATTGCACATATATCGAGGAAACACAATTCATTATCTAGTTAATCAATTGCACATTGAACCCTATATGGATGAGTAGCCCTAAATAAAGCCAATTTTCTCTATCATATGCCTTGGAAATACAAGCTAACATTGCTTGTATTTTTTTTGGTTTCATGTTATAAGTTCCTTCTTGGGCAACTCCTATTCTATAATGGATTTGTTTCCTAGGAAGGATGCAAAATTGTTCTAATGACATGGAATCAGCTTAGTGAATTTTGACCCTACATGATCAAGGAACTCAAGAGCCTTGGGTGCATCAACAATAGCATCCTCCAATGAAAATAGTACAGTCTCCAACCTAGAAACATCAAAATTATATATAGTTATAGTTCATAATTGCAAATGACCATAGATTGTAGCAGTCCTTAAATAAATTCAAACTTGAATAAGAACAAACACAAAATTTCACATTACCCTTCAGTAAGGTGTCCTTGATTTATCAAGAAAGGCTCAGACTTGCATAAATGTGTAATTAGATTCCCCAGAAGATCAATTTCAACATCTTTCTTGAAAAAATAATATAATATCCAAAGTGAAACCATAGTTGAATGGAACAATGGTGCTTTAAGGTCATCTACACAAAAAGTTTCCTCCTTCAAATCTCTCACACTGGATGGTATGTCATGCAAAATTAAGAAAAATTTAGGGAAACTTGTCGAATTCTCTAAAATACATAATGAAAGTGCATAAAAGCTTTGTAAATGAATGCACCTATAATATTATTTGATTACCATTTCATCCTTTTTCCTAAGTTGAACCTCAATGAGTTGTGAACTCAAAGTTCTTTGAGAAGAATGTTCTTACAATTGAAATTCAGCATTTGTAGTCTTCCCACCTCTGTCACCTTATGAGTATGAATTCCTAAACTCTCTTATGTCATTATCCAAAACATTTATTTCCTAGACACGTGATTTTGCAAATAAAGGCTTTTATGCAGCATAAGTCCTTGTCAAAATTTCATCTCTCATACCAATTGGCATCCAGTTAGAACTGCAACCTGAAATTAGACTTGTACCTGTTTATCTATTACTCAGGATGTGAATGGTGGAATATCTGCTAGAGCACTCTTAGCATATGGAAGAGGCTGAGCCCCCCTTATTATTCCCTTGCCAATACCTCCCTTAGGACCAAGAGTCAAGTGGCCATCATCAGAAGCTCTGAGTGTTGAAGGGCTTTGCATAGACTTATTTTCAAATTGAGCCCTATCCACAATTCAAGCATCTTGACTAGTGAATCCATGGTCACGTGATCCCATATGGGGTTTTTGCCCTTTAATCCCACCCATATGTGGAAGTGAACCCATCTGTGCACCTGCCATATAAGGTGGAATCACAGGTCCTCTCCCACCATGATCAAGTGGTATCACAAGTCTCCAACCTGAATGTCCCATATTGGTACCTCGAGAGCGGCCTCCCTATCCATGTAGTTCTTGCACAGCATCCCGATGCACTTCCTCTATTTTCTTGGGGCCCTCAAATTTCTTCCTTTGTTGCCATCCATTCCTCCTCGGATCAATCATATCCTTCAACATGAACCTATGCCTAGAGGGAAGCCCTTGGTTATTGGACATTTTTGTCATATTATCAAAGTAAACATTAATATGTTCCTTTGCCTTTGAATGGTCAATCATATGACCAATATTTCTCATCAGTTTTCACAAAGCTTCAAAATTTTCCTCCTCTTGATGTTTAAATTCACCAATTAATTTCTTGATGCATGCATGCATAATTCTTTCAGTCAACATACTTTCTTTATAAATCTCACCAATAAACCTTATATTTCCTAGCATTCATCTTCGTGCTGCAGCCTTCTTCTCCCGTCTTTCTTCTACTGAAAGGCTTCTTTCACCATGCTCTTCTGCTTTCTTGGCCTTTGCCTCTTCTCTTTCATCTTTTTCAAATTCTTCTTGACATTTGTTCAAAGGAACTCACTTGAAAACAACCTTCTCATTATCTTCATACAATTCTAGTATTCTTGCAAGAAGCTGAAAATTGAATTTTGCATACATTTCACAAAAAGCCAGCTCCATCAAGGCTTTGTCAAATATTTGAATATTATACCATGAATACATGATGCAAAGTCAATGTTCACTTCTTTGACCTATTCAAAAAGTTTCTCAAAGTTTTGGGGCATTAATTTATTAAGGATGGATTTAATTTGTCTTTGTTTCAACTAATCCTCATCATAAACCTTGCCCACTTCATATCGGTTCTCTGATATATGAACTATGGGCAGAGAAGGCTATGGAGGAGGAATCAAACCCTTCTTCGAACCAAAAGCATGCTGCCACCTATTAGCATCAAAATTATTTCTCACTAGTCCAACTTGTGGAATTGGTGCTTGCACATAAGGCCCTCCAGGAAGGATGGAATTCATACTCATTTGTGTTGCATAGGTATTTCTTGCAAAGGCAGTATTATAACCTTGGCCGGGTCGAAACACAGCAGAGGAAACACTAAGATCCACATCCATCTGAATATCGCAGCCATCAGAAAAAGCATCCACCGGCTTGGCCCATCTATCATCATCCAAACTGGCCATGAACGGATTGTAGCCAGTTTATTTTATCCTATTAATGGGCATGAACCATTTGATATGTCGGTTTTTGTCTTTAAAGGTTGATGAAAAGTAGATGAAATGTTACCATATGACCCAGCTAGCATCGATGAGTAGAAATTCATTGGGCGTGAACCACTTAAAGAAACAGAACCTGAAAGTGGAGGTCTGTATGTGGGAAGTCCTGCTAATGGAGGAATGGAATCTTTAATTGATGACACAACATCAAAGATCAAAGCAATGAAAGAAAATAATTGTGGAAAGAAATATGCAAAACTTACTCATTTTTTGGATATCAAATATGTTCTAAGTGTGGGCAAAAACATGAGATTTTAATTTTCAATTCTCTAGGCTCTTGTAAATGTGGTCAACCAAAAAGATGTAAAAAAACTAAATATTTTGGGGGATTCAAAACTTGTTGTGGATTGAGTCTATGACAAAGTCAGCATAGTGGCCCCTCATTTGGCTCACATTTTTCAAGGTATCAAACAAGTCAACAATAAGTTGGATTGGTTCTCTTATGGCCATATATACCATGAACTCAATACCCTAGCAAACAAGCTCTCCAACTTATTCCAAAAGTGCTATAATACCAAGAGTATACAAATACTAATTTTGTGGGGGTTGTTGAATTCCATTTCAGTTTTTTTGTCTCGCTTATTACTATATTTTGTGATGATATATGTAATTGATCCAATGATATCATCCGAAAAGTGATAGAGATATTTTTGGCTTTTAAAAGCTCGCACAATATATAATTGGAACAAACTTTTATTACTAGAAATCAATCAATTAATTATACATACCACTAAAAGTGGAAAAAGCTCTATAACCTTTGATCACCTTGAACATCAAGCACACTAAGAACCTTGACAATGGGGTTCTAATAACATCACCAAAGATCCAAAATTGACAAAGCACAATTTAATGAGTATTGATTAGTCAAAATTACCATGTGGACCAACAACTCATGTCAAAATGATGGTATATTGGATTAGGTGTGGGTTGCACTTGCATTTGAAAGAGTGAACATAATGTGGATAAAGAACATTGACTTAGGAACCTCGACAATGGGGTTCTAATAACATGGACAAAAATCCAAAATTGACAAAGTACAATTTAATGAGCATTGATTAGTCAAAAGTACAATGTGGATCAATGACTCGTGTCGAAATGATGGTATATTGGAGTAGGCGAGGGTTGCAATGGAATTGGAAAGAGTGAACACAACGTGAATAAACAGTCACTTGGAGAAGGAATACAAGGAATTGCATTCTTGGTTGCACATATAGGGATGGTCAAACAAGCAAGTAGAAGCATTTTCAACACCATAAAAATTGGCAACTCATTTTTTCTAAGAGACATCCAAAAGCGCATTTTTTTATAGGGAAAATTCTTAAAATCCTCCTTTTGGAAAATGCATCCTTCACATTAGGGAAAATTTTCCATCTACATTTCCCACAGAGATATGTAGAGAAATGTTTCGTCAATCGTCCCAAAAAATGGGAAAAATAAAAAACCCTTTTGGGAAAATGCATTTCCCTCTATGTTTCACCGCATTTCCCAAAAAAGATATGTGGAAAAATGTTTCTTGGAGCATCCTACAATAAAAATACACCTTGGGAACATGGGAAACATGGAGGTGCCCCCTCCCACCCTAAGGAACACATCCCCGTAGAACAATGGTTTTTTCATTCATTTAGTGGCATTTCTGAGTCATCATTGCCCATTTGTTTATGAATACAAAGTTTATCATAGACTGCTATGTTGAAAGGTAAGCATGTGTTAAAGCCCTGTAAAAAGAGGAGCTTCTTCAGATAGAATCAAGGCCAAGGCCTCACAATTGGGACTAAACTTTCATAGTTGCAATATAAGCATGTGGACAACAGCACAGTGGAAATTCATAATAATACAGAGACCTTACAAAACCATATTTTCTTGATGATCAGAGACGCTTTGGTATTTCACTTTCACTAAGCATAGAATATATTGTCATCTATCGGTAAGGTACATATATAAAACCTCATTTATAGATACTTCCAAAAGTCTGCCTTGGAAAGATTACTTTTATTTTAACAATCAAAGAACTTCTATAACAATTATTGTTGACTAGTGTAAAAGCATGGCTATGAAAGAATGGAAAGGTGTTGTGGGCTATATCTAACATGCAAAAATCAAGAACTAAACAAGTATAAAGTGATTTTATCCAAAATCATGGTGTCACTAGTACATTTGGCGGAAATTCCGACACTTGGTTCCGACACTTTTGACCAAATGTCATAAATTTCCCCAAATTTTTTCAACTTTTCCAAATCTCGCCCGAAACCGTCACTATACCGACGTTTAGAGACAAGTGTCACAATACTGACACTTAGAAAAAGTGTCGCAATTGCGACATTTGGAGGAATCCGTCGGAATTGCGACAGTTTCGGCAATAGCGTCGGAATTGCGATGGCATAGAGGAAAGTGTCGCTATTGCGACGTTTGAGGAAATCGTCGCTATTACAACAGTTCAGGCAAAGGTGTCGCTATTGCGACAGTTTCGGTAGAATCGAAGAATCAAAGTAAGAGGCCATTTGAATTGAAGATCTAGCCGAACCAGAAGCTGTAAGTAATTTCAAGTATATATCATAGAAGAATTGTTTCAATACTTCTCATACATTTTTTTGATTTAGTTCTGTGTAAGAATGCCTCGAGTCTCCGTGAACTGAGTATGAGGGAGACTCTGTGATTTTTTTAAGGTCTATCTGTATATTCAGTGATAAGAGCATATGAGGAATGCGTGAATAGTTTTGTGATAAGAGTTAATAGGGAACCTATGTATGTATCTAAGAAATGGTTGATTGAATAGTGGGGTCGAATCATAAATTTGGGAGTAAACCATATGTTCCAGGTGTATGTGTAGGAATTGAATAATTGAGGTGAGTCTCATTGAAATTGAGGCCTCTGTGTAACGCGATGACAGTGAATTGAACTTAGGGGTTCGTTGCCTGAAGAAGGACTTGGTTCCTTTCAAATTCCCCTGGATTATATAGATCCTCTGTTAATTTGAATGCACAGTGCACACAGATCAGCATATGTGTCAGGATTGGTATACCCGATT
This sequence comes from Pinus albicaulis, assembly GCA_034641835.2. Taxonomy (NCBI): domain Eukaryota; kingdom Viridiplantae; phylum Streptophyta; class Pinopsida; order Pinales; family Pinaceae; genus Pinus; species Pinus albicaulis. The sequence goes on along the minus strand of CM076579.1, from coordinate 668,487,500 downwards.
CACAAAATCGACATAAATGCTTCCAAGCCACCATGCAGTAATTAGTGGAGAATATGATTCTGTGTGAAGGGTTGATAAAACTTGTACAAAATGTTGAAGGCAGAACATAATAAGGCGTTGAATGGAATAGGTGGAACCGTGACGAAGAAGGAGGTGGAATCGTGAGCACCATTAGCGAAGGTGGTTTTGAGGAACGAAACCGTGGTATTCGCGTTGTTGAAAGGTGGTTAGTTGTTTTCAAAAAAAAAATGCGATATGCTCCTGAGACCAACACGTGTCCTTGAGAGGATTTGTAAAACCATGAGTTTCGCATTTGTTTTGAGCGTTAACGCTCAGCACCAAATATTTTTCAAAACTTCGTTATCGCTGTCGGATATAGGTTTGGGGTGCGACATAACATGGATCGTTGGATCCATTCGACGGTTAACTAAGGTATGGCCCAGCAGTTTTTGCCATTTAAACGTTTATTTGATAAGTTTGATGTGTGGGGCCGTGAGTGCAATCTGTATTAAAATATCGCGCCGATTTAATGTTATGAGTTGAAGTTTGGCGTTTATAAAAAGGGGCTAAACCATAGTCAAAGTGGTTAAGGTGAAGACACCATAGTCGGGGTGCGTTATTTAAAAGAATTAAGGACCGAAATTAAAAGAGGCTCTGAATATAAGAGCTTTCGAAGTGAGATATGATAGAAGCACTTCATTAAAAGGACTAAGGGTACATATATGGTATTTGATGCGAATAACAAGTTTTGGGTGGAGAATCAAGGTAAAGAACGAAACCTTTGATAAAGAACTCTTGCCTAAGGATGAGTTGAGTTTAATGTAATAAGCCGAGGGAGATTGTATGGTTTCAATAAAGGAGCATATTATATACATGAAGGGGTTTTATAACCTTTGAAGAAAAGGTAAGAGAGAGTTGGAATTTGACCATTGGTGAAAAAAGAAAAGCTTCGTTTGTATATTTAGGTGTATGGCTTTATAACTTATGGTTAGTGAATTTGAAAGAAGTGTCTGCAAGCTAATGGTTGAAAGTGTAAATGTGGGCGTTGATTTGAATGATAAAGAGAAGATGCATTGCTATATGCACATAGGTAGAGGGAGATTATTAATTTAATATCTCAAATCTCCAATTTGAGATATTAAAACATTCAGACAGAGTTTATTTAATTTTCCAGTTCAAGTAATCAGAACAGTGTGATTTTGCCCAAATTTTGAATTGCTTGGGCATGAAAAAATTGAAGGCACTTTACACACAGATTGAGATTGAAATTTTGAGTAAACAGGGACTGTGGGTTTTACCCCGTTATCATTGTTCCTCTGGGCATCCAGGCACACCGTGTTGCACCTTGTGACGACCGTGTCATCTTAACCCCTAACCCCTTAAACACTAATTCCCAACCCCTAACCCATTTAACCCCCTAAACCTCTAGTAAACCCCTAACCCATTTAACCCCTAAACCATAAACCTCTAAACCCTTAACCCCTAACCCCTAAACCCTTAACCCCTAACCCACTTAACCCCATAAACCCTAAACCTATAAACCCTTAACCCCTAACCCCTTAAACCCTAAACCATTAAACCCTTAACCCTAACCCCTTAAACCCTAAACCTATAAACCCTTAACCCCTAAAACCTAACCCCATTAGCCCCTAACTTCTAACCCCTAAAATCCTTAACTGCTAAATCCTCTAACCCCCTAAACCCCTAACCCATTTAACCCCCTAAACCCTAAACCTATAACCCCTTAACCCCTAACCCATTTAACCCTCTAAACCCCTAACCCATTTAACCCCCTAAACCCTAAATCTATAACCCCTTAACCCCTAACCCATTTAACCCCCTAAACCCTAAACCTATAACCCCTAACCCATTTAACCCCCTAAACCCTAAACCTCTAAATCCATAACCCCTAACCCCCAATCCCCGGCTAAGCCCTCCAAATTCGAATTATCTTTGAAGAAGAAATTGTTTTCTTACTTCTGTCTAATTCACTATATAATCAAATCATGAATGTGAGAAGGCTTCTGGTTGTAAGCATGGTTGTGGTATGTTGATGTTCAAACGAAAACTACAACTTGTAGCCCTTGATCTGCTAGGGGCCAGTTACCTTAATATTAACGGTGGTGTATTCATACTCCTTCTGAATAACCAATAAAGGGTCAAGGAAATTGACCAATATGTTCTCAAGTTTTATCTTATCCATCTCTGGGGCAAGCTTCTTTTCAGCTAACTCCACTGCATTTGATCTCAATTTTTCCAATTGCTTCCTTCTCTCATATGATACCTGAGCCTTTTCCTTTCTCTTCCATTCTAATTCTGTAATAGTGTCATAGTGATGCCAGCCAACTTCTTTGGAAAGCCTTCCTAGCACACAATACTAGGTTATGAGGGTATCATGTGTTTGTGGGTAATGCCATTATTACCATGTGTTTGTAGACTAATTAGTAAATTTTAGGAAAAACTTGCAAAATTTCTAATGATGATAATTGATGGTAACTCATGTGATTATGACCAGCTTGGAATAATGAGATGAATACAAAAAAAGTGCTAGCTAAATACTTCAGGTGGTTGAGTGGAAGTGTCACAACAAGTGTAAGAAATCAATAAGAAGAGGCCGCTTATTTTAGAACATATGGAAGATGTTGGAATATTCATAACTTGGTACTCTAAGGGTATCCCTTGAATGAACAACTCTATGGAAAATGGTTGTGGAATCATAGAATTATCTCCATACATGAACATTATGAAAATTACTATAAGGTCTATTTAAGGATGATTCATATAACGAAGAAAATATTGGAAATCAACTAATGAAGTTGAATAATTATGGTAATAATGAAATTAATTTTGAAGAAACCTATAAAGTATGATGAAAGTAATTATTCTACCTAAAAATATTATATTTATTAATATTTTTTATTACTTATAAATAATAATTACAATGAATATTATAAGTAATTATTTTTACATCCAAAAATATTGATAAATTGTTTTTAAATAAAACAAAATAAGTTTATTTTGCAAAATATTACAGCAGTTTACAATAAATATATAAAATAATTTAAATAAAATAAATTATTCACTAATGCTTCAGTGGGAAATTGTCATATGATTTCATGTCATAGTTTCAATTTTTTCCCGCTCAGCTTGTTCGACCTATTCAAATTTTCTTAATCAACCTATTCAATTTTTTTTTCCCACTCAGCTTGTTCGACCTTTATGCCTTCTTTCCCATTCTTCCCTATGATTCCATTCTTCCCTATTCAATTTTTTTTCCCACTCAACTAGCTTCTTTGCTTTTTTTTTTTCTCCATTGAATTCAAAGCTCCAGTGGGGGTCATGGGCTTCAAACTTGGGGCCAAACAGCGTTTCCGTGACAGCATGGGAGTCGGCTATTCTTTTATTGGTGGGGATTTCTTTGATCTTTTTCTGCATCAAACTTAAAGCAGTAGTGGGGCAATAAGCTTCGAACTTGGGCATCCTGTATTTTTATGTCTGCAAATACGGCAATGCAAGCGACATTTACAGTTGTTTAGATAAGAAGCTGTATGTTCGACCTTTTTCTCATGAACTCTGAGCATGGAAAACAGCCTATATTTGGAACTCTTAGAATCGAATCGAAGAGAAGTCGATGTTCAGAATCGAAGAGAATTCGATGTTTAAATAGCCTCTGTTCGAATAGATTTGGTAGATCGGTCTATCAAACCTTGTGATGGATTGTCGTTATCCATTAATTAAAGTGCTTGGAAGGCTTGTTAGAAGAAAATTACAGGTTACTCGTAAGTGAATGTATGAATTTCTCAGTATATTGTTTATTTTTTCATTAAAAAAAAACAGGGTATAGCACATGGGGTTTCCAAATTTCAATAACAAAAGCCAATAAAAAAACCTGACCACGACAAAGATCTTGGAAGAAATATTGCTGAGGAAAAATGAATGTTCCCTAATCATTTGCAGCAGACGAGGAACAGCACGGATTGAAGTTTTCTTGGAGCTATCTCCTCATGTAAGTGTTTCAATCATTTCAAACTTTGTCTTCTATTTAAAATGAATATTTCAAATTTGTTTATTCCAAGCATGATACATCTATCTGGTGTATATTTTCCTCATTGAATTAGTAGATAATGAAGAGTGATAGATCTGCACACTTTCTCATGTTTGTTTTACTGGTAGAATGATAGATTTGTACACTTCTGAAGTTTTTTTACCCACAGTCCCACTTTCCTGTGCTGTAAATTTCATCCACCTTGGTCCTACTCAATTTTTTTTTCTTTCAATTTCATTCATCAAATTTATTAAATTTGATTAATGAAATGCCTTTGGCAGCCCCATATAGACCAATACCAAACACAGTCTATACATAACCCCCGGACAATAAGACCTTTGATAATTTAAATAAAACACCCGAGCGCACCGAGACTATATCTCTCTTTATTAAAAACCCTGGTCTTTTTACAAAGCACTTTTACTTATAATTGCAACCTTCCTTTGTACATTGTATCAAAAGGTAAATAATCCGACTTCATCCCTTTTTAAATAACACTCTAAGGTTAACCAAGATATAGTGAAATACATCAACTTTCCGCCTCAAACCACAGGTCCACGCCTTTTATTTGATTTGTTCAAAATCCCGACCATAGACTTATAATACTAACCTCAATACATTAAAGTTCATTGATTTCCGACCTTAGCACTTAACGTTATATAATGGTTCGACCCTTTTTCACAAACTCCCACCTCAGCTTATAATAAAACCTTAATACAATGCACCAATCTTCAGGCTTGTATTATTAACCCGATTTCGCTATCAACACAACAATTTTAATATATATTTCTCCCACGGGCCCCACACCTCAACAGGTAAATGAACGGCTTTCAACATAAAACAACTGGCCATACCTTAACTTATCTCTCATGCAACTTATTGCACGACCATCGTTTGATCTACCGGCCTCCTGATCGGACGAACCAAGTTGATATCACGTTTTTTCCCCGGCTGAAGATTATCGTTCCAAAAAAACGCGATGAGGGCGGTAATTTCCGTGTGATGTGGTGCAAATGTGTTGGATCGGATTTTTTTCAAGTGGTTTCGTCCTGGGCCAAAAGCGGTGCGACAAAGGTGGTATCGGTTTCACAAAATTACTCCCAGTATTTGCACAGTACTTAACTCAGTTTCTCGCTGCAGTTTAACATCTTTCTTATCTTATTTCTAGGTGTTAACTCTGGGGTTAATTCCTAATATAGTCGCTCCACTGATAACAAATAGTGTTATTTCCCCCAACGGACAGAGATAATTCTCTTGACAGAGCTTTGCAATTCTCTGGCAACCAGAGTGTGACAATGGTTCATTCCTCTAACAGGGTCCTCTTCAACCTCTCTCGGATTAAATACATTCAATTCATTCAATTCAGGTGTCTATAGCATAAATTCAAAACCACACTCTGTTCATGCAACGAACTTCTCTTTTCCTTATACAAGGAGTCCTTATAAAGGTTCTGCCCCTTTTTCATTTTTCCAACAACAACCCAAACGCACAGGACTTCAATTCATAGGGTTGCATTCATTCAATAAACACCAGATCACTGATATGAATGATGACCTCTTCCATGATGTACAGGGCGCAATTAAACCCAAATTACAGAGGGTTCCTGCTTACAAAACTAGAACAACTAACTCATCCTATCACAATTAGTTCAAGCGGTCAATACCTGCAAATTTCAACCAGTTAATGACACAGAGTTCCGCATTTACCAAAGAAACTCAGAGCGCACTTGGAAAAGTAGTCGTCCATCCATTTGTTCAAGTAGCCATGCAGGAGGAGTGTTGAAGACTAATATCACAACTCTGGGACCTCTTTTTCTTCTCGTTAGTGAGAAATTACTTTTCTTTGCCAGCGTTTTTGGGAGAAAGGTCTTCAATATGAATATAAAACCCTATATTCTAGATTTTAAGCTTGCATTTGATCGTTTTTGTATTCATGTTGGAGGAAGAGCAGTGATCTATGAGTTTTAGAATAACTTTCATCTCAAGCCAATGCATGTATAAGCTTCGAGGATGACTCTACATCTCTTTGGAAACACGTCTTGAAGCTCAATTTGTTATGTATGTATGCAAAAAAGAATTTAGATTTGGTAGATTGCATTTGGAAGTGGATTCAAGTGCAAAAATGTTGTTTGGAAAGCACTTCGAATAGTGAAATCACTGACTGATAGTCCTTTGGCTAATTTCATTGATTGATTATACAATGAGAAACCAACGAAATGAGTTGAAACTCTAATACATCCATTTCAACCTTAGATCTACATGTATCTCCTAGATATGTATGCACTTTCGAGTTCTGCAATCTTGGTATTTTTTATTGGTCCCCATTTCAAGGTATCTCACATGGTTTAGCTTTGAAATACATTTGATCCACTTCTTCTCCATCCATAATTTATATAAAAGACCCTATAGGCATCTCCACAGCCTCATTCGAGAGGGCATAAACCTTCATGTTTAATTCTTTGAGCACATGTGTGAAGGAGGTCCATTGAAAGGACTGAAGAGGTTCTATAATATTCTAAAGCAAGGGTTGAAGGAAGACATTCTCAACATCCACCTTATTGTTTTAACCAAGTCGACTACGAACATAGAATCTCCCATAACTTGCAATTTCTTAAAATATTTTTGTAAAGCAACAATAACAAAGTACACATAGCAATAAATTATCCCCTGTTGTTTTATCCCCTCCCAAGGGAATTTCTTGTGTGAAATAAGTGATACTGAGATAAATACAATAACACTTTGACTTTGTGTTTTGACATATGAAATTTATTGCCCATCGAATTCTAAACCAAATATCCAAGGATGAATTTTCTATTCTACATCAACAACTGGAGGAATTGCAATTCTCCTCTGGTAAAATTCAATACGGTCCTTCCTCATCCAACAGCTCTATCAATTTTAATAGGTTTTTTGTCCCTGACCTTCACACACAGGCTCCTGTTAAGGAGATGGGTATAGCCCATGGTGATCCTACCCATCAGTCTACAAATTAGTATGTTTGTTAAAGCTTGTAAAATTTTGAGAGTATTTTGGAAAGTGTTTACTTCTATGTATGTTAGTTTTGAATTGGTATATTTCGGTATTTCATCTAAGTTTAAAGTTTCAAAGGGATTTGTCAAGTAATGGATTTCAATTTGCCCACATTTCAAGCTCAGGAATTTCTCATCAATAGCTGCTGGACTAGATGCACCAAATGCAAGAGGAGATCCAAGTTTTTCAATTAAAACATAATCAGCTGGTCTTTAGTATCACAACAACCATGGGGGTTCTTATTTACCACCAAAGTCTAATCCAAAAATCTAAGGATTAACTCTCCAATCTGCATCAAAAATTGGAGGAATTTCAATTCTCTCTTGGTCAAATTCAATACAGTCCTTCCTCACCCATCAGCTCTGTCAGGTTTATCAAGTTTGTTGTCCCTGGACTTAATGAACAGGCCCCTATTAAGGATATGGGTATAGCCCATCGTGATCCTAACCATCAGTCTACAAAGCAATATGTTTGTTAAAGCTTGTAAAATTTTGGGAGTATTTTGGAAAGTGTTTGCTTCTAGGTAAATTAGTTTTGACTGAGTAATAGGCTGGCATTTTGGGGACATTGGCAGCTTGGAAAATCTCTTTTGTTTTAGTCTACCAGCTAGTCTTTGCAACCTCTTGATGTATATTTATGTAACAGCTGTGCTCCAAATGCATATTTTCACTTAATATAAAAATTCTCATTATGATTCCTCCTTACATTTATTCACAGGATTCACAGATGGATCTTTCGGTAACAAACAATTTAATAATTGTATAAATGTGAACAAGTGTGGAAGATTATATGTTTGTTTTTGAAGTTTAGTATAATATATTTTTATTGTTGAGCTATTTATAATACTTGTTTGGACAATGCAAGCATTTGATGCTTTGTTATCATCTTTAGACATTCGGGGTGTTAGGGAGGCCCATTTACATGCTGAAATTGGGCCAAATTTACAAAGTAGTATGTTTGTTAAAGCTTGTAAAATTTTGAGAGTATTTTGGAAAGTATTTACTTCTATGTATGTTAGTTTTGACTTGGTAGATTTTGGTGTTTCATCTAAGTTTTAATTTCAAAGGGATTTGTCAGGTAATGGATTTCAATTTTCCCACATGTCAAGCTCAGGAATTTCTCATCAATAGCTGTTGGACTAGATGCACCAAATGCGAGAGGAGATCCAAGTTTTTCAATTAAAACATAATCATTTTTGTTGTCCCTGGACTTAATGAACATGCCCCTATTAAGGATATGGGTATAGCCCATGGTGATCCTACCCCTCAGTCTACAAAGCAGTATGTTTGTTAAAGCTTGTAAAATTTTGGGAGTATTTTGGAAAGTGTTTGCTTCTAGGTAAATTAGTTTTGACTGAGTAATAGGCTGGCATTTTGGGGACATTGGCAGCTTGGAAAATCTCTTTTGTTTTAGTCTGCCAGCTATTCTTTGCAACCTCTTGATGTATATTGATGTAACAGCTGCGCTCCAAATGTAGATTTTCACTTAATATAAAAATTCTCATTACGATTTAAAAAGTAAAAATGCAATGTGAGTATTAATTCAACTCATGTTCATTGTTGTTGTATTAATCTTGCATCTAACAAACTACATTGTTGCTTGAACCAATATAACATCACCTTTATGGATTTCTTTTAAAGTAGCACCCCTATCTCCCCAAGGATAATTTTCTACATCAAATTTCAGCATGCTAAGGCCATACACAATCATGCATTAGCCCTTTTGATCCATGCCTTTTCTAAAAAGAGTGGAACCACCACCTACAAAATGGTTCTTGGGCATTTGAATAAGAACTTTTTATAAGGTGTGCTTAGTGCTATTGCAGGTTGTCTGGAAAGGACTAATTGAGACAAAATCAGTGTTCGTATTGCCTTGGTTTTGCACAGAGTTCACATCCTTATCTTCTCTAAAGTGTTTATGTTCAAGTTACTTATTTTCTGGATTATATTATGTTCAACTACAAACTAATTTCTACTAAGATTTACTTTTGTTCTTCATATTCAGATTCAAATGTTATGAGTATCAGTTGGCATTGGGGGATAGTTGTTGCAACACTGACTAAGAGTATCAAATTCAAATGTTATGCCCAGAAAATACCAAAATGTCTCAATGCAATTTCAAAAATCCATTGAAATCCTTTACCCTTGCTACCTCTCCTAGTGGGCCTATTATTTAGAGAACCTAGGGACCACCCATGAGGTTGGGGGTCCCAAATTATTGCCTTGAGATCCACAATGACTGCACATGTTCCTATATAATGTGTTGCTACAACATGCAGTCTTGAGCTTTAAGCTTTGCAGTTTGTGATTCAGGGAGATCCTTGTCTAATTATATCTTGTGAATGAGAGATAAGAGCTTCTTTGCTCAAATGGCCTGAAGCCGGTCTTAAGAGCTTCTTCTTTTCTCAAGGGGCCTGAAGCTGGTCTTATGAAGATCTATATTGAAGGGAGAGGGTGTAGTCATACCTGTACGAAGTCCTCTCAAAGGCCAACACGTGGAAGGTTCAGAGTATCTTAGAGGAACGAGACTCCAGAGAGGGGGAAGATGCAGGAAGACCTTTCACTTTAAATCTTGCAATTTGTTTGCTGACATTCACAGAAATGCTTCAGAAGTTTACGTACTCTTGTTTTATAGCAAGTATGCACTGTTAAGTTTTTAAAGAATCAAATTCCCACAACTGCCAAGAAAGTCTTCTTATCCAAGGATTAATAACATCAAGATCACTTTGATTATTTACGGTTATCCAATGTTTCTTGCCTCTTTATAGTAATGAATCATGATTATATCCACTTTATTATGAAATTCTCCTTTGGCATGTTTTTCTTCCTCCTTACATTTATTCACAGGATTCATAGATGGATCTTTCAGTAACAAACAATTTAATAATTGTATAAATGTGAACAAGTGTGGAAGATTATATGTTTGTTTTTGAAGTTTGGTATAATATATTTTAACTGTTTGGACAATGCAGGCATTTGATTCTTTGTTATCATCTTTAGATATTCGGGGTGTTAGGGAGGCCCATTTACATGTTGTCTTGCAAAAACTGGAGAACCCATTCTATATCCAACCATAGTAACATCAAGCATAGAGCTTTCAACCATGTCAAAATGGGAGCTAATTTATTGGTAAAAATTTGGGAATGAATCCCACTGAAAACTGAAACCACAAGTGGCAAAGAAATGATGATCCTCATGCTTCAACGAATGTCAAGTGTATGAGAGAAATCTCCAATCCAAATCGATGTCAACTGGTTGTAGGTGTCCATGAATCTCTGATTTTATTTCTATGTTGCCTACTGTATTACCCTCTCACCATGTGCATATTTCCTGTGGATGCCAAGTGTGGTTCGAATGGGTTGAAGGGAGGCAAGCTCCCTCCAAATCTGCGCTAGATTGCTGTGATAAATCCCCTCAAAAACACATGTACAAGCCTTCGTGTATATTTGCTAGCTAGGCACATGTAGCTATTGTGGAAGAGTCAAACTTTAGAGTGGAGAGCTGGGAATAATTTCCCACAAAATTTGAAAATGTAATCCCTGACCTGCCAACCAAATCCGTGGCATGAGATCGAGCTTGCTATGCGTGAATCTCTTCATTTTTTTTACATATTTTTAACTGTTCGTCAGTATTGCGACAGTCCATAAGCGTTAGAAAAGTGACGTTATGTTTTTTAATATTTTGAAATTTTCGTCGGAAGACCGACGTTATTTTTTTTTATATTTTTACTTTTTCGTCGGAAGACCGACGCCTCGATCGTCGGAAGAGCGATGTTTTTTCTTAAATATTTTTAACTTTTTTCGTCGGTAAAGCGACGTTACATAAGCATCGAACAAACGACGTTCTAAACGTCAGATGATATTTCTTCGGAATTACGACGGTTTGTAAAACGTTGGAAGCCATAACGTTAAAATTGCGACGTTTTTTGAAAACATGAAAAGTGTCGGAAGACCGACAATTGGTGATCATCGGAAGACTGACAGTTTTGGTTCGTCGGAAGACCGACGCTTATAAAATTTTGGAATAGCAACACTATGAAAAACGTCGGAAAAAGTGTCAGTATTTCGACACTTTGGAAAAGCGTCGGAATTGCGACATAATGGCTAACCACGTTTTGTCCGGCCTCAAACTATCGCTCTTGCGACGACTATGTGTCGGAATAGCGACGAAGTGGCCGTCGAAAATTGGGCCAAATTTTATAGTGTGTAAACTGACTAGTATTCAACTTTTTCCACTTCATACCATCACACTAGTGTGTTTGTAGCAAAAAATTGGTATTGTTGAAGGTATAACTACGACAATGTAAAAGAAAATATCCACGGTGCAAAATTTTCAATTTGAACCATAGATATAAACTTAAAACACATTTTGGATAAGAAGTACATACTTGTTCAAGTGCTGAGCAAAATTCCAGAAGCTGCAATGCTGATCCAACATCATTTGACGAAAATTCTATGCCTACAATCAACTGCAATGGCTTCCCTTGAGGCAAAATTATTTCTTCCATCTCTTTCTTGTATTTGCATTTTTTCTTCTTCAAATTCACTTTTTCTTCACTGAAAATCAAATACATAAATAGATTGATCATTGATCCCCTTGATATCTTGATCCATGTCAAACTAGTTTTTGGTGGTTTGCACCATACACCATGGAATGACACATATGCATTTAACACCAAATTTAAATTTTTTTACTAACTCCACTTTTACACCAGAAAATATAGCACAAATTGAGTATCCCACATTATCACCACTTTTACACTACTATTTAAAAAATAAATTTTTTTCAAATCATTTACAAATAGTGGTGCTAATGTGAGGCTAAATGACCCTTTTTCTTGTAGTGTTACATGCATGAATAGAAGATGAATTTATTTATTACGGAAAAAGTATATGTGTGGAAAAAATTATTGCATAAGTAGTGGTAGTATGCATATTTTGATATATGTGCTAGAATTAATATGTGAACATATTTCCTAACAATTTTCACTAGCGTGCTGGTATGTATAAATGCTACCTTGCTATTTCCAGAGATAAATTCAATGAGGATACTTGATTTTATAGGACTATATACTCAATGAATATGAAATAAATATATATATTATGGGTTATCAAGAGTTTGACTCCTAGAAAAAAGGACATGCAATTTTAAATAAATGAGAACATGTTTCATAGTGACCAATAATAGAATATTGGCCAAAAAGTTTCTTTGCTTTGAGGCTGAGGGATGAGACTGAAAATTGTAAAAAGTAGGCATGTTTTTTTTTTTAAATAAGCTAAACGAAAAAAAAAAAAAAAAAGTTTTATTATATTTTTCCATTGCCATTTCTTAAATATATGCTTTGTTCTTAAAACCATCAACAACCTTTGCTTACATACTTGCTTTAGGAACAATGAAAGAGGACCCTTACTAATTTCTTGCAAATCTTACCAGACCTCAAATGAGAGTGATAAATTCTGATGTTACTGTTGCACTTCATATAGCATACACACCATTGTTTGTTGTTATGACAAGGGTTACTGTACAATCAACATTGTCTTAACTATCATTGACACTTCACTAGTCACTGTGTTGAATCTAATACATCATCCCATCATAGATTATAGACAGATAGAAGGTAATTACAGCCACCTTCCTGATTCATTGTCTTGCCAATGTTTTTCCGCTCTGTCAGCCAATTGTCGACTTCAAGGATTCATTGCAACAACTTGCAATATATATACAAGGTCAACTAATTAAGCTTTTTCCCATATTCAATAGTGACAAAATTGTTGCACATATTCAAAACATCTTCAAATACTGAATGTTATTACTCTTCAAATCCTAGACTTCGGATTAGGTCTGAAACTCTTTAAGGTATCTCAAAATGTCTTATCCAATGTGTGT